>JAQIUQ010000910.1:0-91383 GCA_030378365.1 Hybognathus amarus | reverse complement strand
TAACTATTGAGTTAAACAAATATAAATATAATATTAATCTTTTGCGAAACAATATGTAAATATTTTGAATGTCTGAATGAATGTAATAGTAACAAAATATAGCTGCCAAGACAGCGTTGCGGGCCCAAGCGGTGGGACTGCAAGATCTGGGTGCCCAGGCAGCCGGGATGGTGAACCCGTTGGTTTTGGCCCTCCTAATTGTCGCAGCTATTTATATATTTATATATATATATATATATATATATATATATATATATATATATATATATATATATATATATATATATATATATATATATATATATATATATATATATATAAAGTGGTGGACCCGCCACCTTGGTGCCTTTAGGGTTATTCTGCACGACGTGCAAAAACGTAACCCCTGCTTTGGAATACATACTAGTATGTATTCCACAATTGGAATACATACTGAACATACTAGTCAGAACTGAATAGTTGATATCTGAATGACAGATCACCATAGAAGTCACTGGAAAAATGTGACTAGTAACAAAAGAATAGTTACTAGTCACCATTGAAATAAGTACTAGTGTCTAATGAATAAGTACTAGTATCTATTTAATAGGTACTAGCATCTAATGAATAAGTACTAGTAACTAATTAATAAGCATTGGTATGTAATGAATAAGGACTAGCATCTAATGAATAAGTACTAGTATCTAATAAATAAGGACTAGTGTCTAATGAATAAGTACTAGTATCTTTAAAAAGGTACTAGTACCTAAAGAATAAACACTAGTATCTAAAGAAAAGGCACTAGTATCTAAAGAATAAGCACTAGTAGCTAATGAATAAGTACTAGTACTTAATGGAATAGATACTAGTATCTAAAAAATAAGTACTAGTAGCATGAAAATAGAGACTAGTAGGTTAAAATGATTAAATGTTAAAACGGCTTGCCATACTCTATCTGTCGTTTCGACTAGTCACAATTACGTTACAGATATCTTAAATGATAATACAAACTATCCAAAATGTAATTACGACTAGAAAGACGTTGTTGATATCTACAATGTTAATTACGAATAGTCAAACTTAGCTTTTAAATGTTAAAAGGGCTTGCCATACAGAAGTGTAGGCTCAGAGAGACACTCAACATTTTCAAACCAAAATATCTGACTTTCTGTGGGTCCTAGCTCATGAGTGTAAATTAGAAAGTTGTCCGGCTTGAGGAGAATATATGAATATATGAAACGATGAGATCAACATGTGTACTGAGTTTCATATTATTACATGCAAGCGTGTTTGATTTATGGACCAAGTTTTTGGACCCCGTTCCAGGGGGCGCTGTCTAGCCCCCTTGCCACACCCGGGTACCATCTTCCCGGCTCTGATGGCTGTGGGATCTGACCTGTGTGCAAAGTTTCAAGAGTTTTCAAACCCATTAAGGGCCCCAAAAGCCGCTAAGAGACTCAAAATCATCAAAAAAAAAGGAATGTTAAAGTTTGATGCGTTGCTATGGCAACATTATCTTAGATATTGAATAATGCTTTCACAGCTCTTCATCTGGCGTGTGTTTACATTATACAGATGAAGTTTGAAGCAAATCGGGTAAAAGTAAGAGTGTGATTTCAAAGCATTTTGCAAGTGAAACACTTTCTGCTGCCAGTTGGTGGCGCTATATATTTGACTCACAATAGTCACATCCATGTGATCGGCCTCTTACAACGAACACACTGCTGAAGTTTCATCAAGATCAGTTAATGTATGCAGAAGTTTTAACACACTTCCTTTTTGATTTATGGACCAAGTTAATTTAATTAATACACTAATTATATAAAACTATTGTCAATGCACTACAATTAAACAGGTTATATGTCTTTACTTATAAAAAATAAAAACAAAAACTTATTTAAAAAATACCAGGCTTAAGAAATGTATTTACTTTAGCAGGCCAGACACACAGTGAAATTCATCAAGCCCCCTCCCCCTACACACACACACAGAGACTGTGTGTCAAAAGACTCAATCACACACACACACAGACTGTGTGACAGGCCTAGGCTCAGAAAGAGCATGATCATATTCAAACTACAATATCTGACTTTCTGTGGGTTTGAGCTTATTATTGTTAATTAGAAAGTTGTTTGGCTTGAATAGAACAATATACACGGCAAGTTTTGTAACTGTCAGTAAAACTAACCAAGTTATAACACACTTTATGTGTCCTTTTTTAGTCAAAAAATCCGCCACGGCCGAAACCGTTCTGAGATATCAAAAATCCGTCCGGAATATAGCATCCTCAATGTCTCGACTTCATGCACACCCAGTTTGGTGGTGATTGGTAACAGCATGGGTTGTAATTCGATGTTTTTCTAGGACAATTATTTAAAAAAAAAAACATAATTCCTGACTTCCGTCGAACCTGTCGTGAAACTTAGAGCACGAAAGTTGTTTGGCCTGATGTGATCTATGAGTGTACCGAGTTTCATATTAATCCATGCACGTGTGTTTGATTTATGGACAAATGTTCGAATCCCTGAAAGAATGCATCCTAAAGAATGGTAAAGTTTGATGCGTCGCCATGGCAACAGTTTCAAAGATATCAAGAATCCATTCATAGGTCTTCATCTGCCGTGTATGTACATTATACAGATGAAGTTCTGAAGCAAATCGGGTAAAAATAAGAGGGTGATTTCAAAGCATTTTGAAAGTGACACACTTCCTGCTGCCAGTTGGTGGCGCTATAACTTTGACTCACAATAGTCACATCCATGTGATCGTCCTCTTACAGCGAACGCACTGCTGAAGTTTCATCCAGATCAGTTAATGTATGCTGAAGTTATGACACACTTCCTGTTTCACGCTTTCTTCGCTATAGTTTCGTTTCCTCGCGACGGCCAAACTGTTCGAGATATCAAAAATCCCCACACAAACTTTCATCCTCAATGTCTTGACTTCAGCTGCACCGAGTTTTGCCGAATTTGGATGCAGAGCTCTAGGGGGAGTATTAAAAGTTCATTGCGTGTGTTTTACAAAAAAACCTCAATAGCCGAACTTCCTGTTGGGCTGGGAAAGTAAGAATGTCGAGGTATAGATGAAATTTTGCTATTCCACATGTGTATCGAGTTTTCATATCACCATGCAAGTGTTTGAGTTATGGACCAGGTGTTCGGTTTGACCCATCATTGCAGGCGGCGCTGACCAGCGCTGCCATCGCCCGGGTACCAGCTCCAGCCCGGCTCTCATGGCCGCGGGTTCTGACCCGTGTGCAAGTTTCCAAGAGTTCTCGAGTACATGTTAAGGGGCCCCAAAGTGCCCCGGAGTAGTCGCTGGACAAAATAAAAATAAAAAAAAATAGAAAATGCGCAAGGAAAAACAATAGAACTCTGCCCTTTCCGGGGTTGGTTAATTACAAAATATTCGAAGATAATATATATAATATATATTGAAAAAGAGATAACAGTAACTATTTAAAGTTATATACTATTTTATTCACCTCTCTCTTTCTCAACTATATTGTTATTTTATCTTTACTATATCAGATAAATGTCATATGAAAGTAAAATATATATTATACTACTCCAACTAGCTAAAAATTAAATGTATACACACTGTTTGTTATTGTCATATCCACAGAAAACCTAATTAGCTTATCTGCAGGTTCACTGAGTCGTGCGCTATGCGGTCAACTCTTTAACAGAGAGATGATAGATAAATCATGATCAATACCACATTATAACATCACTATTTTTACATTTTTGGCTACTCTCACAAGCGTTGGCCTATTCCTGTATATCGAGGTCGAGTGCCACATTTCAGAAGTTTTAAATATAAACATGAACACTAGCCGACCAATTTTGATTTTATAACTCCATTTGAAAACATTTCTAAATTATTATTAGATATTTACTATTTTTTTGGGATATGGACAGTGAATAGACCTCAACCAGAAGAATAGAGAAGAATACTTATAGAGATGATATATATAGCAGTATATGTCAGGGTTCACAGAGGAAACATAATTGGGCTGTAAATCGTTTGAGAAGTTTTATTGTGCAGATGGCACTGCAGTCCGGAGATAAACAGGTGAGGATCAAATAACCTAGAAGTTGAACTTAGCTGGTGATCTGATGTTCCTTTTTCTCTGCTGCAGACGCAAGTTGGCCACGGTTCGGAAGATGGACAAGAACGGAAGCAGGTAGTAGCAGGTAAGGATTGTAGTCTCGTGAGCAAGGAATGAGAGAACCACACAGCTACTGCAGCCTCAGCGAGTTCTTTTGTAGTTCATGCGGGTAATGGGGACACAGGTGACGCTGATCAATAATCAGGGGTCGTTAACGGAAGTACGTTCTGACGGGATGAGAGGGAGGCAGTGGACGTTGAACGCTGAAGGGGATGGAACCCTACACACCCCCTTCCCAGGCCGGTCGAGAAGCCCTGCTGCGGTGCCGAGGTCACCCCGGGAGATATGGTCGGACCATAACTTGCGGAACTGGTTGAGCAAGCAAGTATCCAGATGTCATTCGAAGGACCCAAGATGCTCCTCTGGTCTAATTTTCCCAGTCCACCAAATAACTCAGCTGGACAGCTCACCTGGCAATCCATATGGTGTGAATTTTAGACAGTTCCTTCTCAAATCAGAGCATAGGAGAGATAATGTCCTTGTGAAGGATGGCGGAGAGGCTGACGGTGACCATAGGAGTCTGAAGAAGGCTAGCCATACTCGAGACCAACCAGGTTTGTCTGAGATCAGTCCCTCTGGGAGACGTTCCCCCCTAGCATGCGAGAGGCTTCAGCTGTGGGCGAGAGGAATCAGCTAAAAAACCCTGAGAATTTGGTCGCAATGGACACACCAAGCCTTCAGAATCGGGTAAATCAGTCATGAATCGACTTTTTGACGTGCTGCTGATTGTCATCTGAAAGCACGGAATGAGCTTGCCTTCAGGATTTCTCGGTGTTGGTGATGGCACAGACTACTTGGAGAAACCTGGAGAGCATCTTGCCGACGGAGGGCCACCCGTCAGACCATTTGACTGTGAGGAGTGAGAGGGTACGTCTTGTGATCCCGTGTCCAGCGCAATGTGAGCCTGAGTTCATAAGCAAGTCGACTAGCATGAAAATACACCTTGCCGGAGCGGGTTGGTGAGCAAGTCCCGGGTGGTTGGTCCCATTCTCCCAGGTTGACTTGGACTGAGGATCACGGTGGAGAGGATCGGTCAATGAACATCTTCCACCAGGATGACTGAGTCGTGACAGCTATCAGCCTCGCACTTTGCTTCGAATCCAATGAAGAATTCTTGTTTCCTTTCATCTGAAACTCAAGCTTGTAAGTTCTATTTTTTCTTTTGTTTATTGATTACATATATTTTTTCTCTGTTTAATTATTTCGGGTCACTGGCTTATGTCATCATACTAATGTTCAAATAATTATCTTGAAGCCTAGGGGAGGACTCATTTCTTTCTTTTATTAATCATTGTTCTATCGGTTAGTTAGGAGAAGGAAGTTGTTGTATTTTGGCAGATTTTTCATTTATTAATAAAGTTACATTTTAAATTTTCTTTTTTTAGGTAGAATCTCTTTGGTTTGTTATTTTGGTCTCAACCCCTTCCTGAAAGTATTTTTTGCCTTCTGCTTTTTATTTGAAATAAAGTTATTTCCACACTATTTCGTTTTGCTGGTTTGTGCTGATGGGACAGGTAGAGGGAATATTTCAATTGTTTTTTTGTGATTTGGATTTCCCTAATCTACTAGAGGTTCTAAGATAAGCTTTAGTATGCTTATCAGTTATCAGCAGAGATCGACTGGTTAGCTCCCCTCCAGCCAATGCCTCCACTCTCCGGGACCAGTCTGACTGGGCCAACAGTTCCCTGGACCTGTCTGGTGTCATAACTCCCGCTTCCCCGCTCCGGTGACAGCTCCCGAGAAGAGCGGCACACATGGAAGGTAGTTCGGTGGAGCCTCACCCTGCCACTTAAGACACAGTAGCTGCTCCTGACTCCAGTGGAAGAGGCATCCACTTCCACGGACAACCAAGGTTGGGTCGGATGGACGCAGAATTTTAGGAACGAGCAGCTGGTGAAGGTTCTCTTTCAAACGCCTGAAGGGCCCCTGGGAGCAGTCTTTGGAAAGACAAGGACAGAGACTGGGGCCGGCCTCTCAGAGCTGAGGTGAGGGAGCACTCACTGGACCTGCAGCTCCTGGTACCAAATCTTCAGAGATACTTCTGCTAAAACCAAGAAAGTGTTCTCAGTTCCTTCTACCAGTTCTTTTAGGCTTGTGGAACAGTTCTGGACGGTCTTCACCTTCCTCTGGTCCATTTGGGATGCTCATTGTCGATCATCACATACCCCAGAAAGCTAATCTTGTAAGGCGTGGATGTTTTTCTTTAATTTCAGATAATAACTCGTGCTCTTTCTCAGTTTTGGGTTAGGGCTTTCCAATGAAGAAGAGCAACCGGGAATTTCTCAAGGAGCCGGCGGGGACTGAAAGTGAAGAAGGGCTTTTCTGATAGACTCCAACATATGACAGTCTTCACCTATGGGAGAGTTCACCAAGTTTTCCCCAGCGGAAAGTAATGCCGATGTTTGGACTAACTCATGGGCACCAGAACTAGATTGTTGTGCAATTTTTTCCATAAGGGAAGATAAATAATAATTCATAATCAATTTACATTTATATAGCCCTTTTGCACTAAAAAGCGCTTTACATAGAGAGTAATCTCCTTAATGATTATAGTGCATATTTATCTGGCACCATGTTGTTGCAGTCATATTGCGCCAGAACGCTCACCACACACCAGCTTACTGGTGGAGAGGGAGACAGTGATGAAATCAATTGCACATGAGCCACTGAAAGGCCATGATGAGAAGAGCCACCTGGGGGTTTGACCAGGATGCCCGGGTGAGCACCCCACTCTTTTTCCGAAAACATTTCTGGACTCCAATGACCACATACAGCCCAGCAACCGTTTAATGTTATTGAACATATTGACAAGTACACGTCCTCACTATATGGCTGCTTAGGACCCAGACCACAGGTAGACTGTTACTTGCTCATGCAACACCTCTTCCAGCAGCAACCGGTCTAGAGGTCTCCATCCAGGTACTACTACGTCAGCCCCGCTCTAGCTTCAGTGGAGTCAGTTGCGTACAGGGTGATACGGCTGCTGGTCTACCCTCCCAACTGCGTGTGCAACAATGCAATGTGAAAAATGAGAGTGATGTACGAGATCGGGCAAATACAACGGCTTGCCTTGTAGGTATGCAATCATCTGAAAGGTAATCTACTGACATGGTTTGCCAACACAGTCGATCTAAGGGCTTGTTGGGAGACAGACACAGGGGTTAACACTAAACTGGTTTGTGTGAATGTTCTATCCCCGGAGTGCGTGATGGCTTACGGCCTTGTGGACACATATAAGAACTGAGGAGGTGTTTATCAGACGTACAATAAAGGGGGAGAGAGACGTTTGTACTCAGCGCCTGTCGGCCACAGCGGACAGATGGGTAGAGTTATCCACACTGGGAAGGGGGCGCTGGGTAGAACTGACAACGGTGTTCAGCAAAATCACAACTGTGAGGTGTTATGAAATCTGAAAGTGTTAGCTGGATCAGGTTTTCTCAATTCCTTGTGCTGTCATTTCAGCACAACCAGCTGCACGGGTGCATCTCAGAAATCAAACATGAATGAAAGGCATTCCAACCACAGTGGCCAAGAGACCAAATCAAGGATATGAACTTACAGATGAATTTCCTCTATGAAGGTCAACAGTGGTTTGTGACGGCAGTTGGAATATTGGCTGCTCAAATAATCTCCTGAAGTGTTGTTGGGAAGGCAGCGAACAATTTACTTAATACGGTGAATTGGAGTCACAATGAACGAGCCTAGATTGAAAAAGTCGGCATAGCCTACATCAAGAAGGCCACACAGGTTAGGTCAGTGAAATGAATCATTCATGGCGACGTATACCACACTGGCAATAGAACCCACCGCAGTTCGATTTTCAGAGACGGTTTGGTTGCATGCAATTTGCCGACACAAAATCAAGCAGTGGGTGTTTGCCAAAACCGGCGGTGGTGGCTGAGATGTAGCTAATTTTGCGATCGTATGCTTCCAGAGAGATCCCTCTTCAGACTCGGGCTGGTTCTGATTCGTCCGGTCTTCTGTCAGGGTTCACAGAGTACACGGACTGGTCAGGACGATTTTTATTGTGCAGACGGATCAAAACGCAGACAACATGAAGGTTCAAACGACTTAGAAATTGAAATGAGCTTAGCTGGTGATTAACGTCCTTTTCTTTGGGAAGACGGAATGGAAGCAGGTAGAGCAGGTACTCCGTGAGCCATGGAATGATCAAAACTCATACAAGTGACTGCAGCGTCGAGTGCTTGAGGGAGTTCATGTTTGGGTGATGGGGGGATCAGGTGACATTGTGAACACTAATCAGGATCGTGAAATCGTGAGTATCCCAATTGGGTGAGAAGGAGCGAGTGGTCGGTGATTAGCAATTTTGCGAAAGGACGGAAATTTATATATATATATATATATATATATATATCATTATTATTAAAAAAAATCTAAATATAATATATAATAATATATGTTTCTATATTAATATATTTGATTACACACACACACACACACACACACACATATGATCACAAAAGCAGGAGTCTGAAGCTATCCAACTCCGGCTGTCAAGTACAATTACAAATTGCTACATCATCACCAGGAAGCAAAAAATTTTAAGTGTGTGTTTGACACTGTAGATACATTTGTACCTTTATTAGGCCGATTCTATGGCTCAGAGCTTTAGGTTGCACCTGTCACCACCCACCCTCTTTTCATACAAAAACAAAATACGCTCATTGAAATAGCTTCTCATTCTAACATTGGTTCAACTAGTTTCAAATCAGATTTTCTTTTCGAGATATTTCAGAAATATTAGTTACTCGTGTAGCCATCCAGCCGAGAGTGAGAAGTGGGATGAGCCACTTGCCCAGACCAGAGGAGATCATGAGAGTCCGATGGCAACATGGTGGTTCCAAACCTTGCCAGCTGAGGGGGTTGACTCACTCATGGGCACTACCCAGTGTTCGGTGTTTAAAACAGTTAGAGGCTGTAAAGGCCAAGGCTGTGAACTGGGAGGACTCATAGTAGGCCCAAATTTACCATTTAACCAGACTCAGCAGCTTCACATGTCTATAGTGACTTTTTTTTGTGTAGGGAGCACATGTTGTCCTAGGTAACCTAATGTACCTTACCTTACTGATATTGACATAGACCCCATATCTCTATACAGGGAATGAGGTCTGTAGAGTGTTAGTGTTATACATTTTAGTTTTGTTCACACAAAATTTTAATTTTAAAAAAGACCACTTCTCACTGCCCAGGTGAGCAGAGTGGTCTTTTTGAGAGTAAAATTTTGTGTGCAACTAAAACTGAAATGTATAACACACTACATCTACAGACCTCATTCCCTGTATAATAATATGGGGTCATGTCAATATCATAAGGTAAGTAACATTGAAGGTTTACTCACCAGACGGGACCATGTGCTCCCTCACGAGAGTCACTAATGAGCATGTGGACTCCTGAGTCTGGTCAGATGGTCAAGGCCTCTCATGCTCCTTCCACCAGTACCAGCCTGTGAGAAGGGCCTTTACAGGCCTCCTCAGTGTTCTAAAACACAAACACTGGGTAGATCCATGGATTCAGTAGAGAAACTCCCTTGCTGCAAGGGTCTGAAAGCATGATGCTGCCAGACTCCCCATGATATCCCCTTGAGTACTGGCTCGAGTGGGTTCACTGCCAGCTTTGCAGTCTCCGGCTTGGATGCCTCACAATGAGCTGTAGGTCCCAAAAATACTCAAAGAAAAAAATCTGATTTTGGAGTTAGTCCAACCAATGTCAAAATAAGAAAGCTATTTTTCAATAGACATATTTTTTGTTTGTATGAAGAGGGTGGGGTGGTGAGAGTGGGCACCCTGAAAGCTCCGACCATAAAATCAGCCCTGGCTGAAGGACAAATGATCCTACAGTGTAAAGATACACTAAAAAACTTTCATCTTTCTGGTGATGATGTAGCAATTGTAATTGTACTTTACAGCCAAGATCAAGATAGCTTTCACACAAACTACTGCTTTTGTGATCATATGTGTGTGTGTGTGTGTGTGTGTGTGTGTGTATGTATATATTAATATAATAAAACATATATTATTATATATTATATTTAAGTATTTTTTTTTCAGTGAGTAATTATATATATATATATATATATATATATATGTTTATCCCTTCACGATCTCATTACCTGCCACTCATTCCCTTCATGCTCAATTTTAATACTTCACTGTCACAATCCCCTGATTATTGTTCACCTTGCACCTATCTATCACCCTGATGTAAACCATACAAAAGTACTCAGCAAGACACTGGCAGTCACTTGTCTGTTTCCTTATTCCATGGTTAACAGACTCCCCAAATACCTACCTGCTACTTAACCTGTTTGCTCTTTTAAAGACCAATCCATTTCCCCCAGAGAAAAGGACATCAGTCACTAGTTAAGTCATTTACGTTTTAACCACTTCACCACCTGTTACTCCTTCTACTGCAATCCATCTGCACAAAATCATAAAACTTACCATCCCGTTGTTCTCTGTGAACCCTGACATAAGAACCACAACAATAGATGCAGAACCAGCCTGAGTCTGAAGAGGATCTCTCTCCAAACCATCAACTGGCCCACTCCAGCGCTCATCTCACCAACTCAACCACCACTTCCGCAAACACCCGCTGCTTCTGCTCACTGCCTCAGCCAAGTCCGCCATGGCCCCGCCAGCGACATTCTCTGGAGAGGTGGAGAACTGCAGTGGGTTCTCATTGCAAGTATCATTATACAGCACCATGAGGATGCTAGCATCAATTTTGCACTGACTAAGCCTGTGTGGCCTTCGTATGCTCATTGCTTGTCTGGTTCCAGAAAGCTTCGGTGGGCTTGCTGCTATTGTGCAGAATTGCAATTCACTCTTAGTAAAGTCTCTTCTGCCTGGTCCTTCCAACAACACTTCAGAGAATTATTCGCAGACAAAGCTTGTGTCCGAGAGCTGTCCATTCACGACCAGTTATTCAACCTTCATCAAGGAAATTCATCTGTGAGTTCATATGCCCTTTCAATTTCAATACTCTTGCCGCCAGCACTGTGGTTGGAATGCCTTCCGTTATGGTTCAACTCCAAGATGCACCATCAACTGGCTCGGTGTACGATGACAGCACGGGGATTAGAAACTGGATCCAGCTAACACTTCGGATTCATAGCACCTTACTGCTTGTGACCCGGTCTGAACACATTGTCAGTTCTCCCTCTAGCGCCATCAGTCACTCCTCCAGCACCAGTTCCCATGGAAGTATAACTGACCCATCTGTCCTGCTCAGCGACAGCGCTGAGACATTCCTTGCCTTTATTGTACATCCTATAAACACCTCCTAGTTCTTGCCCTGTGTGTCCACCGCGCAAGCGGTAAGTGCCATTCAGCTCACTCCCAGGGTAGAACATTTAGCACAAACCAGTTCCCCTTGTTTCACCCCCTAGTCTGTCTCCCCCACAAGCCGTTCAGGACTCTGGGTTCCGTGGGGAACTTCATATCCAGTCAATTCCTTCAGAATGAGTTCAGACTGTTCAAGGCAAGCCACTGGAGAGGTTGGATTTGCCCAATCTCATACATCCACTCTCATTTCATTGGTTGTTTTACACACGCATCTGGGCAGGGGACTCAGACCAGACCACCCTGAAGCCCAGACTGGTTGCCCACTGAAGCTAAGCAGGGCTGCATAGTTAGTACCTGGATGGGAGACCTTTTGAGAAAACCAGGTTGCTGCTGGAAGAGGTGTTAGTGGGGCCATAGTGCTTACCCTGTGGTCTGTGTGGGTCTCTACTGCCCCTAGTATAGTGATCGGTCATGATAGGGTCCAAATACGTCCGCAGAAGACGTTAAGTCCTAGGTCTTTTTCTTGGACTCTATGTGGTCATTAAAAATCCCAGGAACGTCTTTCTAGAGAGGGTGTTACTCTTGGATCCTGGTCGGTTTGCCCAGTGGCCTCTGTCCCATTAGTGGCCTCGGTATCATTTATATATACCAATTGGTTTCATCACTGTCTCCTCCCACCAGTAAGCTGGTGTGCGGTGACCTGCTCCTGGCCTATGTGGCCCGTCCATTATTCAGGTGATGCTGCATCTCTGGTTGAGGTATGACCCTCTCACATGTAAGCCTTTGAGTGCCCAGAAAAGTGCCACAAAATGTAATGAATTATGATGAATTATTATCTCCCTTATGGTGCTGATGTTCAATCCTGGATCATTCTGGGGTGCCCATGGTCAGTCCAACATCAGGCAGTACTCCACTGGTCGTGAGAATTCCCATAGGGTGAAGACTGTCATATGTTTAGTTCTTAGTTCCGAAAAGCCCTTTCTTCCTTTCAGCCTCCTACCAGTTGATGACTTGAGAATTCCAGTTTGCTCTTTATTGGTAAGCTGAGTCCAAAAACTGAGAGAGCATAGTTATATCTGAAATTGGGAGAAGTGCTAGTTCCACAACTTGACCATTCACTTCTGCATGATTATCAGAATTGTGGCATTGCAATGGCCACCATAGAGGAAGGTGAAAATGTTTTAGCTTGTCCACAGCCAAATCTAGAAGTAGTTTTCAGACTTTTGAGTTTTTGAAACTTCATCAGATTCATCTGAATAATCACTATCAGTGCTCCCTCACCTCAGCTCTCAGTTGCCAACTTCTGTCTGTCTTCTGTTGTGGCCCAGGCCTTCCAGCACATTCAACAAACCTTCACCACTGTCTCAGAATTCCATCTATCCCAATCTCATCTTTGTTGTTGCCCAAGTGAGGACTTCCATCAAGAGGAGCAGTATTGTCTGAGGTGGAGGTGAGCCACCAAAAAACTTTCCATGTGCCGCCTTTAAGAAGCTGTCCCCTTGTCAATCCTACCATATGCAATCTGGAACTGTTGGCCCAGTCAGACTGGTCCTGGAGAGTGGAGGCATTGGCTGGAGGGAGCTAACCATCGATCTCTGCTGACAACTCATCATCTAAACGTAAATTACGACCTTTATTGAGGATTAGGTAATGCCCAAAAACAAAACAAATTGAATATCCTTTTTCCTGTCCAAATCACACAAAGAACCACAAACAAAAGCAGTGTCAAATAAAGCTTTTTATTTAATCAAAATAGAAAAGCAGAAGCGTGAATCTTCAGGAAGTGTTCAAGCCAATAAATAAATGAATAAACATTTCACCTAAAAAGAATTATGTAATTAACCAACAATGTAGATTTGAAAGAAAATACACACAACCTTCCCCTTAATTCTTAGCTAACCATAATAACAAGAGAAATGATTATAAAGAAAAGTAATGGTAACCTTCTTCTACGCTTTTCAAGTATAATTATTGAACATTAGTCTAGGACATAAGCCAGTGACCAAATAATTAAACAATAAAAAATAATGAAATCATAACAAAGAGAATGAACAACATTCACAGAAAGGAAACAAAGTGTCTTCATGATTCACCTGAGAATCCATATAGGGAGAACTCATTAAGAATCAGAAGACTAACGTGATCATCTGGAGCAAATGTCTGCAGCAAACAAAAGGAATACCAATCCAATGCTGCATGTAAAGTAGTTTTCCTACACTGCAGTTTTCTAGCACTTTACATGCTCGCTTTATCAATTCCTGGCTGTGCAATGAATCAATTCAAGCGCAGAAGGGAGGGAGAGAGAGAGAGAGAGAGAAAAACACTGCATACAACATCAAATCATAATATACTTAAGTTAGAAAATACAAAGAACATACACTGTGACGTTGAGGACTGGACACTTGGAAACACCAAGGGAGGCAGAGATTTAATCAGAGACAAGCCCCTGGGGCTCTGTTTTTTTAGTTAAACCATGCTTCAACTTTGTGGTACCACATTATCCCTAGTAAAGAAATGTAGTGAGGCATTGCTGTGATCACTCCATCATCCCTCCAGAAGAGTTTCAGTTCTTGAGCTAATCTCCCTCCACCATAACCCTCAGTTCCATCCGCCTGTAACATAGCCAATATTACTCAGGAACTTGCTCAGCAACCGCTCCGCCGGCAGGTGTACAATTTTATGCCTCCACATCTTCCGTTCCTTCTGGACTCAGCTCACTCAGTTCCGGGCTCTTGTACATTGGGTAGCAACGGGACCCTCCCCTCAGTCATGGTAACTGCTCTCCATTGCCAGAGATGTCTCCAGGTTTCTCCTGTTTCAACTTGTGCCATCACCAACACCCCGAGGATACTCCTGAGGCAAGCTCATTCCCCTGCACCTTTTCCCAGATGACAGAGCACACATCGGAATTCAATTCATGACCTATTTACCCAATCTGAAGGTTCTCACCTGTGTATTCATTGTGAACGATCTCTAAAGGATTTAAGCTCATCTGACTGGAGTCTTTATAGCTGAAGCTCATTCAGCCATGTATTCAGGAACTTCTGTTTCAGGATATTCGCCCTTAATCGGGACCATGAGTTCATTCTAATAGAAATGTAACCAGCTCTCTCCACTCTGATGGTCACCATCAGCCCTCCCCTAATCTTCCCACCATTAGCACTCCTCCTCCTGTTCCTTGAGAAGGAACCTGTCTACAGAATCCTCACCCTGGATTCCAGGTGGCGAGGTCCTAGGCCACCTTATTTTGGTGGACTGGAGGATTGTATCAACCAGAGGAGCAGTCTTGGCTCCTCCAATGACATCTTGGATTCTGCCCTCTGAACCAGTTCCACGGCTCATCCCTACCTGTCCTGCTCCCAGGGGTCCCACCCTGGCCGGCAGCGCCCTTCTCCTGCCTCAGCCCCGCAGGGTACGTCATTCCATCCTTTATTTCCTTCCCCGTCCACCATTCCCCTCCATCAATCACATTCCCCCTCAAACAATCCCCGCTGATCATCCAGTTACCAAACTGACCTGTGTCCCATTACCCACACGAACCAAAGAACTCATAACACTGCATCACTGCTCGGTCTCGCCATTCCTTTGCTCACAGACTCCCCAACACCTACCTGCCACTCACCTGCTTCCCGCTCTTCAGAGAACAATCCATCTTCCCAAACCATGGCCACCCTCGTCTGCAGCAGAGAAAAGGCACATCAAACCAGCCACAAGTGCTAAGCTCTATTCACGCTCTAAGCTATTTGATCCTCACCTGGTCATCTCCCAACCCAATCCCATCTGCACAGAAAAACCTATAAATTGCGATGACCATCCCGCCTGTTTCCCTCTGTGAACCCTGACACATACCTTATGTATATCCATCTCCTATGGTATTCTTTCTCATTCTGTTACACAGCTCCAGGTATTATTCATGTCCATATTGCGAATAGTGACTGAGTCTAATAAATATACCTCAAATGTTTTCGAATCAAATTTAGATAAATAGAACATAATTCAGCTGATGTTTCATGTTTACATTTTAGTAGCTTCCTGAAATGTGGCATGCAAGATGCTCTCAATATACAGGTAGAAATAACCGCTTAGTGAGGAGTTAGCCAAAAATGTAAAAACATCAGGATGTTATGATGTGACGTGAGATCAGATGTATATCATTGTATCATCTACTCTGTGTTAGTAGTCGAACGCACAAAACCACACAAACTCAGTGACCCTGCAGATAAGCCAATTAAGCCTTTTACTGTGGATATGACAATAACAAACAGTGTGTATTGCATTTGGAATTTTTAGCTAGTTGGAGTAGCATACATGGTGTGTCGGTTTACTTTCATATGACATATTTTTATCTGATATCATAAAGATAAAATAAGCAATGTAGTTGAGAGAGAGGTGGAGCATGGATGAGAGATACATATATAACTTTAAATAGTTCTACATTATCTTTCAATATCTATATTATCTATATTATATTTTCAAAATATTTTTGAAGTCAGGGCCCAAGCCTGAAAGGCGCAGAGCCCTATTGTTTTCCTTCCGATTATTTTTTTTTTTTTTTTTTTTTTTTTTTTTTTTTTCTTTTTTTCTAGCGACTATTCGGGCACTTTTTGGGGCCCTTAACATGCTCGAAAACTCTTGAAACTTTGCACACGGGGTCAGAACCCGCGGCCATCAGAGCCGGGCTGAAGCTGGTACCCGGGCGTGGCAGGGCGGCTCGTCAGCGCCCCCTGGAATGGGTCCGAACACCTGGTCCATAACTCAAACACACTTGCATGTAATAATATGAAACTCGGTACACATGTCGATAGCAGAATTTCATCTATACCTCGCGTTCTTGCTTTTTACCCCAGCCCAACAGGAAGTCGGCTATTGAGGTTTTTTTGTAAAACACACGCAATGAACTTTTAAATACTCCTCCTGAGAGCTCTGATCCAAATTCGACGAAACTCGGTCAGCTAGAAGTCAAGACATTGAGGATGAAAGTTTGTGTGGGGATTTTTGATATCTCGAACGGTTTGGCCGTGGCGAGGAAACGAAACTATGGCGAGAAACGTGAAACAGGAAGTGTGTCATAACTTCAGCATACATTAACTGATCTGGATGAAACTTCAGCAGTGCGTTCGCTGAAGAGGACGATCACATGGATGTGACTATTGTGAGTCAAAGTTATAGCGCCACCAACTGGCAGCAGGAAGTGTGTCACTTTCAAAATGCTTTGAAATCACCCTCTGATTTTTAATCCCGATTTGCTTCAAACTTCATCTGTATAATGTACATACACGGCAGATGAAGACCTATGAATGGATTCTTGATATCTTTGAAACTGTTGCCGTGGCGACGCATCAAACTTTACCATTCTTTTAGGATGCATTCTTTTAGGGATTCGAACATTTGTCCATAAATCAAACACACGTGCATGGATTAATATGAAACTCGGTACACTCATAGATCACATCAGGCCAAACAACTTTCGTGCTCTAAGTTTTACGACAGTTCAAACGGAAGTCGGGAATTATGTTTTTTTTTTTTAAATAATTGTCCTAGAAAAACATCAAATTACAACCCATGCTGTTACCAATCACCACCAAACTCTGGTGTGCATGAAGTCAAGACATTGAGGATGCTATATTCCGGACGGATTTTTGATATCTCGAACGGTTTGGCCGTGGCGGATTTTTTTGACTAAAAAAGGACACATAAAGTGTGTTATAACTTGGTTAGTTTTACTGACAGTTACAAAACTTGCCGTGTATATTGTTCTATTCAAGCCAAACAACTTTCTAATTAACAATAATAAGCTCAAACCCACAGAAAGTCAGATATTGTAGTTTGAATATGATCATGCTCTTTCTGAGCCTAGGCCTGTCACACAGTCTGTGTGTGTGTGTGATTCGAGTCTTTTGACACACAGTCTCTGTGTGTGTGTGTAGGGGGAGGGGGCTTAATAATTTCACTGTGTGTCTGGCCTGCTAAAGTAAATACATTTCTTAAGCCTGGTATTTTTTAAATAAGTTTTTGTTTTTATTTTTTTATAAGTAAAGACATATAACCTGTTTAATTGTAGTGCATTGACAATAGTTTTATATAATTAGTGTATTAATTAAATTAACTTGGTCCATAAATCAAAAAGGAAGTGTGTTAAAACTTCTGCATACATTAACTGATCTTGATGAAACTTCAGCAGTGTGTTCGTTGTAAGAGGCCGATCACATGGATGTGACTATTGTGAGTCAAATATATAGCGCCACCAACTGGCAGCAGAAAGTGTTTCACTTGCAAAATGCTTTGAAATCACACTCTTACTTTTACCCCGATTTGCTTCAAACTTCATCTGTATAATGTAAACACACGCCAGATGAAGAGCTGTGAAAGCATTATTCAATATCTAAGATAATGTTGCCATAGCAACGCATCAAACTTTAACATTCCTTTTTTTCGATGATTTTGAGTCTCTTAGCGGCTTTTGGGGCCCTTAATGGGTTTGAAAACTCTTGAAACTTTGCACACAGGTCAGATCCCACAGCCATCAGAGCCGGGGAAGATGGTACCCGGGTGTGGCAAGGGGGCTAGACAGCGCCCCCTGGAACGGGGTCCAAAAACTTGGTCCATAAATCAAACACGCTTGCATGTAATAATATGAAACTCAGTACACATGTTGATCTCATCGTTTCATATATTCATATATTCTCCTCAAGCCGGACAACTTTCTAATTTACACTCATGAGCTAGGACCCACAGAAAGTCAGATATTTTGGTTTGAAAATGTTGAGTGTCTCTCTGAGCCTACACTTCTGTATGGCAAGCCCTTTTAACATTTAAAAGCTAAGTTTGACTATTCGTAATTAACATTGTAGATATCAACAACGTCTTTCTAGTCGTAATTACATTTTGGATAGTTTGTATTATCATTTAAGATATCTGTAACGTAATTGTGACTAGTCGAAACGACAGATAGAGTATGGCAAGCCGTTTTAACATTTAATCATTTTAACCTACTAGTCTCTATTTTCATGCTACTAGTACTTATTTTTTAGATACTAGTATCTATTCCATTAAGTACTAGTACTTATTCATTAGCTACTAGTGCTTATTCTTTAGATACTAGTGCCTTTCTTTAGATACTAGTGTTTATTCTTTAGGTACTAGTACCTTTTTAAAGATACTAGTACTTATTCATTAGACACTAGTCCTTATTTATTAGATACTAGTACTTATTCATTAGATGCTAGTCCTTATTCATTACATACCAATGCTTATTAATTAGTTACTAGTACTTATTCATTAGATGCTAGTACCTATTAAATAGATACTAGTACTTATTCATTAGACACTAGTACTTATTTCAATGGTGACTAGTAACTATTCTTTTGTTACTAGTCACATTTTTTCCAGTGACTTCTATGGTGATCTGTCATTCAGATATCAACTATTCAGTTCTGACTAGTATGTTAGTATGTATTCCAATTGTGGAATACATACTAGTATGTATTCCAAAGCAGGGGTTACGTTTTGCACGTCGTGCAGAATAACCCTAAGGCACCAAGGTGGCGGTGCCACCGGCTTTATATATATATATATATATATATATATATATATATATATATATAAATATATATATATATATATATATATATATATATATATATATATATATATATATATATAAATATATAGATAAGCCCCGCGAGCAGCGAGTGAGGGCCAACTAACCGGTGGTACACTGCCATCCCGGCGGCCCTCCAGGACGGGGGGTCCGCGGCCCCAGTCGGTCGGGCCCCGAATCGCCTGCCCCTGCAGCTATATTTATTTTTTGGTCACCATTCAATATATTCACAACATTCAAAAATATATTACATATTGTTTTACATATCACAAAAGATTAATATTATATTTATATTTGTTTTAGCTCAATACAGTTCACTTAATTGATCTTTATGGAAATCCTTGCTTGAGATAAGTAATACTGCACCTGCACCATTTTTGCACCTACACATTTACTTTTACTTTTAAACATACAAGTTTATATTTTCACAGTAATCATAACGATTATATATATATATATATATATATATATATATATATATATATATATATATATATATATATATATATATATATATATATATATATATATATATATATATATATATATATATACTGAACTTAAATATACAAGCTTGATAAAAATGGTCATTTTAGAAGAAAATTTCAAATGGCATTTAGAGGCTTTTGCTCTAAATGCCATTTGAAATTTTCTTCTAAAATGACCATTTTTATCAAGCTTGTATATTTAAGTTCAGTAATTTCACTTAAATGACTATTAATAGGTAATCTTCATTGCTGTTTAAGTGAAATTACTGAACTTAAATATACAAGCTTGATAAAAATGGTCATTTTAGAAGAAAATTTCAAATGGCATTTAGAGCAAAAGCCTCTAAATGCCATTTGAAATTTTCTTCTAAAATGACCATTTTTATCAAGCTTGTATATTCTGAACTCATCTATACATCTGAACTCTTCATATATATATATATATATATATATATATATATATATATATATATATATATACAGGTGCTGGTCAACGAATTAGAATTATTTGAAATAGTGCAATCATGAAATTCTTTGAACGCATTTTTTGTGCAGAAAGCAAATCAGGTGTTCACCGCACCTGTCCTACTCGTTAGACTAATCACAGAACTTGTTGTCTGGAAAAAAATTTGCTCAGCTGAGCTTTCCAAAAGGCCCATTTAGGCCATTTAACTGTGACACTGTTGTTTTATTGAATTAGAATAATGGAGAAACCGTTTCATTGAATTGCAATAATTTTTATTATAATTACAATCATCACTTTCTCAGTATTTTGTGGCTGCCCCTTTGGCTTGTATGACTGCCTGAAGTCTCCGTGGCATCGATTTGACCAGCTTGTCGCAAGTTTTCGCACTCACAGCTTCCAAGGCAGTGGCGATGTTCTGCTTCAGTTGGTCCAGCGTAGTAGGCTTTCTGTCGCGAATTTTCCGCTTGACGATGGCCCAAAGGCTTTCAATGACATTGAGGTCAGGCGAGTTGGCCGGCCATGCCAAAACTTCAAGCTGTTTTTTAGTGAACCAATCTTTGGTCGACTTTGCCGCATGAGCCGGTGCAAGATCCTGTTGAAATATGAAGTCTTCTTCGCCGAACTGTTCCTCAACAGTCGGAATCAGGAACGTTTCCAGAACATCTTGATATACGGCAGCATTGACAGTCTTCTTGAGGAAGCAGAGTTTCCCTACACCTCCAGCGGACATGCATCCCAGACCATAACGCTCTGGGGAAACTTGACGGATCTTTTCACGCACTCGTGGTTGTAGGTTTCGCCACCACGACGCCAGACACGAGGACCTTGGTCACCGAAGGAGATGCAGAAGCGTGATTCGTCACTGAAGACCACTTTCTGCCAGTCTTCAGCAGTCCACTCGCCGTGTTCTTTGGCCCACTTCAGCCGTTTCACCATTTGTTTCTTGTTCAGCATCGGTTTTACTGCTGGAACGCGAGATTTGAAGCCGAGTTCGCGCAGACGACGGTAAGTGGTTTATCTGGAGACGTCAGCGCCGGTCTGCTTGTTCCACAAGTCGGTGAGCTCGGAAGTGGACTTGAACCGGTTGCTGACTGCGATCTTTCTCAGCTGCTTGTTGTCGCGAGCAGAAGTTTTTCGGACGCCGGAACAGTTGGTGCGCTTGCTGCAGTTTTTCTTGAGAGCTTTGCAGACGGAAGACTGGCTGATGCTCGAGCTGCTCAGCAATTTTAGTTTGGGTCAAGCCTCTGTTCGGCGAAGGGCTTGAATTTGAGCCACTATTCCGGTTGAGAGGTGGCGCTGCTTACCCATGATTGATTTTACAACTTAGAAATTCTTCTCAACCCTGACTTTATACTGCACATTCTCATCTCAGTCTGTTCCCACTTTTCCCAGTTGGAGGATGTTTTTTCCTTTTCCTGGTCACGTATTACTCAACATCACTGCTACCTCAAGGAGGTATTTCCCATTACGTTGTTAACTCAAATATTCATCATTAGCATTGAACAGTGCACTGTTAAACCTCTGGCCAAAACAAGGGCTGCATCCGGCATAGGCCTACTAAAAAGGTGTTATGTCCGAATTCAGAGTATTCATAAAGTACTTTCATATGAAGTACTCGGATGACCTACTTCTGAAGTACAGATCTTGATGGACGACTTTACTATCCCATGAGGCCACGGGAGAGGTGAAGTGACGCAACTGCTGAGCCGCAAGATGCGTGATTAAACAACAGGTGGCGGTAATGGCAAAAAAAGAGTTTGTAATCTAAGAAGAGAGAAGAATGTCCTTGTATCGCGCTGATTCATCGCAGGCGTGACAATGTAGCAATGTAGCTTTTGCTCGCGCTAGACCACTCATCTTGCTGCAAAAAGTAGTTAGCTACTGGAAAAGCTACACTGTTTAAAAAGCAACTGAGCTATTGAAAAATGTAGTTAAGTTAGTAGCTACGCTGACTTGTAGTTAACTACTCCCGAACTACTGCGAATGTAGTATGTCTGAATTACATTCACATTCATACTGTAGAATGCACTTTTTAAATGTTAGTAAGTAGCTACCTGCAACTTCTGTCGAATATAATGCAGGCCGTCATTTGTAAACTCGTAAAAAAGGGATTTAAAAAGTACACATGTTCAAAAAAAGAGTTAAAAAGTGCTACACTCTGATGCTCAAAGTTTTTAATCCGTACACTAGGGTCAGATGTGTGTGTGTGAGACGTAAACACAAGGTTATCCCTTAAACTCTAGATGGCTGCAGGTTGATAGGTTCCTGCTATATCAGTAGCCAATGAGATCACTGCTCTAACCTTCAAATACTCTGTCAGCATTTACTGTATTACTTGTATTGTGTTACTTGCAGCACGCTTTCTGGAACCCTCCACCTTCCCCAGCTCCACCTGCATACTGTAGATCTGTGATGAGTAATTAATGTACACCATATTGCACAGCAGCAGCGTGTCTTACTTGCTCACAGTAGTGTGTCATGTATGTATTGGCAGTAGTAAGTCCCTTACTTGCTCTGCAGCATTGTCATATCCATTATCATGCCAAACACCCCGAGAGTTGTCGACAGAAATTTAATTATCATAGTAGACTTCTACGAACGGTGCATACCCCAGTACACTAAACTTGCACATGTACCTTTTAGAGTTGTAGAAAGTACAGACTTCGGTACCACATCTCTTATTGGCCTTTGTGTTGACGCGCTCCACAAATGTATACCTCTGATTGGCCATTCTGTTCACTCACTCAACAAATATGTATCTGATTGGTCATTGTGTTCACAGCACTCAACATATATGTCTTTGATTGGCCATTGTGTTCACACACTCAACATATATGTCTGTGATTGGCCATTGTGTTCACACACTCAACATATATGTCTGTGATTGGCCATTGTGTTCACACACTCAACATATATGTCTTTGATTGGCCATTGTGTTCAACACATCTCAACATATAAGTCGTTGATTGGCCATTTGTGTTCCACAACACTGCAACACAATAGATGTCTCCTGCATTTAGGCATGTAGACATGGTCAAGACAATCTCCTGCAGTTCAAACCGAGCATCAGTATGGGGAAGAAAGGTGATTTGAGTGACTTTGAACGTGGCATGATTGTTGGTGCCAGAAGGGCTGGTCTGAGTATTTCAGAAACTGCTAATCTACTGGGATTTTCACGCACAACCATCTCTAGGGTTTACAGAGAATGGTCCGAAAAAGAAAAAACATCCAGTGAGCGGCAGTTCTGTGGGCGGAAATGCCTTGTTGATGCCAGAGGTCAGAGGAGAATGGCCAGACTGGTTCGAGCTGATAGAAGGGCAACAGTGACTCAAACAACCACCCGTTACAACCAAGGTGGGCAGAAGAGCATCTCTGAACGCACAGTACGTCGAACTTTGAGGCAGATGGGCTACAGCAGCAGAAGACCACACCGGGTGCCACTCCTTTCAGCTAAGAACAGGAAACTGAGGCTACAATTTGCACAAGCTCATCGAAATTGGACAATAGAAGATTGGAAAACGTTGCCTGGTCTGATGAGTCTCGATTTCTGCTGCGACATTCGGATGGTAGGGTCAGAATTTGGCGTCTACAACATGAAAGCATGGATCCATCCTGCCTTGTATCAACGGTTCAGGCTGGTGGTGGTGGTGTCATGGTGTGGGGAATATTTTCTTGGCACTCTTTGGGCCCCTTGGTACCAATTGAGCATCGTTGTAACGCCACAGCCTACCTGAGTATTGTTGCTGACCATGTCCATCCCTTTATGACCACAATGTACCCAACTTCTGATGGCTACTTTCAGCAGGATAATGCGCCATGTCATAAAGCTGGAATCACTCAGACTGGTTTCTTGAACATGACAATGAGTTCGCTGTACTCAAATGGCCTCCACAGTCACCAGATCTCAATCCAATAGAGCATCTTTGGGATGTGGTGGAACGGGAAGATTCGCATCATGGATGTGCAGCCGACAAATCTGCGGCAACTGTGTGATGCCATCATGTCAATATGGACCAAACTCCCTGAGGAATGCTTCCAGCACCTTGTTGAATCTATGCCACGAAGAATTGAGGCAGTTCTGAAGGCAAAAGGGGTCCAACCCGTTACTAGCATGGGGTACCTAATAAAGTGGCCGGTGAGTGTATGTCTCTGGCTAAAAAATATGTTGTCTTTGATGCTCTTCATAGAGCACTTACACAGATACACACGGGAGCATTTGAAAGAGGCATCTATCTAGTGGATCCGTCATCAGCCGGTTATATTTGGGATCTGCTGATAGAACGCCCTGCTTTGCAACGTCCCGTGTGTATCTATGTAAGCGCTCTGGTGAAGAGCATCAAAGATGTCATTGTTGATCATTGTGACCAATAACAGATATATATGTTGAGCGCTTCAACATAAAGGCCAATCAGAGATGTTTAGATCCATTCAACAGCGCTCAAAATACTAGAGGGAGATGCTGGTGTCGTCATATTTTTTAATTTAAGAACCGACTTGGTGCTGAAGTCTGTACATATTGACAACTCTCGTACTTTTCTTTTTTTTTTTTTTTTTTTTGCAATAATTAGTTTGTCCATATGGTGGCAAGACTGCACACTAAGCAAAACATTGAAGTCAATTTCAAACCAAACAACTTTGGGGTCAGATTCATGTGACCACCTTGGACATGAGCAAAATTTGTGTGTAATGTGTGGCAAACTGTGTGTGGTAACTAAAAGCAATACTCCTGGAGTCCTGAATGCATGGATTGCTTTTGAAATGAGTGTATTTCACCGAGCAACAGTACATATGACCACACCTTAAGTGTTTGCGTCAAAACTGAAGCAAACTTTGAAAGCAGCCCATGTTTTCTGTGAGCCTGATGATGACTGCCTTTCCTATATATCTCTACACTAAATATAGGCCTACATTTGGCATTTGATAGGTGTAGGCGTCATTTACTGTACCTGGTAGGCTATACATACTGTGTTCTATATTAAGTTGCAGTTGTGAAATGCGATGTTAGTGGGTGAACACAAGGGAATATTCTAGTATAGTGTTATGCGTACAGTTGCTGTGCTGGATCTCTTGGTGTTTACTGACCTGAAGAAAAAGCCTTGACAACACACCATCTATGAATGATTCAGACGTCAATAAAACCCTGTAGACCCATCGCTATTATTCTCACATACCTCCCAGTGGAGTATGTTTGTGTGTGTGTGTGTGTGTGTGTGTGTGAGGTTACCGAGGTTCTTTTGTTGGTCCTCAGAGACAGCTACGAGTTTGTATGAAAAACAGGAAACAGTGCTCATGGTGATGCAAAGAAACAGAAGCTTAGGAAGACAGAGAGAGAGAGACAAACAGCTGAGGGAGAAAAAGGAGTGTTAGAGCTCAAATCACTGTTTGTGTGGGATCACATACTGTCATTAAAGTCATATCAAAAATCATTTAAAAAATGCTGTTTTTTTGAGTCAAATATGGACGAACTTTGAATTTTTAAACACAATTTTAAACACAGTAGTTGGTGTACTTGTAAAACATTTATTTTTATTATTTTAAAGACACAGTTTACCTTAAAAATGTCAATCCTGTCATAACACACTGTAAAAATAATCCTGTAAAAAACGGTAATCTACTGGCAGCTGTGGTTGCCAGCATCATACTATAAAAATACGGTGTGTTACTGTTTTTGAAATTAACAGCTAAATACCGTATTGTCAGCTACAGAATAAAACTTTAATTTAACGGCCATATGCTCTAACTCAAAAATAGTAACACACCGTTATGGTATGATGCTGGCAACCACAGCTGCCAGTAGTTTACCGTTTTTTTTTACAGTACTATTTTTTAACCCTCCTGTTACCCTCAAATCTGATAACACTTTTTACCCACAGTAAATTAAACCTCCAGAAAATGATTTTTTTTTTTACAAAGTTTTGTCTCAGTTCATTTATGTCTTTGTTGACTACTTAAAGGGACAGTTCGGACCAAAAATGATATTTAAACCATGCATTACTCACCCTCAAGCCGTTTGAGGCGATGGTTGCCGAAGTCAGATATTTTCATTTATAAAGTTTTAATATGTATATTTTTACAGACAATACCGCACGGATTACCCTCAGAAGGCCTTCGTTTATCACCCTGGGGCCGGATGGATGACTTTTGTGAAGGATTTATGCACATTTTTGGGGCTTGAAGAGCTGGACCCCATTTCTTCACATTATATCCACTGAAGGGTCAAAGACATTTTCTAAAATAACTGAAAATGTGTTTGTCTGAAACAAGATTGACAGATGCATCTCGAACGTCTTGAGGGTGAGTAATGCATGGTTTAAATATCATTTTTGGCCGAACTATCCCTTTAAGGTACACTTATTTAATGTAATTTTCACAACAACAAAAAAGTGATCTCCAAAATGCTTTAGATGGAATGTACAAAAGAGGTAGAGAGCAACTTAATCAGTTTTTCTGCACGAAATTACATTGATTTGTTGGACAAAACTGCTTTGCTGTGTTGAATTAAAAATTAATTTTAATTCAGAAATCAAAAGTGTGCTCATCATAAGAGAGGTGAATTTAATATATGTGAATAAATATAGATCCAGACCATACTAACTAACTAAATAAATGAATCAACTCATACACATAAATTCATGTTTATTTATTTATTTATAGAATATATTTGGTTATTTCTTTGATTCGTATGAAAGAGTTCAGATGCAAAAGCCTCTAAGTGCCATTTGAAATTTTCTTCTAAAATGACCATTTTTATCAAGCTTGTATATTTAAGTTCAGTAATTTCACTTAAATGGTAATGAAGATTACCTATTAATTGTCATTTAAGTGAAATTACTGAACTTAAATATACAAGCTTGATAAAAAATAGTCATTTTCAGAAGAAAATTTCAAATGGCATTTAGAGGCTTTTGCATCTGAACTCTTCAGTATGTTTAATATAAATTTAATACATTAACATTAACATATATAACAAAACCGATAAATAAAAATTCTTAGGTATATGAAGACCGAAGATGTTTTCCAGGTCTCATATTCCTGGCTGGCAGATGCTGATCTCAGTGGTTGTGAGCGTGCAGGGCTTGTTTGGAGACACCGGACGGTCATGGGTAATGTGGACAGTGAGGTCAGGGAAGGTTTGGTCTCTGTGGTGATTGAATCTGTTTCTGATGGCCGACTATGAAGTGAGGACAGCCACATCAGCCCAGTGGAAACGTCTCTCCAGTGGTGCACCAGAACCTCTTTATATCTGTTCATCTGACTCTACCTATCTCTCTTCCTCCCTCTGAAGGAAGCTCTGTGGCGATGGCGTGTTGCAAGTGGGAGCCGCCAGAGACAGCCGTTGCTGACCTGTTGACCACAGACCAGGCTGTCCCGGAGCTCTGCGCTATCTCATTCACACTGATTATACCTCACACTGCCATTAGAACAGCTGCCGGACGACTGGCCGCTTGGACAGATACTTGTTTGTGTGTGTTCTGTATGTTGATTCCACATACACACTGCAGCTGACACTACACTTAATGTGCTTAATCCAAAAATAGTACTAAAAAAAAACGGTAAACTGTGGTTGCCAGCATTATACCGTTACTTTACGGTGTGTTACTGTTTTTGTGTTAGAGCATATAGCCGTTAAATGAAAGTTTTATACTGTAGCTGACAATCATGGTATTTAGCTGTTAATTTCAAAAACAGTAACACACCGTATTTTTATGGTATGATGCTGGCAACCAGTAGCCAGTAGTTTACCAGGTTTTTTTACCTGAATATTTTTCACAGTGTATGCATATACTATCAGGGCCGGATTAACCTCTTATTCACAATAAGAGGTTAATCCGGCCTGGACAGTTTACCGTTTTTTAAAAAAAACTGTAAACTGTGGTTGCCAGCATTATACCGTTACTTTACGGTGTGTTACTGTTTTTGTGTTAGAGCATATAGCCGTTAAATGAAAGTTTTATACTGTAGCTGACAATACGGTATTTAGCTGTTAATTTCAAAAACAGTAACACACCGTATTTTTATGGTATGATGCTGGCAACCAGTAGCATTTACCGGGTTTTTTACCGGAATATTTTTCACAGTGTATGCATATACTACCAGGGCCGGATTAACCTCTTATTGTGACATAGGCTAAATACATTTTGGCCCTTTCTGCACAAATTCGTATGAATCGCCATAAAACGGTAGGTTCCTGCAAGTGAATATTACAGGGAAGGTGTTGATTTTATGATTTTAGCTTGAAAATTGGTGTTTCCTGTATTAAACGGAAATTTATTCGTACAGCAGGTGTTTTAGTCTTTTTATCTCTTTTTCACACACACAATGCTTTGTCTAAACAGACACACACAAGCCTTTCCTGAGGGTCTGCTGACAGGATGTTCTCCCAAGACCCAGCAACAAACTTTACGGTAAACACACACACACACACTAAACGGGCCATATGCATCTGGGGTGGCCTGCACAATCTTAAAACTGTTCACAGCTGCTTGTACAATTATTGATGCTTATTGATTTATATCTTTCCAGCCCAGTCTACACCTGTTAGACACATCTTTTTTGATCTCACGATGCCTTCGTGTGCTGTTTCACAATGGAGCACATCTATATTTGATATTATGTCTAGACAGTGTTATCACAGCTCCTCATCTCAACAGAAAGGAAGAGGTGTGCAGAGACTATACTCATTAGTTTTGTGTATATGTGTGAGAGAGGATTACTTGAGACTGTAATGCAAGCATGGATTTGTTGCGTCTGCATAAACAATCATGTGTAGCCACCGCTAAAAATAAGGGCAACATTGCAAATTATACTTTTTTAGGATTCTATAATGAATAGAAAGTTTGAAAGTTTGCATTTATTTTAAAGTAGAAATTATTTTGTAACAATGTATAGTATTTACGGTAACACTTTACAATACGGGTGCACTAATATGCATTAATTCATGCTTAACTAATGATAATCATGAGTTAATGTATAACTCATGAAGAACTTAACCATTGATTAATGATTACTGCATCAGAGTCTCTAAGACTAAGAGTCTATATGATTATTAGATTAGAATACATTAATTGCTATTAATTAAATGTGTCATTGTGTATTAATTCCTGAATAACATATTTTTTGAACTAATAGTGTAAATTAATGTGTTAATTACCACAATTAGTCAAAGCTATGCACTTCAACTTCCAGTTGTTAATTAATCATTAGCTAATGATTTTAAAGGTATTATTATATTATGACTTTACTTGTTGGGGCACATTATTATTAACTAGTCTTTAGTAATTGTAGTAATTTGCACATGAATTTGCAGTAACTAAGATGTAATTAATCATGTATTAATGCATATTAGTGTACCCGTCATATTATCTGGAAGTTGAAATACAAGGCTTTGGCTCATTCTGGTAATTAACATATTAATTAACACTATTATTTTAAAAATGAGTTATTATGGAATGAATCCACAATGACATATTTAATTAATAAGAATTCATGTATGAACTAATACATGAACCTTACATACTCTTAATTAGTTCCTAATGTAGTAATCATTAATGAATAGCTTAAATAATCATTAGTTACACATTAATTCAGTATTATCTGTGCATTAGTTAAGCATGAATTAATGCTTATTAGTGTACCCGCATTGTAAAGTGTTACCGTATTTACTGTCACTTTTGATCAGTTTAATTAACCTCGTAAATGGTAGTGTGTATCAAGTTTTAAAGGATTATGTTGTTTTTATTTTTTTACTGGAAAAGAAAATACAGAAAATTATTTTTGAAGTATTATACCAATGGGTCAACCATTATCGCTTGGCCCAGGACAACATCTTACCATGTGTTATAGCCCAGTCTATCTCTAATCATCTCCACTGCTGACATGGTGTGGAGTTTTTATTTAACATCAAATCCCCAAATTCGAATGAAATATACACAAGAGACATTAATAAAGAGGTTTGATCTTGAAAGGATACTTTGAAAAGTGAGGACAGGCAAGACTCGATGTAGTTGTCTTTAAAAAAAAGGCCGTGATGCACTGCTGTCCCAGCAGAGGGAGTTCTGGGCCATATGGTGACTGCGAGTGTGGCATATTGACAGAGTGGTTGTTTCATCACCAATAGATTCATTATAGTTGGACGTATCACACAACTTCTACACATTCTTCTTTTTTTCTCTTTCATTTTCATTTTCACACTCTGAGTTATTTTTTTAGTTTTTCATCGTAAACCTACAACTGCTATTTCGATTCTTTCTGACCTGAAGTGATGGAGAGAAATATCTTACCCTTTTGGCAGTATGCCACTCTGTCTCATTTGTCCTCTCTGTCTCTCTCTCTCAGTTGTTGTGTTATGTTGTGTTGTGTTGGACTGGACAGGCAGCTGCAGCAGAGCTGATAAGAGCTCCTGACCTTGGCAGATGGAGTGACTCCTAGAGAGAGCTAATCATAGAACTTCCTTCTCCAGAGAGAGAGAGAGAGAGAGAGAGAGAGAGAGAGAGAGAGAGAGAGAGAGAGAGAGAGAGAGAGTGTGTGTGTGTGTGTGTGTGTGAGAGAGAGAGAGAGAGAGTGAGAGAGAGAGAGAGAGAGAGAGAGAGAGAGAGAGAGAGAGAGAGAGAGAGAGAGAGGAAGCATGTGTACATTCTAATATCAACCACAGTGTGGCGGCATCTCAGTGTGTCTTACATGACCACTGTATATTTCAATGCATAAATACTCTACCTTTCAAAAGTTTGATGTTGTTAACATTTCTTTAAAATAATTTAATACGTTTATTAAGCAAGGACACATTCAATTGATCAAAATGTACTTTTAATTCAAATAAAGGCTTTCTGTTTCACTCCATTCAATAAATAATCCTGGAAAAATCTTACACTATATATTAAGCAAGATCTGTTTTCAACATGAAAACAAGTATCAAAATGATAATAAAAAGAAATGTTTCTTGAGTAGCAAATCAGCATATTCAAATTATTTCTGAAGCTTCGTGTGACACTGAAGACTGGAGTAATGATGCTGAAAATTTGCGTTAAATAAAGCAGCCTGTTCTCATCCCAAGGTGTCATATACTGACGCTTTTGACAATGCGTATACATCCAAGGCACATGGCACCCTTTAGCATCAATATGAGACGCAGATATGGGCCAGAAGGCCCCTCCTAGTGCTCTAACCCTACCCCAGACCTAAACCTGACCCACAACCGAAACGTGTTATATTGACGCTAAAGGGTGCCATGTCCGTTGGATGTATACGCATTGTCAAAAGCGTCACTATATGACGCCCTAGGATGAGAATGCATTGAATAAACGTAATCTTGGTTAGCATAAGAGACTTTTTATTTCATTAAGTCAAACTTTAAAACAGTAATTTATTGACCCTTTCCCTGACAGCTTTTTCTTTGGAAAATATGTGATGAATGTGTATTTAAAATGGGTCATTTATGTAGAAGAAATTTTAGAGTTTTCTAAACTGAAACAAAGCCAGAAGATGTATTTTTGGCTTATGTGGATGAAAGACAACAACTCCCAGAATGCCACTTGCTTCGCTGCCCTAGGAGGCCACACCTACCGGTAACAGAGCGCAGTAGTTTTAGGTAAATAACAGGTCTGGATCTCCATCTTTTTACCACATTACTACAACAAAATCACTTGAATGCAACGAACTGCAACGAACATTCGTCATGGGCATGAGTCTGTCAGAACTTTCCGAAAGAACTGGATCGCTGGAAAGAAATGGACTTCCCATCACTAGTTTTGATCAGAAGATTCAGTACTCTTTCAGAAGTTGCGGAATAGTGTCCCCCTACAGTATAATTGTGAAAACAAGGAAAGCCAGAAATTCCCAGGGTCTCATTCCTCGCCCACCAGCGATCTTCTCTGCCTGACATGTCACTCCGACAGATTAAATCTGCTGGATTTATTAATTATTTTTTTCTGTTGACTGTTTGGCCTTGTGTTGCTATTATTCTAAATAAACTGTGTTTTTTGTGCCCACAGCTAAATCTCATCCTGATTCCTGGGCATGGTCCAGGTTCAGACAGAGCTTGCCCAGCAAGGCGATCTTTTGTGACAGCATGCCACACCACTTCATAAGAGGTTGAATTCCTGTCAGTTCGGGTGGTTTAACTCAACACCCGTATTGAGGAGCTTCCAGCGAGATGCTCCGGAGGCCAGAACCGTCAATCCCCCTGCCCAGTCTTCTCTCACCACGAGCCCGGACCTCATGCCAAAAGCGAAACTCCTGGACCCAAACTCCTGTAGAGCATTTCTATCACAGTGTTCTCTGGTATTTGCTCTGTAGTCCCTCCATTATGACACAAGGACTCCAGGGAGTCATACGTCGTAACTGCTCACTGGAAAGGCTAGTGAGTGGGGAACTGTCATCCGGGATGCTCAGGCACGCTTTTGTCGCTATTTTGTAGTTTTCCATTATGAAATGATCATGTTGTTTGACCGGTTCTGCCCGGGGAGATGAAGCAGCTTCCAGGCTGGAGTAGCTATCGCAGAAAGGTCTCTCTGTTACAGATTTTGCCATTCAGTTCAAAACCTTGAAATGAGGGGCCCTGCATTTCAGGTTTCATGACCGGCTCAAGCATCTTGTCTGGATGCTGCCTCTTCTCCTGGCTCTGTGTGTCCTGTTTTGAAGATGGAGACAGCAGATCTGACTGGAGTCCTGGTGGAATACCAAGATCTTTAGGTATTTAGCCATGTCCTTACCTCCTCACCGGCCATATGAATGTGCCATTGACCTCCTCCCATGCACTTGTCTACCTACGGGTCAATTATATTCCCTTCCTGGTCCTGACAGAGAGGCCATGGATAGGTATTTTCAAGAATCTCACAAAACAAGGCTCATCTGTCCTTCATCATCACCTGACGGGGTGGGGTTCTTCTTTGTTGAGAAGAAGGATGGCTCCCTGCGCCCATGCATTGACTATCAGGAGACTTAACCCCATCCCGGTCAAGACCCTACACCCTACACCCTACCTCTCATGTTGTTTGCTTTTGAGTTACTGCTGGGAGCCCAGGTCTTCACCAAGTTTGACCTCTGCAATGCTTACCACCTGGTGCGGATTTGTGACAGGCAAGAGTGGAAGAATTCACTAATGCTCCATCTCTCTTCCAGGCCTTGATTAATGATGTGCTGATCACATGGTAAACAAGCTTGTCTTTTTGTACCTTGATGACATCCTCATCTTTTCTCATTCTCCACAGGTGCACGCCAGGTCCTTCACTGGGTGCTCAGAGAACCAGCCTTTTGTTAAGGCAGAGAAATGTGAGTTCCACTCTAAGTCGGTGAGGTTCCTAGGGTATGTCATCTCAGCTGAAGGGATCAGGGTGGATCCCGCTATGTTGAGGGCCACAACCAAGTGGCCAGTCCCCGTCACCCATAAAGCTCTGCAGAGGTTCCTGGGGTTTGCTAATTTTCTTTAAGAATTTTAGTCAAGTGGCTGCACCCTTAAGGGCTCTCACCTTTACCAAGATACCGTTCAGATGGAATAACCAGGCCCAGGAGTCCCTTAAGTCCTGTTTCATCTCTGCTCCTTTACTTTCTATTAAAAAAATCCTGATCAGCAGTTCATTGTCAAGGTGGATGTCGTCGATGTTGGAGTAGACGTGGTCCTGTCTTAGCAGAGCCCTTAGGATGGGAAGGTCCACCCCTGTGCTTTCTTCTCCCACCGACTGAGCCTAGCCTACTGTAACTACAACACTGGTAACAGGGAGCTTTTGGCAGTCAGGTTGGCCTTGGGTGAGTGGCATCACTGGCTGGAGGGTTGAGCACAGCCCTTCCTGGTTTGAATCAATCCTAAAAACCTTGACTACGTTCATTTGACCAGGGGGTTGAGTTTACACCATGCTCGATGGGCACTCTTTTTTGGCCAGTTCAACTTTACCCTCTCATACTTGCCAGATTCCAAAAATTTTTACTAAAAAGCCTGATACCCTCTCTCATCTGTTCAGGGGTCCTGAGGAGAAGGCACTGACACTGGCCGAGGCCATCCTTCCAAAAGGATAGGGTTCATCTCCTGGGTATCAAGAGAAAAGGAGTGGAGAAGGCCAGTTGAGCAGTGGAAGTGCGGAAGGAGTCCCCGGAGGGTCTGCTGTGTGTGCGGTTTGCGTTTCTGACATTAATCCAGGTCGGTCTGTCACCTAAGAATTCAGAGATCGCTGGCTGCCATCTGCAGTTTCGGTGCCCCTCCATGAACTCTGGATGTTAGACAGTTTGTATTGGCATGCTCAACATGTACTCAGAACAAGAATTCTAACTGCCTGCTTGTTGGTCTGCTCCAGCCCTTGTCCATTCCCTCTCACCCATGGTCACACCTGACCCTTGACTTTGTCCCTGGTCTCCCACCTTATAGAGGAAACACCATCAATTCCCCTCTGCCAAGGAATCTGCTCAGACTATAGTCGACCCATTGTTCCGGATAGGGGGCCATATATTGTTTCCCAGCTTTGGAAAGAAATTTGTCGACAAATCCGGTCCTCTACAAGTCCTTAAGTTTTCATCCTATCAGGATCTCAAGAGGAGACCTCCACTTCCTGACCTCTACTAGTTCCTGGAGTCAACAGTTGCTGTGGATGGATATGCAACTCCCTTCTGGTAAAGTCTTTTTTTTCTTTTTTTTTTTTCAGTGTGCCTCTTTCTCAAAGTGTTATTGGTATGGTCCAGAGGAGAGGAGCTGGGTTCCAGCTTGGGACATCTTGGAACAGACATTGATTAAAGACTTCAGTTGGCAACAAGGTTCTGTCATGTCTTGCCCTGATCCATTGTATAGAGCCATCTCTCCGCAGATGTATCCCCCAGCCTAGCCGGACGCCGAGATCCATTGTTTTATCTGTTCCTCACGTTCTCCTTAATTCTGTGTGTGAGTTGAGCTGTCCAACACCCTTTGCTGGATTTAATTATTGAATTAATTATTTAATAAAAAACTGTGGATTTTGGCCTTGTACATTTTTTTTTGTGCCCACAAATTAATCTTGATCGGACTTGATCGGACCATAAGACAATAAAACCTGAAAATTAGAAGATCACTCTCAACCTAATTTTCAGTTACAATTGTATATGACTGCAGCAGTGACATCGCAAAATGTCATCTGCTGCTGGTATGAGCTGTGCAGGTAAACTTTACTCTTTTGTTCTCTAGACTAGAGGTTATACCCAGAATAAGGTTCATAATTCTTCCTTTATGACCTTACTGTGGGATATCTGTTCTGTTTGTTTCGGCATGCCATTTGAAGCAGTTATGTGTGCGCTATGTACGGATGTAACACAAGCCATTATGATGTCATTCATACATCACATATCTCTGTTACACACACAGTGTTCATACCCATACTTACCTGCTCCTTTATAAAGACATTTTACCTCATCACCTCTTTTCCTTATGCCAGCCAAGCAAGTGCTCTCTCTCTCTCTTTTCCGCTTTCTCTGTCCTCCTGGGGTTGCCTGTGAATGACGATATTCTTCTGCTTCAGTGCTTTGATGAGATTTTGTGGTGTCAGTGTCACTGCTGCAGTCACACACTCCTCCATGTGTATATGTGTTTGCCTCATTTCATTTATTTCAGTAATGTCACTCTGCTTGCCAGATATTGGATCAATGTGCAACATAAAATTCAGATTTAACTGCAAAGGTTGTAACATTGATAGCTTTGATCAATACTTGTGTTTGTTGTAAAAAACACAAGCTTATGGGCAGATTTCTTTGCCATGCGAATTTCTAAGCCTTTCCCATTTGAAATCCTGAACAAAAGAAAACATTCAAGAGAGAATTACTGTTGAGATCTTTATGTACAGCTTCAAGCTTCAACAAATATTGGGTTTCACAGTAGAGACTGTGATAAACTCTCTGAAGACTATAATCCAAGACATTTGTAAAATATATAGTTTCCTATTAGTATCCATTCTTAAACCCATAATGTAATATATAACTAACATAATATTTTTTCAATCAATATCTTCTTTAGTCTAAACTCACTCATCAAAATGTCTGTGGCAGTTGAGTGCCATCCAAGTTATTGTAGAAATAGTCTCATGTAGCCTGACTTCTTCCAGCCGAGAACATAGAAAAACACAGCTCATTTTGTTTTTATTTGAGGTTAAGGAATGGGTATTTCTGAAATAGTTTATACAATAATAAACCATTGAGGACAGACGAATAGATAGATGGATGGACGGAGATAGATAGATAGACAGACAGACAGACAGACAGACAGACAGACAGACAGACAGACAGACAGACAGACAGACAGACAGACACATATATATATATATATATATATATATATATATATATATAGCAAGAGCAATGGGTATCTGTAAGAAGAAAACCGGTATCAGGCTGTTCCAGTTCATTAAATTACAATCTTATATATCCATGTTTGAAAAGTTACATCAAAACAGCTTTACCTTGTGCCATCTCGTCTATCAGACATTTAAGTTTAAACTCGTCAAAGGCATAGCTCGACCACAGTCTATGCTCCACTGACTTACAGTTTTTCTCCATTGGTTGACTCATTTCTCAAAACAACATAGACAAACCTCCAAACCACTTGGCAACTGTTCAAAAAAGAATTGAATTTCTCATACATTTCATCAAATTCCACATGTCTAAGTACCTCTTTGCAAATTATTAAGTACATTGCCTACATTTAGCACAATTTCCAAGTGAATAGATCTTGTTGATCTAAACTGATTGTTGATTCTCAGTCTAATGGTTGTTGGCTCCAAAACATGTCAGCGTCATTTCATTGTACAAGTCATCGCAAGCTGTTCAATGGTCAAAATTAGTTAAGAACATAATACCATGAATACCATATATGAATCCCCTGGAACATTTGATAAATTTATTACAGCAATTGACAGTCAGGTGAAACTAGAACTTGATTAACGAAGGAGTTTCACACATCTCAGATGACCAATCAAACAATATGTTTAGTTACTTGACAGGTGCTGTCCATGACTGTGAATACTGCCAAACATGTATGTAAAGAGCTTGACCATGCAGGACCAGTACAATTTCTAAACATGGAGGCACTTGGCCAAGTAAATGAACAAGGGCAAGTGCCTGCTCAGAGGAAGATGAGGAGGAAGAAGAAGAAGAGGAGGAGATCCTTAGTGCATGGTTGTGGAATGCGGGGAAGAGGCCGAGGAGCATGAAGACACCATGGACGATTGAGGACGGTGACCAGGAAAAGGAGGGTGAGGACAGCGACCAGTGAACTGTTTGTTGTGAAACTCCAGCTTTATTTCCAGCACGTAGGCTGCATATAATTTTCATTGTTTGTTTGTTTGTGTTTATATTACAGTAGCCTATATATTATGCTGTATACATTTTCTTTTTACTCTGATGAATGGAAGTTACTTTATGAGTGTGAATGATGTAGGAGCTATTTTGAGTTTAGTTTAATCTAAATTGTTGTGCTATTGGAGCACTGGAATGTTTTGGAATGGATCCTTGATTTTGTAGGGACTTTTATTTTGACAGTTGATGAGAAAGTTTGAATAAAAAGATGGCCGCCTCTCACTTTTTCAAACACAAGAAAGGAAGCTGTTGGAATGTACAAGCATACAGTTCTTTACTTCACTATCAAAATGCTATTGAATCAATTGAACACTAGGTGGACAGTAGTTTTGACATTGAAGTTGTGCCGTTTAACCACCTTTCTACAATCAACGTTTGTTGGATTACTGGAATACATCCTTTGTCTGATACTACCAACCTACAAAACTGCCCATTGCCTGCCTTGCTCAGGTTACCAACCTACTTACCTACCTGCTGGAATTCCATCTCATCCACTGCAAAAAGGTACAGTTCAAGTTTCTTTGCGTTGGATAGTTGTCAAAGAAGTAAACCAATACGTCCCAGCTATGAGTAGTCCACCATCACAAATGATAATGGCTACAATTTCCTTGGCAGTATGAGTGCAATGTTTGATGTCAAACCTTGAAGGCTACTCTTACCCAAAATCCTGTTTCTTTCAGTTTTATACACAATTGTATTCTGTTAGCTAGACAAAAACAGTATAGTAACCATTGTCAATGAAGGACTGGGCTAAGACTGAAATGTGGACATGAGGGATACTTCAATGGTCCTCTGCCATAGTGACAAAACATCTAAACATTTTAACTTGCAGTGCATACACAATGCCAAAGGTACGAAGCATTTTGGGGGCACTGACTGTTTAAATGAGAAGGACATTTAGTTTTGACACATGAGTGAACTGTTTTTGGTAGAGGTATGAGCTTTTGCAGGTGAACCATGGTGTTGCGCCAGCCTGTTCTCATCCCAAGACGTCATCTAACTGATGCTTTTGACTATACGTCAACATCCGACGTTTTAGGGTACCCTTTAAAGTCAGTTAGAAGACGCTATCTAATCCTAACCCAATCCCAGACCTAAACCTAAGCTACATCTAACTTACGCAAAAGGTAAAGCATCAGCTTAAAGTGACGTATGGTCAAAAGCTTCAGTTAGATGCTGTCTTGGGATGAGAATGTGTTGGTTGTGCTGAACTGTAAGACTGTTTTGCCAAATGATCTTAGAGTTTTGAGAATGTAATATCTGTTTCAAGAAATGAGCCAAACCAATGGAGAAAAACTTTTATGATGACAGCGATGTCATGTTGTGTTTCAGTCCTGGTCGCACATTCATTTGGCAGGAGGTGAAACTTCCATGAGTGGCCCGGCCACGTCGTTTGCTTAGAGTGTATATCTGGTGTATGCTGTGTGCGTTCCAAGTAGACATTAGCTACGGCGTATATGTAAACAAAAAAAAGGTCAAATGTGAGTCTGCATTTTACCTATTTGCACATTAACAATTTGATAGGAATGTAAACCTTTATACATTCGGGAAGTTTCCCCTTAGAAACTATTCTTACAGAAGACCCAATGACAAATGTAACCAGTTTTGCACAGACTACCCAACATTGGTTTACATTGATCTAACGTGGGTTGTTACTGTATGTGAGGAGGTTCATCATAGATAGATAGATGGTTGATAGGTTGATAGGATAGATAGGTGGCTTTTATTGAATACTCTTCAGTTAAAACACTTAGCTGTGAGTGCATGTGTGTTTTGTTTCTAGCTGAGATGCTTTAACTGGAAGAAGACACTTTTGATGAACCAGCAGCATCAGTTCTGGGCAGAGCCCCCCCTACAGCTCGCTTGAGTAATTAAACTAAAGGAATTAAAAAGGCAAATGAAAACCAAAAATGAAATAAATAAGGGAGCAATAACCGCCACTCAATAACGTGAGAGTGCTGAGTATGAAAGTCCAGGAGGTGTGCATGTTTGGCAAGGAGAGCCGGAGACTATTTTCATTAGTATATAGGCCGGAATGATGCAGAACTGCTGACGGGGGCATTCATAGATTCCTAAAGCTAATCTTCCTCTCTTGATAAAAACTTCTCCCTCTGCTCTGTTAACGGCAGTTCAATGCGCTCAGCAGTCCTCCCTCGCTTTCGCTGCCCTTCTGTCTTCCTGTCTCGCTATTTAACACTCTGCAGCGCTTCCATATCCTGCCTCGACAATAGGCTCCTGTCCATTACAATTAGTCATTCTGCTTTATTCTTCATCGCCCTCTCGCATTAAACTCCTCGTCTTTTCTTCTAGGAATTATGAGCCTTTTCTCTTTCTCTCCCTCTCTCTATAGAAACATACTTCATAAACCTATGTCTGATGTGTAGCGTTATTTTGCTACATTGTATGTAAATGGCAATCTACAATGTGAAAAGAAAGTGGTGAGCTCTGACAACTCAAAATATGCAAAGCCATAACATTTCATCTATCACTCTTAAGGCCCGTACACACCGGGACGAATATCAGCGCGTGTTATTCGCAAGCGTTTTTCAATGCGTTTTTTTTGTGTTCACACCCAAGCGATTTTCACTGACGATGAGCTGAGTGAACATACAAATTCATTCCCTGACATTAGATGGCGCCCATTTGCTCTGCAATACCACTCCATACAGCAGTTCTCTTTTATTAAGATGTTTGTAGTCGGTCACGTTTGTCATATAATTCTTTATGTTCAAACACCAACAAGACCAGCAGCATCTTGCCTTGATTCTTTCTTGTCTTATTTCTTCCTGGCTTTGTATAGACGGCGCCACTTCTTGGCGTATATCTTCTTCTCCATTCCGTATGTGTGCTCGCCAAGACCGTTTTGTGTTTGAGCGGCCCCAACTTGTGTTCTACTGTAACTTCAGAAGCTCCAAACACATGAGCAAAAGCGCCAATCTCATTGGTCGGATAGTTTTTTTGATGTGGCATGTCAAACTAAAATAATGAACCCAAGGCGTTTTTTTTTTTTAAATGAAGCTTTTACACGTGATGTTTTACGCATTGGTGTGAACCATAGACTGTAAAAAAAGATGAACGACGCCCCTTTGCTCTTTTCCATCAGAGAGAACTGAAGCCGCCAGTGTCTCCAGATATGACGCTGACGTCTTTGAACTTGAGTCTGCGCACTTGCGTGTTTCGGGGACCAGTGGTGAGCAGGAAGTAAAGCCGCGAAATCAAGGCCGCACCCTCATTCTTGCAGAATCAAACACAAGCACACGCCCAGCACTTTCATTAAGTGGCCTCTGTCTGCTTCGTTCTTCTCCAATGATGTCTGCTGATTGTAGAACCTTGTTAAAATAAGGTAAATACAACTACTAACCACATAGTCAACATTATGAATAAAGTCCGCTGGTGCTTCAGTGACTACCTTGCACAAAGAAACTGTCAATCACAGCTCTCAATCATGATGTCAGAGCACCGTTTTTATCATCACATAACTAACTAAAAATAAACTTATTTTAAAAACGAACACTGGAAATTACATCAACGTGATAGAAACTACAGTAAAGGACAGAAACTATCTTTGGAAAAAGGATATGTGAAGTGTAATTTAATTGTTTAGTTGGTCTCACCTTTGTGCCAAAAGGGTTCTTTCTTGTCATTATTGAACCTTTTTTAACATAAAATGTCCTTTGGAGTTGAGTAAAGAACCCTATGCTACATATATAGAACCCTTTTTGCTAAGAGTGTAGGGTTGTGATGAGGCCAATTGCCATTGATGATATAATCATTAAAGATCATACAAAGTGTGACTCAACTTTGGGTCTGTTAATCAGAAAGTGTGAATCATTCTTTCCAGAGCTTGCCAACTAGCAACACAGCTATAGGGTTAAGAACACATTTGATTGAGAAATAGATGTGGCACCAACAAGCTGATATACTTATGATAGCTGAACAGATGTTACTCATTTGGAGTTAATACATCGTTTAGACTCTTTGATACAACAACATTTACTCCTGCACCATAGATCAATACTTATAAATTACACATCTCCCATTTATTTACAGAGGGAGGGTCACACATTATATTGCTGTCCATGTGGTGGTATAATTGGTAATTGGCTGGTATAAAGTGCTGAGTAAAACATTTGCTTAAAATGTAATAACTTGTGGAGCTAATTAAACATTCTTATTCTTATTTGTGGTGCTTGCTAAGGCAAGAGTCAATATTATTATTGTTCAATGTATTGTTGGTGCTGGTAAAAAGAACGAAGATGGTAATATGTGTGTTATGCCAATGGTATGTCTGTGTACGCTGGCAGTCATTACATTTCTGAATATCGTTGAGTTTCTTGCAACCTTCAAGTGGAGTCAGAAATATCATATTTATGAGTTCTATGCATCATGACTATAGTGTATAGCGGGATACCATGGCAAGTGCTTGGAAGTACTTCAACTTGGCGCAGTTATATGATCACAGGATTGTTTTATCAACTGATCACTGGTGATCACCGCAAGATTCATGACGGTTAAAAATGTGTCCGAAAGTGTCGATATTGATCCTCGTTTTATTTCTCCTTTTGTCCTAAAGTCTGCTTGCCATGGTCCTGTCACAGTCTTCGTCTGCACCATTCTTTCTTCTGTCTTTGTCATCTAGACTACACTTCCCAGCATCCTCTTGTCTCCACACCTGAACTCACTCCCTCAATCATCCACCTGATCTTCGTGTTTGTCATCTGTGTCACCTGTTTTCATCTCATAAGTGTTCTTTGGCATCTGTATTTAGTTCTCTCTGTTTGTTCAGTCCGTGTCGGTCAATGTGTCTGTCTTTGTTAAAGAGATGTTGTGATTTATATGATTTGGAGTGTTTGAGTACCCTGTCTGCCTATCCGTACCTGTTTGAGAGAATTATTAGTGAAGTATTTGCATTGGAGCATTTGCATCATCTGCGTTCTTCTACCAGCATCACACCGTGACAGGTCCATAATGTTTGACGAACAACAGCGTGAGCGTTAGACATAATGGTACGCTTCACACCGGGACGCGAATAGCGTGTCAGATGCGAATGATTTCAATGTTAAGTCAATGCAAAATACGCGTTACACGCGCAAAAAAATTCCTGCGGCGCCAGTTCAAGTTTGCGTGAATGGCGCGAATTAGAGTGTCTGCGCGTTAAGCGCGAATGATTAGTTCAGTGCGTTTTGTGCATTCACGTGTTTGAAGCGAATTCGCGTCTGCCGCCTGAGTTGAAAAATCGGAACTTTAGCGTCAATTCGCGCCGCGTTAACCAATCAGGAGCCTAGCTGCTTGGTCACGTGGTGAAGTATCCGGATGCTGCAATAAATTATTTTGTAATATGACTAAATGCATGGTGGTCTCAGTGTTGGGGAAGCTACTCTGAAACTGTAGTTTGATAAGCTACAAGCTACTCGTAAGTTTAAAGTAGTTTAACTACAGTCAGGCTACCCGTTTAGAAAAGTTAGCTACACTACAAGTTACTATCAAAAAGTAGCTAGCTACATTGAAAATACTTTTGCTTTTTTTGAACAATGTATATTATAAATAACTGAATAAGGAATGTTTTAAGTAAAATATTTAGTGTTTAAAACAAGGCAATGCACTTATGATTTCAAAGTGTATTGTTTTAGTACACACAACACTAAAATATCTCTGACTGTAGCTTTTGAATGTACTGAATGTAGCTTTTGCTCGCGATACACCGCTACTTGCTGCAAAAAGTAGTTAGCTACTAGAAAAGCTGCACTGTTTAAAAAGCAACTGAGCTACTGCCAAGCTACTGAAAAATGTAGTTAAGTTAGTAGCGTCGCTACTTGTAGTTAACTACTCCCAACACTGGATGGACTTGTGCACAACAAGGGAAATATTTGATCACTTAAAACTTTATTTCTATATACGAGACATGTTCTTTTTGTATTGAATGTTATTAATTTCATATCTAGATTTTATGAAATACTATTATGATGTAAAGAACAACAGGTGCATAAGTTCGTGTCTGGGCGTGACAGAGAAAAAAATCACAGGACAGGTTAATAACTTTTTGAAGGCTGGCTCTATTTATCATCAAAACAAAAATATATGACAGCTAGATTAGATGGATGAGGGCGAAGGTGATCCTCGCTCCGATGCGGGACAACAGGTCATCAAGCTGGCCGCGTGACAATCGGAAGTACCGCTGACAGCGGCCGTCATCGAGCACAGCTCCTGGAGCGAGCAAATGGTGAAACTCGCCAAATGGTTCACCTCCGAAGGGTCCGGTGGACACAAATATACGATGTTTGATGACGATGATCCACATGCCGCTGTTCTGCTGAGTGGTGACTCTCTCGATGAATGCTCGGTCGACATAAAAAAATGGCTGCCATCGGATTTCGATTCTGCCATAGTAACTATGGTAACAGACGTGGTCAACTGCGTTATGCTGTGTTCACACCGGACGCGAATAGCACGTCAAATTCGCGCCTATCTGTATAATCTTCAAATAATCTTCCAATCTGTCCAGATAATTGATTCTCTGCATGGGGCAGAGTTTGCTCTTGTCCCAGTTGACCTGAAGCCCCAAACGGCTGAGGTGCTTAAGCACCATGCCCCTGTGTTCGCACAACAGATCTCACGAGTGAGCTATAATAAGCCAGTATAATAAGCCAGTTGTCGAGATAGTTGAGAATGCAAATGCTATGTTCTCTCATGGGAACAATGGCCGCCTCCATGACTTTCGTGAAGACACAAGGTGATCGGGCCAAGCCGAAGGGTAGGACCTTGTACTGATATTCCCAACCCTCGAACATAAATTGAAGAAATGGTCTGTGTCGAGGAAGAATCAAGACATGAAGTACGCGTCCTTCAGGTCGATTGCTGCAAACCGAATCCTGGGGATGGATACCTTTGAATGATGCGCTTCTGCATGAGCATTCTGAACAGGAGCTTATGTAGGGCCCTATTCAAAACTCACTGGTCCAGGATCAGCCGTAACCCACCGCTTTTCTTGGGTACAATGAAGTAAGGGCTGTAGTACCCAGACCTCATCTCGGCTGGAGGGACTGGCTCGATCGCGTCCTTTGCAAGCAGGGCGGAAGAATGGAAGAAAATGCTCTATTGAAAATGTGGGCACCACTGGACTCCGGGGAGCCAGCGACGGAACAGAAAATGAACAAAGACTCTCCACCCGGCCCTCCTCCGGGGAGGGAGAGGTGGGGACACCATCTTCCGGAGAGCAATTTCCCTGTCTCCCTTCTCAGGGCTGCTGAGGCAGGTCTTCCCACGAAAGCTAGACGTCACAGTAGAGCTGACTGTGACGTCTATTCCAAAGGAGACTGACACCCTTGGCAACAAACAAACTAAGGAGAAACCCAGAGTGACTCGGTGGCACATTGGACCAAGCTCTAGTTTTCCTAAACTGTGGAGAGCCACTGAGCACAGTCTCCAACAGTGTCGCCGAAAAAGGCAAACCTTGTGAGATAGAAGCACCAAGAAAGTAAACTTTGCCAGGTTTAGAAATGGGACACTTCTTGGACCACCAGTGTGGGTATCGTCTGACCAAGGGCCAGTGCTGTGACTTAAACCATTTTCTCGGTCAGGAACAACCCGCTCAACCCCTCGTGAGAAAGGCAAAACGAACAACTTGCCTGATGTAGTCATGCTCTCATAAGAGCCCGCTGTGCGCACTCAACCGAATACCAGCTGAATACCAATATCAACTAGTGTCTCCCTCAGCGTGATCCCAATTCATTTGGAAACTACTCAGACGAGACGTAAGAGTTCCCGAACGAAAGGGAACTTATTTTATTGAATCTGTTTGAGATCAAATTGATGCTTAATGTTTCACTTTATTTCCAGATTAAATTATAGGCTCATTCACATAGGCTTCTATAGAGTTTGTTTGCACATGCATACTCTTCAAAAACGGTAACAATGACAATATTTACATGAACAGTATATTCCCCTCCTAAACGGAACACTAACTGCTTTCATACACGTACTCCATAGTACATGCAAGCTCATTTACATAATGTCTGTCTGGGATTTACAGTAAATTAAAGCAACGTTAGCCACAATTAGCTATAGTCTGTGGTCACTCACCAAGACACCTGCCCAATTCTCCACCGATTCTCCTCACACCACAACTCTATCATAACTCTCTCTTCTCTGTCCATTTACCCTTCCCCTTAACTCTGCCTCACCCCTCTCTCGCCTAGGCGGCTCATAATTATACGGCAATGGCCCATCGTAAGAGTTGACATTAACCCCTACTGCAACCTCTTTACTGTCTGACTCCATTACGGAGAGATCACGGCCATTGCGCTCTCGTCCAATCAGAGCGTTTTTGACAGTGGAAGTAATTTTACTCACAATCTCTTTTAAAAAACTTTTTTAATGCACATTTATGATTAATTTCTTCATACAAATCGAGTTCCTCACACTATTTATCTACACGTTCATTCATCAGGGATCTTCAACTTGAAAGATGGGCTTTAAGAAGACTTATATTTCCAGTGACCCAATGACCTGAAGAAAGTATGCATATAAGTAACGAAATCCTCCAGATGATTTGAATATGGCTTGACTTTTGAATCCAGTACCATAGTAATGCTTTGGTACTGCAGAACAAAAGTTGGCCAGTGACGTATTCTATTTGTGAATTTGATTTAATAAGACGCACACACACATAGCGGAGCATAACAATCATTCCCTTTACTTCCGAAGATCAGCATGATGAGACCCCACGATACAGTGATGGAAAGAGCTGAGGAGATGAATTTGAAATTCCGCTGACACAAGAACCAATATAGTCCGATTTAGTGGTCATGTGATTATGCCAGAGGGGTAAAAAAAAAGCAGATGAAAGCAAGGTGCAAATGTGAGGCTTCTCACAGCAGGCTCTTCACACACCAATAAGTCTCACAGCACTAATCACACAACTGCTGGCAATGGAAACAGAAGCATAAGAAAGCACTGACACACCTGAAAAAAGCTTTGATTAATGCTCATGTACTCAAGTACTCTGACTGCTCCAAACAGCCCATTATTCAGACTGATGTTGGAGTCTGCTCAGTCACTCATAAAGCTTTAACTGACACAGAAAAAGACAATGATGTCTTCTGAAACAAAAGGGTTGGGGTGACCTATCATTTGCTGGACAAACAGTCTTGAAGGAGACAGAAATTTTACACAGCTTTTGTGCACTTGTCTTTGATTTCACTGCATCCTTCTGACTGTACCACCAGAGTCAGAGTCTGTTCTCTGTCAAAGCGGATGCCGATATATCTGATTTGTACAGTAATGCTAAGCGTTATTTATCTCTGTTGGAAGTTAAAGAGCCTACCCTGCAACTCTGCCAGTACGAATCCCAAAGCAAGCTAGAACACTAATTGACTTAATGGAATAAGTGTAATTACTCAGTAGGTCTGCTGCTCATTTCTTACAGTCCACGAGTGATGCTTCTGGACTTCCGTTCTGTCAGATAAGGGGTTTTAAGTTGAATAAAAAAAATCCACTTGAATTGATTTTTCACCAATTCAGCAATCATAGGCCTGTCCTTTCTATTTTGTAAAGCTCTCTGTGGATATTTTGTTTTAATAGCCATTTAAAGAGTTATCCAAAAACCAAAGAGATAGTTGACCATGTTGTTCGAAAATCGATGTTGTCATTTTATCTGTGAAATACAAAAGAAGAATTTTTCAAGAATCTTTGCTTACAGCTCTTTTGCAAAACATTAAAATAAATGCACAAAAAAAACACACAAAAGCACTCTTTTTGTGCAAAAAGCACTTCTTCTTCTGCTTCTTCATTTTCTAATTGTTTTATGATTCTCTAAGGGATGCCAAGTCTGTGGTTTTCCTGCGAAAGTGGCTTACTTTTAAAATGTTGTTGCAGGTTGACTAAGTGTATTAATTTGTTAAAATATTTTAGTTCTAAGTTTTAATAATCTTTAACATCCACCAAAATTGCTTGAGCATTAGGGATGGTGAATTAGATTTACTATTGAGGGGGGTGGTAACATGCAGAGAGAGAGAAGTTTGTGCGTCCTCCCCACTAATCAATAAACCATTTACAATCATTCACCACAAAAGCACGAGTGCTATCATTCTCCATTTATGGACCTGAGAGCACATGGAAAATATACAATGTATTAAATAAGCTAAGATGGATGGGCTAGTTTTAACCAACCGGTCCTCACTGCATATCTGTCTATCTGTCTATCTGTCTGTCTGTCTTTGAAATCAAAACAAACAAGAACATTTCAACTGCTAGGGGAAGGTATGATCGATAGTATAAGAATTATTTAAAGAGTGTGCATGTTTGTAAAAATTGAACATCTTTTTGTTTCTTCGAGGACACCCATTGAGGATTAGCCTTGCAGGTTGGCCTACAAATGACATCACAAATGAACAGCTCTAAATGAATGAATTATTCATCAGTAATTTCAAGAGCAATTATTAAAACTGCACTTTTTAATTATGACTGTAGAGATTAATTAACAACCAGCTAAAATACTTTTTTTTACCCTAAAAGTAGATAACTTTTCCCCTAGAATGCATAAGTGGGTCAAAAATGACAAACATGATATTAGCTGCATTTCTTTATAAAACTGCAAAGAAATGGCATTAATTCAAATAGTCTCACATACATAGTCAGATGTATATAATATGGTTTTCTGAATCCTAATAAGCAACAGCTCCCAAAAATGAAAATTCTGTCATAATTTACTAACCCTTGTGTTTTTCCAAACACACAAGAGTTTCTGTGTTCTGTTGGACAAAAAAGAAGATATTTCAAAGAATGTTGGTAAACTACTATGGAAGTCAATGTGTGCCGTCAACTGGTTACCACCATTCTGTAAAATATCTCATTCAGATAATAAACTCATATAGGTTTGGAACAACATGAGGGTGAGTAAATTATGACAGAATTTAAATTTTTGGGTGAAGTATCCCTTTAAATTACTTTCTATTTACTGTCTTCTTCCTGTTCATAAATCTCTACATAATTTTTCCCATTGTGCGGTACTAGATTTTTTTATTTTTTGTATTATTTTTTTTTAATCCTTTAAGGAAGAATAAGGAAATACTGGAATGTCAGATACGATCAAATAAATAAATGAATAAATAAATAAATAAACTTTTACCGTTAAAGCGCAATTATTCACCAAGTTCAGGTTACATATGGTTGGTTCATTCATCTTCATTTCACTAAATCTGCATTTTCACAGCTTTTGGTCGTTTAGCCTATGTAATAATAATAATAAACGTTTCGCAAGACGCACATCTTTGTATTTTGTTTCCAACGAAATATTTGTGAAACAAGGATTGTATCCCAGCACAAACCAATTATATCCCCTAACCCCCCCCCCCCCCCCCCCCCCTCTCTCTCTCCCTCTCTCTCTCTTCTCCTCGTCTCCCTCTCTCCCAACTCTCCCATGAGCTTTCGCTCACACTCTCTAGCACACACACCATATCCCCCTCCCCTATCATTGTACTTCGCTTTCCTTTGCCCACTCTCTTTCTACAACAAACATGGCCGCTAAATCGGATGGAGCAGCCGTGTGTGAGAGCGCTTCACGGTGTCTGCTTGGCCCTGAGCAGAGCGCGGCTCCTCTGCACCCTCACGCCGAGAAGCGCTTCTCGCTGCTGGACTGCTGCTGGGTGCTGTGCGCCCTCCTGGTCTTCTTCTCCGACGGAGCCACCGACCTGTGGCTGGCAGCGGACTACTACTTGAGGCGGGAGTATTGGTGGTTCGGGCTCACGTTAGTGTTTGTGGTGGTTCCCTCCGCGGTGGTTCAGGTGTTAAGTTTCAGGTGGTTCGTGTACGATTACTCGGAGATGAGCGCGTCCCCGTCTGGGGACGGATGCGATTTCAGCACCAAGGACAGCGACCGGCGGAGAACCCTGCCTGCGAACGGCACGCGGAAATGCTGCAGAGTGTGCATGTGGCTCTTCCAGTCCGTCATTCACATCTTGCAGATCGGACAGGTCTGGAGGTAAGATGCATCTCCAGAAGTTCTCTTAGAGACCGTAAGCGCAGCAAAGCAGTCAGTGCTCATTTCATCTATAGTCTCTGTTTCTTGGAATGGATGTTACTCTTATTGTGGCTCGCATGCTTGGTGATGCTTTGGGAACAGATGGAAAGAGCTGCATCCTTGTCTGTCTATATCCCGACTCGCTCCTCAGGCTGCGTGTCTTTGCCAGCATAGATGGTGTGCCAAGGTGGACCGAGTACCCGGTGCCATAGTGGTGTCCCCGTGGTCATGTCACCCTCAGGTTGTGTTGAAATGGATTTTGTATTTGGCTTATGTTTGCCCTTTAAACCATTAAGTAATAAGAGCAAATTATTGGCCAATAAATGCGCATTCTGATTCTGAACACATCTGCTCTGTGCACGGGTACCCATTTGTGTCCAATCATTTCTAAAAGCAGTGATTCTGAAATCATATTTTATGTAGAGACCCAAACGTGATAATCATTAAATATTGTCTGTGTTGTATCTTATTTTACTTTGCATATTTTTGTGGATGATATGCAACCTGCTCATGTCATTAAGTTCAATTTAAACTGTTCTAGAGACAATACAATTCAACCGGACCCACAAACTGTTTTTATTTGATGATTTTGTCAATTGCATTTTATTATTTGTGTTCCTATCTGGGTCCTATGAGAACAGTTGAACCTCTGCCCTATAACAAGAGACAGTTTCTGCTGTACTATACCAAAGCGGCATGGTCAAATCAACAGTGGATCTCATCTCAGTTCACATTTAGAAATAATTGAAAAGTCTCAGACCTCTTCAGACAAAATTGGCATTGTGCAACTCCACAGGTTCATTACTGGCAAAGTACAAGAAGTACAGACAACTTCCAAACCGGTTTCTCCGGGAAGGATCACAACTCTTCTTGCATTGCTGTTGGCCTTTATCACTTAATCTGGCTTTCTGTGGATGACTTCTTATTGGTTTTTAAGTTATCAAAAGTGCCATCGCTGTGAGCTTCGAGGTGACACTGTCAAATGTAATGGGGAAGCAGAATAGAAATATGTTGTTTTCTTGATGCTTTTATGGCTTTTGTGCTTGTCGAGGCCTGGAATGGGCATGCGGTGTGTTTGTGAGAGACTCCAGGCGGGCACTTGAAGAACCGAGCAGATTTGTTTTGCTAATGACAATTGAGCTCTATAGGCACTGCTGAAAGCACCCTGAGGAAAGAATGCTTTTCCCTTGTCAGATGCTGCTTTCCTTTATTCTAGAGCAGGGACAGAGGAAGCGATTCACTCCCACATGTGTGTGAGTGTTTTACTGGTATTTAAGTGCTGAATTATTAACACAGGGCCGGGGAGGACTGTGTGTCTCAGTGATTATGTGGGAGAGGATATAGCATTTCCTGACATCATTCTCCACAACAAATTCCTGTTACCTCTCTTTCCTTCTTTCAGTATCTCTCTCTCTCCCTCACTCTCTCTTTACCTCCCACTTGAATTCCCTAAATATGATTTATTATTGTGAACCGTTGTAAACAGAATGCTCTGTGAGGGAATTGTTGCATGGGTTGATGTGTATGTCTGTGTGAAAGAGGGAATCTTTTTATGTTCTGTCTATCAGCCATGTTTAGATCCGCACATGGAATCTGGACCGAAAGACATCCTTAGGAATCTCAGCATCAGTTCTGAACTTCTGCCTTTGTGTGCTTGTTTATTAAATATTTTGGAGAACTTTGGTTTTGCTTCCAGTTTAAATCCATTATGCAGATCCCCCCTGAAAATATATGCAGATTCTGTCTGGACCTGTTTGTGATTTGCCTGTTTTAGGATAATATTTCTCAACTTATTTTATTATTATATAGGCCTAACATACTCTCTATAACAGTACACCTATACACCTTCATCTCCAAACCAGAAATGTATTATATTTATATATAGTATTTTGTAAATAATTTGTACTGTTGGGTTCCTGCACTGTAAAAAAAAAAAAAACATTTTCATGTTTTGTAATCACAACAATTTTTTTCTTTTGTCAAATCAACTTAGATAATTGATGTAGGCCTAGTTCAGATAACATAATATTTTAGTTTCTGATGATTTAATCAATCTCCTTCATTGTATTAACTCAATTTTTCAATTTCAATGAACTTAAAATGTTAAGGCAGTCAGGTTACTTTTTTTTTTAAACAAACAATATCTTTTACAGTGTGGGGTCTAGCTATGCCAAAGTCATGGGTTTGACTTCCAGGGAACTAATAAAATGTATATGTCATTATAAATGAAAGCCATGAATATGCCAAATGCATGAATGTGAATGGCAAATATAGAATCTATGCTTTTACAACCGCTTCTACTAATATATTGGTTTCTAACTGTAAAAAAAAATATTGTTGGTTTAACTTAAAAAATTAAGTAACCTGGTTGCCTTAAAATTTTAAGTTGATTGAACTGGAAAAAGTGAGTTAATACAATGAAGGAGATTGATTTAATTATCAGAAACTCACAATAAGTTATCTCAGCTATTAGAAATCCTTGTCCTCCTGGGGACCATTGTTTGTCCCCATGAGGAAAACAGCTTATAAATCATACTAAGTGGTGTTTTTGAAAATGAAAATGCAGAAAGTTTCCTGTGATGAATAGGTTTAGGGTGGGGTTCATATGAGAATAGAATATCCAGTTTGTACAGTATAAAATCATTATGTCTATGGAAAGTCCCTTAAAGCATGAACAAATTCACATATTTATTTATTTTTCTCAGTGTTTGGAATCTCCTTGGGTTCCTCTTTTGGGAATCACAGTTGTTCAGAGGTGATATACTGGTCTGATTTAAGAAAGTGTGTGTGTGTGTGTTTGTGACACAGTATCATGTTACATTAGGACATCTGTGCAGTGCTTTTATTGGTCTGTTTGTTGTTTGTGAGTGGATGTTTCAGTTGTCTTAGATGAAAGGCACATGACCTGAGCTCAAATTGATAAATTCACAGAAACACCTCTATGGGCTTAGCAGGTCGACAATATTTTTCGAATATCTGTAGTCAAAAGACCAACATCTAGCACTTATCTATCTAGCAGTCAAAAAGAGTATGAAAGATGCACAAAGCAACTGAGAACATTCAGCTATTGGAAGTTCTGACTCAAAGGAGAGATCAATGCACACCGCTCACATATACCCAATCTGGAACAGCCTGAATCAGCTGCAGAGAGCTGGAACTAGATTTACAAAACAAGCCAAATCAACAGAGTCATCCTTAGTGAATTTGAGAAGAATGTGGTGTGATTGCACCTTCAGTACAGTTGCTCACAATTGTGGTGATCACATGCTCCTTTTACTGTATATTGGTCTTAGATCACTGAATTGAATCCATCTATCCATCCATCCATCCATCTATCTGCTGCTTGTATAGCATATTTACTGTCCTCTGAAAATAACTCAACATACAGCCACTTTTATCAAAATAGCTGGCAACAAAAGTGAGTTCAATTCAATTCAAATGTATTTGTATAGCGCTTTTCACAATACATAATGTTTCAAAGCAGCTTTACAGAAAGTGCATTTCAGAAATGTATATGGAAAAATACATTTAGTTAATCATGTATTAATTTGGGGCATAACATACTGGCGGCTTCCAGTCATCTCTTCACAGGCCCGAATCTCTCTTCACAGGCATTTAGTCGTTGAACTAACGAACACAGTTTTTCTGATAACAGCAGAAAAGGAAATGGGAAATAATAAGCATAGCGGCTGTTCATAATATTAATGCATTCGATCTGATTCAACAGAGGAATAAAAGGTAAGCATTATGTGAATGCTTGGATAAAGAAATGCATCTTAAATCTGAGAAATGTGAGAGCACCCTCCCTCCTTTAGTGGACTCAGATATCCTAGGAATGACCAGAAGCCTCGAATTTAGTGATCTTAAAGAACGCGGTGGATTGTAGGGCGATCAGAAGGTCCATTAAATACACAGGAGCTAAACCATTTAGGGCTTTATAGGTCAGTAGTAGAACTTACGGAATATAATGGGTAAATACCGAACTTAATAGGTGTAGAGATGAAAAAATAGGTGTTATGATCATATGTTCTTGACCTAGTAAGAACTCTACTTTTTGCACTAACTGTAGCTTGTTTATTGAGGATGCAGGACAACCGGCTAATAAAGCATTACAGTAATCTAGTCTCGAGGTCATAAATGCATGAACTATCTTTTCTGCATCAGAATCAGATAGCATGTTACATAACTTTGTAATGTTTCTAAGGTGGAAAAAGGCTGTTCTTGTAACATATGAAATATGATGTTCGAAAGACAAGTTGCGGTCTAGTATAACACCCAGGTCTTTTACTGTAGTGGATAAAGTAACAGGACATCCATCTATATTAAAGTTGTATTGTAAGAGGTTTTGTGGGTAGTTTTTTGGACCAATAAGTAATACCTCAGTTTTATCTGAATTTAATAGCAGGAAATTACACGTCATCCAGCATTTTATATCTTTGAGACACTCTGTCAATTTAGATAAGTTAGTGTTTTCGTCTGGTCGTAATGAAATATATAATTGAGTATCATCAGCATAACAGTGGAAATTAATTCCTTGCTTTCTTATAATATTACCAAGTGGCAGCATATACTGTATATTGAGAATATCACACCCTAAAGTTATAATAGCTGTATGTCGTTTAACCATGCAAAGCCACATTATTGTATTCCTATATTCCTATATTCATTGTAGTCCTATATTCATCATTCTCTCATATTGACCAGTATGTTCAACATGGCATCTCATGGCAAAGAACTCTCTAATGATTTGAAAATTAGACTTTTTGCCCTCCACAAAGTTGACTGAGTCTATAAGAAGTTTGGCAACACCCTTAAACTACAACGAATCGTTTGCAAGGCCGTCATCCCAGAAGGAAGCCTCCTCTGAAGCTGGATCAGAAGAAACAGTTGCTGAAGACAAGCTGTCCAAAGCCGCGTTTCCACCGCAGGAACTTTCCCCAGGAACTAGGAACTTTGGGTGGAACTCGAGTGTGTTTACACCGCAGGAACCAGGGTCTAAATGAAGTTCTGGGTAAAAATTTCCCCCCAGAAAGTCCCTTCTGGCGAGGTAGTACTTTTTCAGAGTTCAGGAACTTTCGGGGTGGGACTTGTGCGCTGAACAATGCTGATTGGTTCTTACCACGCTATTCTTTCTGCCCGATGGTGGCCGTTTGTCCCATCCATCTCACGGTTAAGTCCGCTGATAAAAAAACGTTTTATATCTAGCATTACGAGCTTTCTGAATACGCTTTGGGTGCTCTTCTCTTTTCTGCTGTTTTGTTAATTACCTCGTTAGTAAACCAATCGCACACAAAAGCAGCAAAGCTTGAATCTCCTTCATAAAAAAACTCAAAACAAACGCGCAGGTTAGGAAGAGCAGTCGCACGCAGTTTAACCATGAGTTTAACGTCACTACATAATCTTCCCGCCTCGGACCAGTACTTTAGTACGCGATGTAAACGCAATAAGCAAGCGGTCTGGGGAAAAAAGGTCCTGTGAAAAAAGTTCCTGGGACAAATAGTTCCTGGTAATTGCAGTGGAAATGTGGCTCGAGCATGAATTACTGGAACCATGTCCTGTGGTCTGATGAGACTAAGATAAAGTTGTTTGGCTCACATGGTGTCCAGCATGTGTGGCGATGCCCTGGTGAGGAAGTACCAAGAAGTTTGTATCTTGCCTACATGCAAGCATGGTGTTGGTGGCATCATGGTCTGGGGTTGAGTGAGTGCTGCTGTACTGTCGGAGCTGCGCTTCATTGAGGGGACTGTGACAGTCTGAAGCAGAACATGATGTCCTCCCTTCAGTAACTGGGTATGATAACGACCCCAAACAAGTATTTCTCCAGACCTGAACCCTATTGAGCACCTGTGGTGATTTCAAGAGGAAGGTGGAGATGTTCCATGTGTCTAACATCCAGCAGCTCCCTGATGTCATTATGGAGGAGTGGAAGAGGATCCCAGAACCTGTGCCGCTCTGGTGAACTCCGTGCCCAGGAGGATTAAGGCAGTGCCAGATAACAATGGTGCTCACACAAAATATTGACTCTTTGGACACAGACACATTCTCACTTTTGTTGCCAGCTATTTTGACAATTATGGCTGTATGTTGAGTTATTTTCAGAGGACAGTAAATATATACTGCTATACACGCAGCACAATTACTACTTTTCATTTCTATAGTATTGTCCCTTGAGAAGATAAAAGACTAAATTGTTTGCTGAAATGTGAGGGGTGTACGACATACGTAAAAAAAGATTTTTAATGTTGTACACCATTAAACACATACTCTATAAAAGTACCTTCTACCTTGGCAAATAATAACACTAGGGAGCAGGGAGGGTGGAAGCTGATATTTAGGTTGTGGTTCCCCCTTAGTTGATATTGAGGGGGGCCTAGGGGCCCCTAAAATCTTCACCCTCTTTCGTCCCTTTAGCGACAGTTCTGCTATAGGGAACTGTAACTGCACACTAATATTTAAGTAAACAGACTGACAGTTTAAATTGGAAGTGCTTTGTATTTTAGACGTTTTACTGAACACACCAACAAATCCAGTGAGAAGTGTGCAATTTACAAGAGACTGACTGAAAGGAGACAAACTGTCTTTATATTCTAATTTATAAAACAAAACTAACAGTACAACCAAAAGTTTAAAAAAAATAAAAGCTGTTAGTTAGTTAGTATTAGCTGCCCTCTTTGATTTTCATCAACCTCAATATCCTAGCGTACATGTAGCAACAGCAAATGATAATTATTAGTTGTTAATTTTAATGATTTGTTTGACTTATCATTGATAATGCTAATCATTGTTTGTGTTTCATGTTAATTTCACATGATTTGTTTTCTATTGTAATTTGTCATTTTTAACATTGACACTAATACAAAACTAAATAAATTATCCATACTGTTCAAAAGTTCAGTCTGTAATTGTTTAGTTTTCTCTTATTTGATCAAAAATACAGTAACAACATTATCATTATGATATATTATTACAATTTAAAATAACTTCTCTTTTTTGATTGTATTAAAAAAATGTCATTTATTCCTGTGATGAAAAGCTAGATTTTTTAGCATCATTACCGGTCTTCAGTGTCACATGATCCTTTAGAAATCATTCTAATATGATGATTTGATGCTCAATTAACATTTTTTATTATTATCAATGTTGAAACCATGAAGCATTTCTGTAGGATTTTTTGAAGAAAGTAAAAAAATATATATATGTTAATTTGAAAATCTTTTGTTTTCGCTGTATACTCAGTGCCGCTGAGTATACAGTATAATAAATGTCTCGCTGTATACTCAGTGCCGCCGCTCCCACCACGCGCATCACGCGCTGTGCGTAGGGCACCAAGTGCTGAGGGGGCACCAAAAATATCCTAATGAAAATCGATCTTCAAACTTCTTGTTATAATCAGATTCAGCGCGTTCTTCATCTTCAATCCGCAGCGGCACCGAGCAGAGAGCACGTCAGAAACAGCTGACAGGGTGTGTGTGTGTGTGTTCAGAGCCTCATTGGTCTGTCACCGCTCGTCAATGTCAGAATATTTGAGATGACCAATCAAATCGAAGTAGGCGGGCTTTATGTTCACAGACGCTGAGCGCGAATTTTAACAGTGCATACTCGACGCTTCAGTGTACGGTCAAGTGCGAGATAAGATGTAAGTATATATTTTATAGTTTTTTTGGTCATAAATGTTAAACGAATGACAAAAAATAATTAGGCAAACTAATATAGTTTTGTCTAATTTCGCCATTTTAACTGAAAATAGGCCTATGTAACATGGCCTACGTGTAATAGTTTAGGCTACTGTCATTGTGAGGGGACAAGAAACATGAACAAAGCCTTTTTTATCATGTTAGGCACAGTGTGTGCACATATTGGGAATAAAATACAAATTGTAGCCTTTAGTAAATAAAAAAAATCCAATTTTAGGAGGGAAAGAGACAGGGCAAGATAAAAACAAAGAGAAAAGAGTGTGATGCTGACGAGAGAGAAAAATAATCAGCTGCCCACTGACATGGTTTTAAAGCTGTTATTATCGATTTTTTTTAATTTTTTTATTTACTTATTTTTTATTTTTTTTGCCTTCACACCATCTTAAAATGCACATCTGTAGTTCAGAGAAATCTAAAATTTTCTCGGGGAAATCCCGAACCCCCTAACCAACCTGCCTCAAATTCGGGACTATAGTGATTATAAAACCATGAAACCGACCAGGTAATGAAACTAGTTAGTTAATAGTAAACATATATATTTTTTTATATATTATATTTTTTTATAAATCATACCCCTAAATGAAAATCCTAAATGAAAATGTTTTATTTTTGGAGGGGGCATCATAAAGGAATTATGCTTAGGGCACCAAAATGGCTAGTAGCGGCACTGTGTATACTGTTATTTTTTATCAATTTGCATCCTTGCTAATTAAACACATGTGTTTGTGTGTGTGTGTTTAATACTACTGATCGCAAAACTTTGAACAGTCGTGTATAACACTAAAATACAAACAGTCTGTCCTGTACCGAACCCTATACAGCAAGTGAGTCACTAGACCCTTTTAGGCTACATCAAGTCTTCATTGTCTTAAAAAACACATTTTGCCAAGCTGAAGTAAAGACTTAGTTGGACCTGTTTTAACACCCTAGACACACACACACACTCCGATGCACTCAAGCACAGAGCATCTGTTGTGATATGTGTGTTGCAGGTGTGTAAGGCAGTGGAGTGTATCCGCTGGGCCATTAAGGGAGTTGATGGGGATATTCTCACCGAGCTGAAGGCATTACACCGCAGCCGGAGTGCGTGAGGAGCATTTTAAAGCAGAAAACACCTCACCCATCTCAACTACACACCTCAAAGTGACATTTTCCCAGGGCCCGGAATGGAGAAAATAATTCCTTATTAGATACGGCCGTCATTAAGAACAGGTTAGAGAATGGGGTGTTGTCTTTTGTCTCCTCTCCCCTGTCATCCCTCTATCCACTTGTCAGTCTGTCTCATTCCCTTCCTAAAGATCCTGATGCTGTCTGTCTTGTCAGAGCTGACCCAGTTCTTCACAGCAGATGCTGGAAAAAACACTCACAATGGAGCGACAGATACACTGAGTCTGAGTGTGTTTGTGAAGGAGAGAGAGTGTTCACAGGTTTCCTAAAAACAGCAGCTGAATATAGATTACGCTGAGCGTTGTTTACTGTATGTGAATGCCTCTGTGCACCCATCTGCTCGTCAGAGTGAGTTAAAGAGAGTTTTTTTCCAGCAGATGTGTGAGACAGCAGATTTAGGGACTGTACTTATGTCCAGGGATGTTACTTCAACTTTGGCGACGACAACAAACAGCACATTTACAATATTGATTTAAATAGGGTGTTTCTAAGAGCTAGAGGGGACTTCCTCCCAGGACAATATGCCCAAATGTAAAGCATTTGTTCTGTGGCAGTGTAACTGGTTCTCCGCACACTGCTCTGAGGGGGATTTGAACCAGCGTCACCTGGATGGGAGGTGGGCTCGCTAAAATGTATGCTGAAGACAGCAGTCTCTACTGTCAGTTGCTAGTGTGCGTCTTAAGACCAGGGGAGTGAGGTTTACTCGCACAGCTCTTTGATAGCTGGCCTCCATTACAGCAGCATTCAAGCATCAAAGTTGTGTCTTTTTTTCCCTATTGTGAAGTATGTCTGAGTTCTTGAACTAAAAAAAAATGCAGGACGGGATTTGATTTTGTCCATTGAGAATTGGTTGGATCATTGTGGTTTGCTAGCACTGTGACATCATGTGACAGGTTGTCTCACCTTCAGGAGGGAGGATAAGTTATTTTTATTAAAGATTATGTGGGCATATGAACTTGAAAAGAAGAAGAAGTATGTTTTGAATTTCTGCCTAGACTAGAACTGCTCAGAGACATGAAGGGTTGAGGATCCAAATGCAGAATTTATTGAAATGGTAATCCACAATCAAAGTCCAAACATAGGCAAAGGTCAAAACACAGGATAAATGGGACACATGAAAAAAAAAACAAGAAATCTGGCAAGAAAGTCAAAACCATAATGCAGCACACTCAGAAATGCATTGTAGACACAATACAAGACTTTGCATGAATAGCCAAATTTGCATAAAATTGACCAAAGCCCATAAACAGGATTACTAAGTATTTTTACAAAATAATTAGCCAATTCATATTAGCCAATTCATATTAATATTTATATTAAAGGTACCATGTGTAAGAATTGAGGTTAAAATATCCAGAAAATGAGCTACACACATCAAAAGAATGAAAAGAAATAAGGTTGATGATGTCATAAAAAAATGACAAGTTATAGTGCTGCAGAGATATTAACCTGAATTTGTATGCTAAATTACTAGCCACTAACACGGTGTCGTAATGTGGGCGTAGGCATATAGTCTGCCATTCTACGTGTCCTTTTCTGTGCGTGACAAACTTGATGTGTGGAGTGAGAGCGTGTGAAAAGTGTCAATTGCGTGTCTCACGGTGAATTCGTGAGAGTTGGCAGCTCTGAATGGGGCTAGCTTGGTCAACATCTGCGAATGCTGTCTGTCAAATTAATTCAAACTAACAATAAAAATGTAATATGAACAAAACGAATACCGTAAAACTTCAAATAACAGCCGAGGCTTTTTCATCTCCCCATATCGTCGAAAATGCACCGGCTTAGACAGGCGTCTATGAGACGATTTTATTTAATTTTTTCCCAAATTCCGTTTTTTCCGTTTTAATTTTTGCAAATTCCGTTTTTTCCGTTTTAATTTTTGGGAATTAATTTTTTTACCCTTTACTGTTATTTTAGTTGTAAAAAGAGTGTGCTTTTTATTCCGTGATTCGCAGAAATTATAGGGCCCTAGAGACGGCCTTTATAATTTAGTGTTGAGATGTTGTTCATTGAGTCTCTAATCTCTAAAAATCTCCATGTGAAATTGCAGTCTTCCAACCTTTTACTATCGTGTTAATTATTTGATTAATATGTGCGAGGGAGAGAGAGCAAGACAGCGCTCGCTCATGTTTGAAGAAGTGAGAGTGCGCGCGGCATAATAATAAATTCATCCACATGTATTTTTACGTTTGGGTTTGCTTATTGATGGCTAAACCACCTTGGTGTTTTTAGAATCCTTAAATCAACTCTTGTTGGAAATGGTAGTTTGCATTTTTGCCAAAAAAACACAAACTGACGTGAATAAAAAATGTGCATTTTTAATAGCTTGGCATATGCACATTTTAAACTAGAAATTTTTTTTCCATGGACATGGTTGTCAGTCATTGACCCAGCTTCTTTATGGATTCATTCTGGCAGGTCATCAGTGCTCACAGGATGTGTTTTGTTTTATGAGTACACATGGGACTGAGGGGCCAACTCAGCTGCAGTGAAACTTTATGATGCGTTTGGTTTAAAAGGCAACTCATGAATGTTTGAGTGTATATGAGGGGTGACGGCTTATTTACTGTCTCAATCTATCAATCAAACAACAATCTGTGGCTGGCAGAAAATCTAAAACAAATACGTTTATTAAAATTAGAATTTTAATGAAATCACTCTTGATTGTCCCTTGACTGATAAATAGGTTATATTTCAGAGTTTAATATCCCCAGGTGGACGCATATTGATTTACCTGTTTGCTGATGATAGTGTCTATTTCCCCTGTGCAATTACGCCTGTCAATAGGATGACTGTGATCTGATTGGCTGAGACAGTTCTGGGCAGCTTCACCGTTTTGAACATCTGGATTGGCAATGACCATGGGTTAATTATGTTTACTCACAGACACGATTTTTATAAGAACCAGAGAGCTCTTTTCAGGCTTTATAACGTGATGTATTGTAACCTGTTTGCTGTAGAAAGTGCTAAAAACTTTCATTTGATAACAGATGGTAAAGAAATTATGCCTTGCTCTGTCAGCCGGTGTTGATATTCACTTTGTGTCCAAAAGAACCTTGAGACATGAACAACTCTTATGCATTAAAAATCAACGTTTGAAGCACCTGTACTTTTCTGTTATTTTGTTTGTGCTCTCACTTTTACTTTGGAAGGAATGGCAAAAGAGCAACAGTATGAGAGAAGCGCTGGCTGTTCTCTGTGTAGAAACGTGGTGCATTGTGGGGGCATTTTAATTTCTGTTCTGAGTGAAAGATTTCCCCATTACAGAACGAGTGTAATAATGTCACATCAGGAGAGGAAGAAAAGAGAGCTCCCTAGGTGCGTAACCTCTCTTTGCACACAGTTGCTTGCATATTCATGTATGATATGTATATTCGGTACTGATCAGGCCAGAGGTTTAATTGAGGTCTGCCACTGATTCTGTCTCTGTCTCTGTCTTTTTCTATGGACTGCTGAAAAGCCTGAGAGTTGAGAATAGACGTGACACTGGGGTTATCTGTGAGAGTCAGCTGTGAGGATATATGGAGACTAATGTGCAAATAAGGATGTTACAGACTTATGTAACCAGACTTTTCACTTTCAAGTATTATAGTTTTTTTTCTGGTCAAGAACTGACGCTCTTACACAGAACCCTGTAGGATTGTCTTCTTGAATGTAAACATGCACTAGATGGACGTTTTGATCATTGTGCCTTGTATTGCTGTTTTTGCAGCATCTCACACCTGAACGCTGCAATTTTAGATGCCCCAAAAAATTATTTTGACTTTTGACTTTGGATGGATCACTGTGATTTTGCCAACTAGGTATGTTCCTGGATCAACATATTTTGTTGATCCTGGAACAACATTCCTGTCCAAAATGTAGTCCTAATGGTGCGTTCACATCAGACGAGAATAGCGCGTCAGGCGCTAATGATTTCAATGTAAAAAATTCCTGCGGCGCGAATGAGGCGTAGAGCATGGCGCGAAGAAGCGAATACGCCTCGTTCGCGCGAATGGAGCGAATTGAGCGTCTGGCGCGTTAAGTGCGTTATGCGCGAATGATTTAGTTAGTGCCATGTGTGCATTCACGCGTTTTACGCATCTGTCGAATTCGCATCTGTCGCCCGAGTCTGAAAAATCTGAACTTTGGCGTCAATTCGTGCCATGTTAACCAATCAGAAGCCTAGCTGCTTGCTCACAAGTATCTGGATGCTTCAATAAATGATTTTGTAATATGACATATGAATAAATGCATGGTGGGATTATGCACAACAAAGCAAATATTTTATCACTTAACTTTATTTCTATATACAGTACGATACATGTTCATTTTGTATTGAATGTTATTCATTCCATATCTAAATTATATGAAAATAGTGTCGTGTCCAAATGTGACAAATTTTAACAAATGTGTCCATTGCAGCGTGGTATATGCAACAATTGAAGATATTAGAAGACATGTTTTATAGTAAATATATAGCATAACAACAATGATCAGCAATAATAATAAGCCTAATACTCACAATAAAAATAAGGTCATATAGATCATAACGCGGCCTCGGAGGTAAGAAGTAGATTATCCTTCACCTGAAATGTTTGTTTTTTCATCCTGAAATGCGATTACAATAATTAGGAAGCACAGTTTTCACAAATCCCTTCACTCAATTGTGATTGGGTTCTCTTTTAGTCTGGACAGCAAGAGCAGTGACCGTAACATCGAGTGTATAATGTATGTATGCAGTTTTAAACACCTATTTCATTTCATCAGGCTCTGAAAATTCTTCAAAAAGAACTCAGAGAATGGCCTTCTCAGCTGCCATAGTTGGAAGTCTTGCATCATCAGAACAGGGTGTTCAACGCACCACTGTTTCCGTTTAAAAACGTTTTGCAACTTTTTGTCAGGGCTGAATACAGCCCAGGTTCACTGACATTGATCACAGCTCATCAGTGTCAAATTGGTCAAGAGTGGACCAATCGGAAGAGGCTGGGGGCGGGAGAGCATTGTAAGAGTATTTAAAGGGTTCACTTTGAAATTAATTTTTGATATGTTTTAGCTTACCTCAAGGGCATCCAAGATGTAGGTCTCTTTGTTTCCACAGTATTTTCAATTTTGATATTTTTCAAACCCGTTGTTGTCCATCAGTCATATAATGCAGGTTTAGGGTCTCACCCTGGGTTCACGCCAAAGAGCATGCACAGAGAAGTCAAAATTAAACAAGATTTAACTCGTAAATTTAAGAACACACTGATGGCCTAAGACATGAAACGAGTGGTTTGTGTGAGAAAAAGAACAGTATTTATATAGTTTTTACCTTGTTACCACGTCCATACTCGATCTGAGGGCGCGGGCGCTTCGGTCTGCGCATGCGCCGGAAGTGTCTCGCTTGTGTGGTGTAACGTCACTCACGTGTAATCAATTTTCGGAAGTTTTACCTTTCACTGTTAGCTGAAACCTATGACCTATTCAAAATTATCTTTAAAAAAATACTTATTAACAAGTATTAACAAGTATACTTACTAACTTATTAACAAGTGGACAATAGACATTTGTCTAGTCCGAGCGATTGCAGTTGCATACCATATTTCAATACAAGAAATGACATCAAGAATTACATTTATATGAATTTGGCACATGCATTTTAAAAATTTGTATTCATTCAGAAAACAGCAGAAAATAGTGTTCTGTCTGGTTTACTTGAATGCCCAAATAAAATGAATTCAGAAGACGTGTGCCCTTATTCTCAGAAGCTGTTTAAAGGGGTCCTATTATACTTTTCCACTTTTTCAACTTTAGCTTATTCTGTTTGAGCATAAAAAAGATCTCCAAGGTTACAAAGCTCAAAGTCCACTCCAAAGAGAGCCATTTTATTTACCAGAATACACTTTCCAAGACCTACAATGAATGGCTCTTTTGGACTATAACACGTTTTTCCAGGCCTTGTGAAATCCCCAAGTAATTCGCAAAAAAAAAGCAGTGCAGTCTCATCTAAGCACGTCATATAACTGACGTTTTGCTGACGTCTTTCTGACCATACTGTCAATATCCGCCTTTTTATGGCCCCCTTAAACGTCGGTAGATGAGGTTATTCGGATCCTAACTCTACCCCAGACCTAAACCTACCCGTCACCAAACTGACGTTAAAGGTAAAGCGTCAGTTGTTTGATGGCCCGGGATCGCCATCTATCTGACGTTTAAGGGGGCCCTGAAAAGGCGGATATTGACGTATGGTCAAAAGACGTCCCAAGACGTCAGTTATATGACTTCTTGGGTGAGACTGTGTTAAAAACAAAAGCAGACAAGGCCTGGATGAGCTCCTGCTATGTCAAAGAGACACTGTTTTTCCCACAACTCATTTGTTATGACCTTCCTAAGGCTGGGTTAAAATTGTGGTTAAAATGTATTTCAAAGTCTCCGTTTACGACTATTCACTGCCTATTAGAAAAACTAACAATGGTTTTTAAATTTCATGAATAAATGGTGTAATATAGTACCTAAAATCTAGAAGATGATTACAAAAAAACAAAACGTGAAATTCTTGCTCTGCAAAGTCCGAACTTGAAATCCGTTGTGGATGCTCCTCTTGTTCGTGAACATTGTCAGGGTCTGAATTCGGATCTTGAATTGGTTTGAAATTGCTGCCATCCATAATATTTACACTAGCGTAGAGCTCACAGATATGGAGGGGTGGGACATTTCCCGAACACGCGCTGAAACGCTGCCAATCACAACACACTCAGCCACCTGAACCAATCATAGCACATTTCGTAAATATCGGAAGGAGGAGCTTCATCGAAAACGACGCGTTCAACCATACTGGGGAGAGAGGTGAAATATGTATATGAAAAATAAAGTGTTTTGTGAACACTCAAGCATGAAAATATGTTCTAGTACACCCCAAAAACAAAATCAAGACTTCGTAAAAGTGCATAGGACCTTAAAACCAGCCAGTCAGATCGGAGATGCTGATTTTCATATAGTGGCAATTTAGTATGCAGTACGCATCAGTTGCCTGAAGCTGAAACTACAACACGTAGCATCCCAAATGGAGCAAACACTCTTCAAAACACTCTTTGGCACTGGCTTCATTCAGGTCCATACCACAAATGCATCATAGTGTAGTACAAAGGGTTAGGGATTTGTCCCAATGAGCAGTATTAATAGTCATGCTTTCTCAACAAGCACCACTAATTATTTCCAACAATAAGGCAGAACACAGTGCCCATTAGTCACGCTATCTGATTTAACAAAACGTTCAAAATGACCAGATAGTCCTCGTTCACAATGTCCTCCACTTTCATAGTCCTGATTCCTCTGAAAGCCCCTGATTTAACAATTCAACTACACGCCTCTCCGGCCTCCTGACTGAACTGCATTGCATTTCTTTTCTTCTCTTGCGCTCGCCTCATTTTTTTCTTTTCTCCACCACTTCTGAGGGTCAAGGATGAAAAATGGAAAACAGAAGAATAGCTTGTTCCAAGTTATTTTCTTGCACAGCCACAGAAAGGCTTTAGGAGATCGATAACTCCATAGAGGTGTGACATCCCGAAATAATGCCACAGTTTCCACGAGCCATACTCAGCGGATTTCACCAGTGCTTTTTTAGCTCAGTGTGTCACAGTATTTTGAGTTTTACTCTCAACACTGTTTCTTTTTTGTGCACTTTAAGAAAACTGTGTCAGCTGGAAACAAAAGTTGGTTGTGAAAGGGAAACGTCAGAGATAGAAGTTTCTTGCCTGACATCTTGAATCTCGATCTCAGTCGTTGCGTTTTGAACTGCTACTTAGTCCAGGAGTGTCGGTAAATATGCCGACACTCGTTGTTTGAAAATATGCCGTTGTGAGATATACATTGATTTATATATAAATATAGTGGGTTACACATATATTTTAAGAGCGGGGAGGCGATACAAGGCGGGAGAGTTATTCCCATCGCTGCAGGGTTTGCTGTGGAAGCATTTTCACAGGCCAAACAATACAGAGTGAAGAGTCTGCATTTCACACAATAACACCGCACTCCCCCACACACACTAAACACATAAACACACATGCAGACCTGCAAACTTTTGCTTGCAAATGGACATAAAATGGATATTTAAAAGCATGGCATTTGGTTTAGCTTATAAAAATGACATAGATCTACAGTATATACAGTACATGTAGATCTGGCATATGATGTAGGGTGGAAGAGGAGTAATTGTAACACGTTTGCTCATTTCTTCATTCCATGTTTAGTCTAAATCTCTGAACATATGCCTTTAACAGCTTTAGCAGTCATTAGCTGTCAATCAAATGTATGACTTAAAGGGATAGTTTACTTTGAAATTAATTTTTGTTATGTTTTAGTTTGCCTCAAGTGCATCCAAGACGTAGGTGTCTTTGTTTCCAGTGTTTTCAATTTTGTTATTTTTAGGTTAAACCGTTCGTGTCTATCAGTCATATAATGGAGGTCTATGGGGTCCACCTCAAAGAGCATGTACAGAGAAGTCCAAATTAAACATGATTCAATGACTATATGATATTGTATATGAAAAAAGTTAATAATTGTATTTTATTAAGAAAATATTGAAAATATTTGACTTGTATATACTTTTGATTAGATCAGATAGCATTTTAAGCTGTTATATGGTGATGTTACAATGTGCCCCTCACATGTTAAAATGTACCCACCAATGGGGCATGTTGTCACATTTCACTTCCATTCTTTTAGGGTAAATCAAGAAAAAGGTTTGCACTGTATTAATAAAACAAAACATCAATCGTACTAGACATGTGGGAAATTAATGTGGGAAAAATGTATACTCTAAACCCTAAGTAGATTTACACAAACTGAGAGAGTCAAGAAGTGTTAGGTTGTTCCCCGCTCTCCCCTATTTGTAATTTTGCGATAAACTCAAACTCAAAGTAAAATACACACACACACGCACATAAACTCAAAGTAAAATACACACACACGTATGTATGTGTGTGTGTGTGTATATATATATATATATTTTTTTTATATATATATATATATATATATATATATATATATATATATATATATATATATATATAAGGCACTCTAAAAATTGTTGGGTTGTTTGTTTTAACTTTGGGTCAAATATGGACAAACCCAGCCATTGGGTTACATTTTTTAATTCCTATTTTAACGTTTGGGTTTGTCCATATTTGAGTGTGTGTGTATATATATATATATATATATATATATATATATATATATATATATATATATATATATATATATATATATATATATATATATATTCTCAGGAAGGCATGCAGCATTTACAGTAAAATGCATTTACAGTATTTACAGTAAAACAGTAATATCATGAAATATTATTACAATTTAAAATAACTGTTAGCTATTGTAATACATTTTAAATGTAATTTATTCCTGTGATGTAAAGCCGAATTTTCAGCATCCTGATCAATGATCAATTGAATATGTCATTGCTGAAATAAAGTATTAGTGTGAATTAAATCTTTTAGAGAGGGAACTGAATTGTGTTTGCACAAGCCTGGAGGTAAAATCTATTGATTTTTACAACTATCCTTTTCTCCACAAATGCTCAATGCATCACTGTCTTCTGCTTTCAAAAATGTTTTTATTTCTGTAATATTCTAAATATAAGCCTGCATTTCCATCATCTTATATGACAATGTTTATATTGATTACATTCAAATGCTGTATTATTCAGTCAGTCATCTTCTTCAGTCCTGTCATAATCAACAGGTTTTTCACAATAAGTGTGACGCATGGCTGTGAGTTTTACTTTATTGTTATTTTTCTGCATTAGATTTTTTTTTTTATCCAAATTGCTCGCATGGCATTCAAGGTATGCTTTTTAAAAAATCTTTTCATTCCATGGGAATCAAACCCATGACCCTAGCGTTGCAAGCGCAGAGCTCTAGTGTTTGAGTTTTCAAGCACCTTTCACATTTGCTTTAGAACATTTTTAATATCCAGTTTCTTTCTAATTTATTCCTCAGCTGAAGTAAATACAAAATTCATGCTCTTTTGCTATCAAACCTCATGTGGATGTGTTGTATGTACAGGATGTTGCTTGATCTAATTAAGTTCTGGGATGAATCACAGCAGGTTTCACAGGCAGAATAAATATCAGAACATTCACACATAGCATACTAACATAACCCTGAGACATAAAATACATAAAAATATCTATAATCAATTTACTGCATTTGGATATTTGCCAGTTGCACAAAATGCGATTAAGTTTCTGTTTCACCTGTGCCAGGTTTTCCCAAATTCATAAGCTGATGAAATGCAATTAAATGTAAAATTGCAAAAAATATTAAATAAAGAGAGTCAATTAAGAATAAACAAGGAACAGCCGACAAGACTTAACTGACTGTAACCATAGAGACAACGAAAACTTGTGACTTTTTACAAAAAAATTCAATTACAAAAAACAAATTGTGTTACATTTATTTCAGTTAGTTTCCATCATTTCTAAATTTTATTTAGTTACAGTTTTTCATCTAATAATTATATTCTTTTCAGCTTTATTTCAATTAATCATTATATATATATATATATATATATATATATATATATATATATATATATATATATATATATATTCACGTTTATTTAATGGTTCCTACAATCTAAGGAGGTAAAAAAAAACCTTTTGGGAATCCCTATGGAGAAGAAAATGTCAGAACAAAACAGGCAGTATAAAATCATGTCAATCTTAAGCTTTTCAAAATGCTTTTTTTTGCTCATCTAACCTCAAAAACTGTCCCTTTATAGTGAAAAATGGTTATTAATGTTTGAAAATTCATTGAAAGAGGCATATGGATGAGAATATTGGATAGCAGCTTGCTGCAGTGGGGAAGAAATGAGATCTCACTGGAGCACAGAGATGACAAACTGTGCCAATACAGAGTGAAGTCAGAGGAGACCAAGAGCGAAGCTGCCATATTTAGTTCATTGATTCTATAAGTGACGTAGATCGTATGCTTTGGCCTGAGAGCCTGAGACATCTCAGGGCAGAGAGGCAGTTGCTCAAGGAAGATCTCAATGATACTCCCTTCTATTCCATGATGTTCTTGTTTTGTCCTGGCAGCCTGTGCAACCTATACTATGTTATTCCAACACTTGAATGTAGTGGATCAGAGAATTTCGTTGCTGCCCTGTCTCATTTGCTTTAACACTGAGATGAAAGCTCTCTAATCAAAGCTCCAGAACTGTGACAGAAAAAGAACGATGGAAGTGCAGTTCGGATCATGCATTCACATGAAACACACACACACGTGTGTGTGAGCGCTCATGCTGCAGGCATGAGAGTGGATGGAGGTGGAAATCACGCTGGAAAACTGTTCAGCTGAGCTAATTAACCTCTCTATCTCTCCTCACACACATACACATTTTCTGAGTCTGTAACTCTGATGTATTCTGACCTACTAAAGATGTCACAAGAGCCAATAGGCAGTCGCTGGTTGTGTGGAAATTGAGAGTTTTTTTTGCTGAAACCGCTTCTTGTTATTATACACTATTAAGGAATGAAGTATTTGCTAAATAGCGCTTAAATCAAACAGTATTTGCCTGTGTCTTATCTTGGAGTGTCTCTTTTCAGCCTCTCTGCACTGCTATGCTTGAGAAGATAAAATAGCTTATGGCTAATTACAAGAAAACGTTCTTGTCAGTTTTCTGCCAACAGTGCGAACTGTGAACAGTGATGTATTTTGACTCTACGATTATCACATAGAGTCAGCGACAGAGGGAAAAGCTAGGTGATGCACTGAACCTTAAAGTCAACACAAATCGAGATTCATATTGAATATGATATATATATTGTGAATGTGAAAATCAAATCATCTAGAGTTACTTATACTGTGTTTGACCCCATTTCGCCTTCAGAACTGCCTTAATTCTACGTGGAATTGATTCAACAAGGTGCTGAAAGCATTCTTTAGAAATGTTGGCCCATATTGATAGGATAGCATCTTGCAGTTGATGGAGATTTGTGGGATGCACATCCAGGGCATGAAGCTCCAGTTCCACCACATCCCAAAGATGCTCTATTGGGTTGAGATCTGGTGACTGTGGGGGTCATTTTAGTACAGTGAACTCATTGTCATGTTCAAGAAACCAATTTGAAATGATTTGAGCTTTGTGACATGGTGCATTATCCTGCTGGAAGTAGCCATCAGAGGATGGGTACATGGTGGCCATAAAGGGATGGACATGATCAGAAACAATGCTCAGGTAGGCCGTGGCATTTAAACGATGCACAAATGGCACTAAGGGGCCTAAAGTGAGCCAATAAAACATCCCTCACACCATTACACCACCACCACCAGCCTGCACAGTGGTAACAAAGCCTGATGGATCCATGATCTTATTCTGTTTACGCCAAATTCTGACTCTACTCTTCTGAATGTCTCAACAGAAATCGAGACTCATCAGACCAGGCAACATTTTTCCAGTCTTCAACTGCCCAATTTTTGTGAGCTCTTGCAAATTGTAGCCTCTTTTTCCTATTTGTAGTGGAGATGAGTGGTACCCGGTGGGGTCTTCTGCTGTTGAAGCTCATCCGCCTCAAGGTTGTGCGTGTTGTGGCTTCACAAATGCTTTGCTGCATACCCTCTGTTGTAACGAGTTGTTATTTCAGTCAAAGTTTCTCTTATATCGGCTTGAATCAGTCGGTTCCTTCTCTGACCTCTAGCATCAACAAGGCATTTTCGCCCACAGTACTGCTGCATAATAGATGTTTTTCCCTTTCCACACCATTCTTTGTAAACCCTAGAAATGGTTGTGCGTAAAAATCCCAGTAACCAGCCCGTCTGGCACCAACAACATTTTCATCAAAAATTGCTTAAATCTCCTTTCTTTCCCATTCTGACATTCAGTTTGGAGTTCAGGAGATTGTCTTGACCAGGACCACACCCCCAAATGCATTGAAGCAACTGCCATGTGATTGGTTGATTAGATAATTGCATTAATGAGAAATTGAACAGGTGTTCCTAATAATCCTTTAGGCGAGTGTATATATAAGTGAATATATTTTAGTATGAAGTACAGATAAATTAGTCACGGGTGAAACTATTCGACAGTCCTGGGCAAAAGAAATGTGCTAAGCCAAAAATGGTAAAATATTTAGTGGTCTTATATTAGTCTCAACCATTTCAATTACAAATCACTGGTCAGGAAGTAATACTGTAGATAAAGTAACTTAGCACAGAATAGTCTTCCCCTTTATATTACAGACCGATATTGTGTTGTTCCACTCAGTGTTAATGGCTTCAAACTGTTCATGTGTAGTTGAAAAATGTCTCCCAGGTCATGTTTAAAAATAAAATATTGAGTTGATGTGCTGTATTTCTGAAGCGATATTCAGTGGGGCAGGACTTGATGTTATTATTCAAGTCCTGCATCACTGAAGCAGCAGATGGATATTTGTACAGAAAATGACATCCATAAACAATATTGTATCAAAGGCAAAAATACAATTTTTGCACACAGGTTTCCAGTGCTTCCAAATATGTTACTAGCTACAGCTCCCCTTTTCTCTGTAAAACACTTCTTTGGTGCACAAAGACCTGTCAGCATGGGATTGGCCTTGTTTGCTTGTGATATAAAGGCTCAGGAATAGTTTTCCAACGGCCCTGTTTCTAAATCACCTCAGTGAGAGCAGCACCACAGCCCCAAACCCCTCCACGACCTATCAACGTGCGTGTGTTCGGTCCTCCGCCCGTCCAACGATTCACTTCTGACATGCAGAGCATAGACATCTCAATCAAAACAGATTTACTCAAATATGTTCCCCTATCCTGAGACATACAGTCAGACAGAATAAAGGGCAGTGATTGAAACCTAAATTCTGTGCTTTTTTTTTCATTTGAAGTGCTGACACGAACAGTTGCATTCTCTTGAGTGTTGATTATCAAAGACAGAAACGAACCTCTAATTGGGTTTAAAAGAGAAGGCGAATCAAACACAGCGAGTGAAGTAATAAGAGAAGGAGAAAAGGGAAAGGAATTACTCTGAATTAGACAATCGTAAACTAGGCTAGAATTTTATGAAATGTAAGTGGTGCTTTTTTAAGTACTTGGGTGGTTGCCAGGGTGTTGCTATGCGGTTGCTAGGTGGTTATATACTGGCTCAAGTCTACAAGACTTTCTGGTCTATAAATGGCTCATTCAATGTACACTAGTTTAAAAAAAAACCAAAGTGGTAAGATTTTTTTAAATGATTTTAAAAGGAGTATCTTGTGCTCAACAAGACTTCATTTATTTGATCAAAAATACTGTAAAAAATGTAATATTGTGAAATAAGTTTTCTAATTTAATATATTAAAATGTAATTTATTCCTGCACTGTAATTGTTTTTTTCAATATTTGTTATCACAACATTTTTTCTTTTGTCAAATCAACTTAAATAATTTATTTAGTTGAGATAACTTATTATTTTGAGTTTCTGATGATTAAATCAATGTTCTTTATTGTATTAACTCACTTTTTCTGGTTCAATCAACTTAAAATTTTAAGGCAACCAGGTAACTTACTTTTTTAAGTTAAACCAACAATATTTTTTTTATGTAGCATCATTACTCCAGTCTTCAGTGTCACATGATCCTTCAGAAATCATTCTAATATGACTGATTCGGTGCTCAAAAGATAATATTTATCAATGTTGAAAAAAGTTGTTCTGCTTCATTTTTTTGTGTAAATGTGATACATTTTTTCCCAGGATTCTTTGACTAATAGGAAGCTCAAAAGAACAGCATTTATTCAAAATAGAAATATTTTGTAACTTTATAAATCGCGTTACTGTCATTTTTTTGCAATATTATATAAATACTATAGAGAGAGAGAGATACAGCCTACTAAAATAATACTGGTGTGTGTTTAATGAGTCGTTGAATCATTTAAGAATAAGCTGGTTCGCAACTGAAACAAGTCTCATTATGCTTTATCGAAAATGATAAAGCATAATACCCATTATGCTTTTTACTTCATTTGTTCTCTATCTGGCCTCACTTTTACATGACTTACTAGAACTTACCGGTAACGCTTCCTTTTACAGTCCAGTTACCCATGTAAATACTATGTACTTATTTTAGTAACTACAATTACTGGGTAATAACTAGTACTATCCCTGAACCTACCCCTTAACCTACCCCTGTTCCATGTACTTACCTTATAGCCAGTACTTTCTAGGTAAGTACACTGTAAATACACTGTAAGTACTGTACTGTAAAAGGAAGCGTAACCAACTTACCAGCATGGAAATGCATGATGGTGAAGATTCTGATGTTGACAGTTGAAATGTTGCATGCACAACTCAAATTATGCCAGACATTTCAACTTTTGGGTGATCTGTCCTCCCCACCATAACACAGACAACTCTTGTCATCTATTTTGTGGAGTCTATCAACATCCTGCAAGCTTGTGTTTAAAACCTACAAAAAATCAGTAGCTCCTTAGACTCTGAATTATTTGACTTCACCAGTCCATTAAACACAAATACCGGTCCTATTCATCACTCGCTGAGAATGGTAGCAGGCACTTCATCTCAATAAGCAGTTGTGGACCAGATCTTACCCCTTCCAATAACAAACCAATGACACCAGGCCACCTGAAAACAAAACCAAATGTGATGATGAGGAAGTACAAAATCTAAAGTATAACCATTGTATATAACCATGACTCTTTTAAACACATTCTCTTTAGTTAGCATTGCTTGTACACACTCTAAAAAATGCTGGGTTGATTTAACCAAATTTTGGGTCAAATATGGACAAAACCAATTATTGGATACAAAAATGCAATTTATAAATTTAACCCAACAGCTGGGTTAGTCCATATTTGACCCAAAATTGGGTTAAAATAACCCAGCATTTTTTAGAGTGCAGAATCGATAATAACTAAAGCAAAAATATTAATACATATGTATGACTATATATTTATGTGCACACAGTACCATTCAAAAATAACAAAAAAATATACTTTTATTCAACAAGCATGCACTTAAATTGACCAAAAGTGACAGTAAAGACAGTATAATATTACAAAAGATTTATTTTTTTTATGTTCTTAGGAAATGTTTAATTTATCAAATAATCCTAATAAAAGTCAGCATGGGTTTTAAGCATTGATAATAATTTCTGAAGATCATGTGACACTGAAGACTGGAGTAATGATGCTGAAAATTCAGTTTTTAAAATATTTTAAAATAAATTCAAACAGAGAACATTTGCTGAATTGTGATATGTCACAATACTGTGTTCCAGTATTATTGATCCAATAAATGCAGCCTTGGTGATCATAAAAGACTTCTTAAAACATCTTCAAAAAAATGATTTAACCTTAAAATCTCACTGACCCTGAGACAGTAAACCCAATGATTCAAATAAGTAAAGTTGTGTTGATACCCAGTCCTATTTGCACATTTTTTGAATTGAGGAAGATGAGCTGATTATTGTTTAGGTGCAAACACTGGCTCATTTTGTTTGAGCCATACACACAAGAAGTTACATTTCATGCCTGAGAAACCAGCTCTATAAGAAATGGTAATACTGCAGCTATAACATGACCCACAGAGCGTTTCTGGACAACAAAAGACAGAACAGAAACATAAGCCCTATATTTGGACTTATTGCAGGAATGCTGCTATTTTCCCCTCATTTGCTCTGCAGCACCTACAGTATGATTAAAGTTTGTTCACTTTATACAGGATTCATTGGCTTACATTACAATAATTCATGTGCATATTGCTGACTCGTGATTCCATTCTGTAAATGCACAAGTGTGTGTACCATAGAGCTAGAGACCATTTTACACTTTGAGGATTAATAAAAGAAGAGTAAAATTAACCAGAACGCCTGGAAACCACCTACAACAACCTTTTTTCTATTTTAGAAAAAGTGAAAACTAGTTCTTATCCATTACTTTAGACTCAATAAATCTATTTTTACTGAATAACGTGTTTTTAAAAAGTTATTTCGAAATGTGTACTTCTTTCATTCCTTACAATATTTGCAAATCAAACAGCATGCAATTCTTGCTTTGCAATTGCAAGGGTGTATTATATATCCCCAGTCACAGATTTATTTTTAATCTGTTTTTGTCTTTTTATCAATCTAACAATAATTTGGCATGATTATTTCGATAAATTAATCACTGCTTTGACAGAAAATATCATTTATAATTGTTAATCTAAAATTTATAATCTATATTTATCTATATATTAAATTATATAATCTATATTTCTGAGAAGTGCATAAGTGTAGTTTCTCCTTTTTAGTTTAAAAGAAGTATACTAATGGCACACTTGAATAAACTTCTTTTTTTGTTAGGGATTGCAGCTAATGAGAATTTAGATAAACAAGTGCCCCACATGAATGTAATTTCTGACACCAGATTCTAAGTGAAGTTGTTAATGAAATGGAAAATATAGATGAAGACACGAATGTTGGTGTTGCTGATGGTGTTGATGCCATGATTAACAAGAGGAAAGTACAAACATAAAGTTTTCCCCGACTGCATCGACACAGATGAGCTAATGGCACTCAGCCATGTGTTTCCTTCACCAGCTAATTTGAAGCCCCCGTAGTACTTAGTTCAAACACAAACACACACTTTCCTAATGTCTGCTCGGTGGGCCCTGCACCAGCTTGTTGATATTGTTCTGCTCTATTAACTCCATAATGATATATCATAAATCAAAGAAGTGATCGCCATGTTTTGTTTCCCCTGGTAATTATTTCACCCAGCTCCCACGATGTGTTTGAAAGCACAAATAGCTCTCCATGATGAGTCAATTACTTCAGCACAACACCCCACTCTCTTCGAACAGCGCCACTATTTAAATGGACAGTGAATAATATGCACATTTTGTCATTTTCCAACAACAAATCATTCAGAGATGTAACTAATATTCACCAATAATACTGCATGATGGACATAGTTAGAGCAAACATTCTTGCCAGTGTCTTTCATCGCATATGTGGCTTTTATGAGATTCGTTGTGCTTTACCAACGCATTCTCATCCTTTAGCTTCATATAGAACGCTATATGACAAAACGGCATTATACTACGCACATGGTACCCTTTATCGTTTATATAACACATACTGTGATGGTTAGGTTTAGGTGTGGGGTAGGGTAGGGTAGTCTCATATTACACGTAAAGGATTTATGACGCCTTGAGTTTACGTGTTATATAAACGATAAAGTGTACCATGTGCGTAGTATAGCGTCTGTTTTGTCATAAAGTGTTCTATGTGACGCTAAAGGATGAGAACGGGCTGGTTTTACATATCATTTTTGCAGTTATTTGCAGTTAAAGGAGTCATTCACTTTCAATATATCCATGTCATTCTGTCTTCAGTCGAAAAAATTTAGGTTTTCTATGAACATTTGGCATTTTCTCCATATAATGGACTTCTATGGGAACCAAACGGTTCAAGGTCCAAAAGACAGTTTCTTTGCAACTGCAAACTGTTTAAAGGGCTTTAAACGATTACAGATCGACTGAATAAGGGTCTTATCAAGTCGAAACGATCGCTCATTAAAAAACAAAAAAAACAAAGTTTAAGTTTTATAAGCTCAAATGGTTTGCCTTGCTCTGTTCTGTGATGCGCGTTTGTGACTCTCCTGTTCGAACTCGTTTATCAAAATGTACAAATCTTTTTTCATGTCATTTGGTCCATTCATTCAACGAACGAAATGAAGAGTTGACTCTGGAAAAGATTTGTTCATTTTGATAAACGAGTTAGAATAGTAGTCACGAACGCGCATCACAGAACAGAGCAAGGCGACCATTTGAGCTTATAAAATGTAAACTTTGTTGTTATTTTTTTAAATGAGCGATTGTTTTACTTGGTAAGACCCTTATTCATTGTCTGGAATCGTTTAAAGCCCTTTGAACAATTTGTAGTTTGTAGTTTGCACTGAAACTGTCTTTTGGACCTTGAACTGTTTGGTTCCCATCTGAACTCCATTATATGGAGAAAAATCCTGGAATGTTTTTATCAAAAACCTTAATTTCTTTTCCGACTGAAGATAGAAAGACATTGATATCTTGAATGACATGGGGGTGAGAAAATTATCAGCAAAAGTTTTTTTTTAAAGTGAGCTACTCCTTTAAATATTCAGCCTCTTGGGAGGTGAACATTTCCCTCTCTGAAATTTTTGTATGAACAATGCCTTTAAATAGTTGGTTTTATGATGATTTTGTGTAATTTTCAAAGCTTAAAATCTCCAGTCCTGATTCATTGTAAATTTGCATAGAAAAGAGTTACCAGTGCGTTCTTCAAAATGTTTTCCTTTTGTGTTCCACAGAAGACAGTCATGGTTCGGAACTACATGAGGGTGAGTATTTTAAGACAAAATTGTAATTTGTAGGTGTTATAACTATCCCTATGACATATTTGATGTCCATCATGCACCTTTGGCTAATGCAGTAACTATCACTCAGAGAGACTGTCTCAAAATCAAGCCACAGAAGTTCATCTTTAGTAAGATCTCAGTGGTAAGGGAGAGGTGCCTGCTGTCTCTCAGCCCTAACTGAAAAGAATGGACCTGTGAAACCAGACACTGACACAGACAGCCTCATTTCCTGGGATCTAATGGCGCTCAGGTGAATAATTGTGCTGATCGATGGCGATATACTCCAGCCTCAGCTCCGCAGAGTAAAAAGGGAAAGATTTGGCTCTACTTCAGTACTGAGAACAGATTCTTCACCTTCAACCAGTCTAAGCTTTGTAAGCAATTTCCACACAATGCACGTTTCAGTACTTGAGCAGCTTAGCAGCATTTTACACCTATTGCAGCTATTAAGTTATATTCATTAAAGTGCACCAATTATGCTATTTCAAAGGTTCCTAATTTTTCAGCAACAACTGTATCTGTATCTTTTGAGATCTATTGTGATTAGTATGATCTGTTCTGATTCGTCAGATGACCCAGTCCTTTGTGATTGGTCTACTTTGCTCTGGTTGGTCAAATGGCTCAGTCTGTTATTGGTCTACTCTGCTCTGATTTGTCAGATGGTTCAGTGTATTGTTATTGGTCTACTCTGCTCTGATTTGTCAGATGGTTCAGTGTATTGTTATTGGTCTACTCTGCTTTGGTTGATCAGATGGTTCAGTGTATTGTGATTGGTCTACTTTGCTCTGATTGGTCAGATGGTCAGTCGATTGTGATTGGTCTACTCTGCTCTGGTTGGTCAGATGGTTCAGTGTATTGTGATTGGTCTTCTCTGCTCTGGTTGGTCAGATGGTTCAGTCTATTGTGATTGGTCTACTCTGCTCGGATTGGTCAGATGGCTCAGTCGGTCTACTTTGCTCTGATTGGTGAGATGGTCAGTCTATTGTGATTGGTCTACTCTGCTTTGATTGGTCAGATGGCTCAGTCTGTCTGACTCTGCTCTGATTGGTTAGATGGGCAGTCTATTGTGGTTGGTCTACTCTGCTTTGATTTGTCAGATAGTCATTCTGTTGTGATTGGTCTATTCTGCTCTGATTGCTCAGATTGCCCAGTCTGTTGTAATTGGTCTGCCGCTTACAGTGTGAATCAGAAAAGAAATGTCCATTACCATATCTGAATTTCAGCTCTTCTTCAGCACTTGTTATCACTGTGATGCTTAACAGTAATGACTGTGTCTGTTTTACCATATCATATTGAGTGTTCATCCTTTGGTTGTGCATGCAAAGTGGAGTTGCTTTGACAGCGCAGAAAACAGTGTCTTTCATGTCGAAACATGAACCACACTCTTCCAGGTCTACAGTGTTTGAGGGCAGGTCAAAGTAGACATTGAATGTGGTAATCGTGAAGACCATAGGCTGACATTATGGAATTTTTTTACAAACCTATTTGTTCATGCATAAAGTTAGAATTACTGAAAGACTTGTTTAGACAAGTTCAGAGTCAGTTATTTCTATTGGGAGACAATAACTCTATTTATCTGTGCACTTTGATCTTTAAAACATTGACCCTTTTACATTCAAAAACAGCGATATACACTTACATAAAAGCTATAGGGGCACTTTGATATATCCATTCAATAAGATATTGTTAGCTTTTTTCATCCAGTTCATTGAGAGTTAATGTACTAAGTGAATAAATAAAATATTCTTCTCTGCTATCCATCATCACACCTGCTCTTCAACCTGATAAATAGGGTACACATATTTGTCTCTGGGTTTCTTTGAGATGACTGTGGTAATGTATTGCAGACACAGGTCTTAGGGAACATAGCGGTGTGGTTCACAATTAATTGTGAACAGGAGATTGATGGAGCCGTGACAGTTTTTTTTTTTTTAGTATGTGGGCTCTTGATGATCCTTATTTTGTGAGTGCTATGTTACCATATGCTAGTATATCTAAATTAGCATTGCGGCTTATGGATATTGTATGAATCGGGCATTGAGGAAGTCAGGCGAGGTAATTCTGCAAAAAGGCTGAATATATTTAAATTGTAACCACATTTGTGTTTTGTTAGAGCATGTTTTTGACATTGTCTCTTTAGGCTAAAGTTTATTCAAGTGCAAAAATTTGATAGTCTGGTAACCCTTGTGATGCTTGTGAGAAAGAAGTGCACTTTATTGTATTAAATGTGCAGTTGCAGTGTACTTCAAATATATTAATAAAACAAAGGGCTACTTAAGTGTATCTAGAGAGAGTTCACTTTCATGACTGTTTCATAACACACTTGAGTACACTTACATTAACAAAATTGCTTTTAGTTAGAATGTCAAATTAAATAGTTTTACATTTAGGTGCATTTATTTGTCCGGAGACTCTGGCTCGGCAGAAGTGACGTGAACAGTCTCTGGATTGGCAGAAGTGATCACGTCTCTGGACGTGATGTGACAGGAACAGTCTCTGGATCGGCAGACGTGGCGTGTACAGTCTCTGGATCAGCAGACTGTGACAGGAACAGTCTCTGGGATCGGCAGACGTACGGGAACAGTCTCTGGATTGCAGACGTGATGGGAACAGTTTCTGGGATTGGCAGACGTGACGTGAAACAGTCTCTGGATCGCCAGACGTGACGTGAACAGTCTTGGATTCGGCAGACGTAACAGGAACAGTCTTTGGATCGGCAGAAGTGACGTGAAAAGTCTCTGGATCGGCAGAAGTGACGTGGCAACAGTCTGATAGAGCAGACGCAACGGCGAACAGTCTTTGGATCGGCAAGACGTAACGGAACAGTCTTTGGATCGGCGAGACATTACGGAACAGTCTCTGGATCGGCAGAAGTGCCGTGAACAGTCTCTGGATCGGCAGACGTAACGGGAACAGTTTTTGGATCGGCAAGAAGTAATGGGAACAGTCTTTGGATCGGCAGACATTACCGGAACAGTCTCTGGGATCGGCAAAAGTGACGTGAACAGACTCTGGATTGGCAGAAGTGACGTGAACAGTCTCTGGATCGGCAGACGTAGAGGGAACAGTCTTTGGATCGGCAGACGTAACGGGAACAGTCTTTGCATCGGCAGAATCGCACAGGAACAGTCTCTGGATCTGGCAGGCGTGATGGGAACAGTCTTTGGATCGGGATACGGAATCGGAAACAGTCTTTGGATCTGCAAAGTGACGTGAACAGCTCTGGATTGGCAGACGTAACGGGAACAGTCTTTGGATCGCAGACGTACTCAGGAACAGTCTTTGGATCGGGCAGACGTACGGGAACAGTCTTTGGATCGGGATACGGTAACGGGAACAGTCTTTGGGATCGGCAGAATTGACCGAAACAGTCTCTGGATCAGCAGACGTGATGGGAACAGTCTTTGGAATCGGCAGAAGTGCACGTGAACAGTCTCTGGATTCGGCAGACGTAATGGGAACAGTCTCTGGATCGGCAGACGTAAGCGGAAACAGTCTTTGGATCGGCAGAAGTGACTTGAACAGTCTCTGGATCGCGCGAAGTGACGTGAACAGTCTCTGGATCCACCAGACGTGATGTGAACAGTCCCTGGATCGCAAGACGTGCACGTGAACTGTCTCTGGATCGGCATCACGTGAGGACAGTCTTGTGTATTGGCAGACGTGACGTGAAACAGTCTATGGATCGGCAAACGTAGCGGGAACAGTCTCTGGAGCGGCAACAGTAATCCTTTCAATTGTAATAAGACGACACATTTTATTCATATCAGATACACATTGTGTAAGTAGCCTAACATTTGACCTATTCTTCTCCCAGTTCACCAGCCACTTACTATCATTTATTTCGTGAGAAGTGGAGGAATTGACGTTGTAAATCCAACAGATCTGATTCTCTGAACTGAAAAAGAAACTAAAATGGCGCCGCCCATTGTGCATACAGCTCAACTAACGTCGATCGTTATAAAGATGTTTAAACAACAAAACCCATCCACTTGCCCATATTTGACAATCGGAATATCAGTGTTTCATGCTATAGCTAATACATTTATGAATATTTTTAATAAAAAAGGAAAAATGACATAAAAGCAGATCATCATACATACACACGTGTTCTGTTGTGGTTGTGCTGTGTCACGTGACAAGCAATGGCGCGTCACCATGGAAACATTAAAGTGGCAAGTTCTAAATAATGGTCGTCTTGGAAAACTCACGCCTGGGGGGTCAGTTAGAAATATTTTAAACTTACGTGTTAAAGGGTTAAGTCTATCGTGAAGAGTTTTCAAAATCAGACAAAAAAGCCTATTGTGTAGTAAATGGTGTCTAGGTGATGCGGAGGCACGCGCGCTGTTACAATCATTTCATTTTTGCCGGGCACCTTTGAGCTCATGCAGACTCGTCGAGTTTAAACAAGGCTTTTGGCTTTCACCAGCTCAGCCACAGTAACAGCTCATATTTTGCCAGCTAAACATTTACTACCCTGTTAGAAAAAATATATAGTTGGATAGTTCATATGACTTCTTCTCCTCGCTGTATTATGGGTTTGCTATTTGGGGAGAAATGAGCTGGTTACTGTGAGACAATCACCTGATTACTATTATTATATTATATATTAAGACCATTCCTCACCTGACTATGGCTTTGTAAACTATCCATGATGTGGTTTATAATGGACTGTAGTACAGAAACAGTGACAATGTTACACACTCTTGCCTTACTCTAGCTATTCTCTGCTGTCTCAGACGATAGATGTTTGTTCTCATCTTTGTGCACGTAGCTTCTTCGAAAGGGAGGGTTGAGCAGTGGGCTGAGCCCTTAGTGCAAACTCACATACCGATCCGCTAAAAATCACACACTGCACCTTTAATATAAAGTTAAACTTAATATTTTCGTTTGAATGCAATTGACATGCAATTAAGTTTCAGAAAACATCAGTTTATTTTAAAGTAATAAATACTCTCATTTGAACGACATGCTTTTATTATATATTAACATGCAATAAACTGCATGTTGCAATATATTTACAATAAGCGTATGTTAGCCTTGTAGTTAGTGGATATTGTATGCATGTGAATAATGAAGCCAAGAGGGATGTTGATGGCTAACTGTACTTGAGTGTGTGTGTGTGTGCAAATAAAGGTATGTGAATGCAAACACGTGCTTCCAAACCTGCATGTGTGTCGGAGGGGAAGTCACACTGTGGTTGACTGGGCAAATGGGCCAGCAGCTTCAGGAGAGACAGCTGATTCATACTGAGTGGCACTGAAGGAAGAACTATTTATAGATGCATGCGTGTAATCTCAACACTTCAGATATACCTGCATACACACACACACTGACACTAACCAACTGAGTTAATACAACAGTTAAAACGGATGAAAAAAGGCTCTCTTCTATCACAACATAGAGAAATCACGAAAACAAAATCGGCAGTTCTTTTTGTAGCAATTAGTCAAAGTCCTCAATATTAATGAATTAGTTATTGCAAATACACACATTTAAAATTGAATGTTAAGAAACTTATTTACAAACATCAATTCGTTTGGTCATTATTTTTGCAGTTTTGTACTCACACAGGATCAACATATTGGCACACATTTTGTTTATAGTTAATTAACTGAGATGTAAAATACTTGTTTTTATTCTCTTTCCAAATAGACGTGGAAAGAAATAGAGTGAGAAAGAGAGGCTTTTCACAAACACACACCATCATATAAAAGGACACATTTGAATAAGATAGTCATTGTGTTTGGGAAAATTACATTTTAATTATATTGGTAAAAATCCTCCTTAACAAACACATAACTATAGATAGAAGTTAATATGTCAGCCAACATCAAGCTTTTTTGTTTTTAAAAAGCATTAAAGGTGCTGTATGTGATTTTTAGCTGCCTCTAGCGGTGATGTTTCAGAATGCACTCATGCTCATGCTCGTGTGCGTGATCGATCTCAAGAGCGAGCAGTCACTATCGGCCACACGGAGACTTTCAACGCAACGGTGAAATAATCACACAACATGCTGGAAACTAATGTAAACTCCCACTGCAGGTACAATAATAGCCTACTTTTATCAGCTTGACGTTGAACTAATGCTCTGTGCTCGTACCATGATAATGTTACAATAAACTGCATTTAGCCGACATGTGATGTTATAAGCCATTTCACATACTATTTTCGTGTATCTTTCACAATCAGCAATGTCAACACCGGTGAATATATAATATGATAACAAAAACAGTTAGTGAACTAAACTGAACAGTTTCAGTGTATCAGTAAGATCGTAGGAAATGACATTACTGTACTGAACGTGTCTGGAAATGTGTATTATAAACGTGGGATGAGTGACGTTAGTCAGTAGATCTAGTAAATAAAATAAGTTACATCATAAAGCACCGAACTTTTAGTTATCCTGGAACATTCTTTTGTATTCATGTCATGTTTCATGTAGTTTACCTTGCTATTTCACTAGAGTTTACTATGTTGATCAGCGTTTCGTCCGGAGTCGATCAGATTCACGTTTTTCCCTGACAAGCTTGGGCAGATAACGTTTTGGGCTGTTATCAGCCTCCATGTCGTCAGCTGAAGTGCCGCTGGTCGCATGGTTTAATGTATAGAGAGACTGGATAGAGACATGGTTGACTGGATAGAGAGGCTCAGGAGCGCGCATGCACGTCACATCTGATGGATTTCGCAGGAAATCCGACCCGAAGACCTCACTTATAGATATGAATATTGGCCTTCAGAGGTAATAGCAAAACCCGAAAAGTGGATCATTGCAATGTGTGATTACAACCCCTTCAAACACAGGCAATAAAAAAGGATTCATTTTATAAAAAAGTTACATATAGAACCTTTAAGGAATACATTTATTGGAATACGTGCTTATTCAAAATCTATGCTCGACAGACACTTAAAAAAGACACAAAGCAACTCAAGGAACACAGTTCTTGCTTAACTTGGGAATTGAACCCATGACCTTGGTGTTGCTAGCACCATGATCTACTGTTTGAGATACAGGAACAAACAATCAGATTCCTTCTTGGGAAAATGTAAATTGATATGTTTTTGTTTTTTAGGGTGGTGAAAAGTCTCTTTTCATATTTATTTTCCATTATGGAAGCTTATTTCCGCCATAGAATGAAAAATAAAAAAGGTAATATGCGACTTTTGTCTCGCAATTCTGACTTTTTAACACGGAATTCTGACTTTATATCTCGCAATTCTGAGAAATAAAGTCAGAATTGCGAGATATAAAGTCAGAATTCCATGTTAAAAAGTCAGAATTGCGAGATATAAAGTCAGAATTGTGTGTTATAAAGTCAGAATTGCGAGATAGAAAAGTCAGAATTGCGTGATATAAAGTCGCAATTGCGTGTTATAAAGTCAGAATTGCGTGATATAAAGTCGCAATTGCGTGTTATAAAGTCAGAATTGCGAGATATAAAGTCAGAATTGTGAGATATAAAGTCAGAATTGCAAGATAGAAAAGTCAGAATTGCGTGATATAAAGTCGCAATTGCGTGTTATAAAGTCAGAATTGCGTGATATAAAGTCAGAATTGTGAGATATAAAGTCAGAAATTGCGTGATATAAAGTCGCAATTGCGTGATATAAAGTCAGAATTGCGAGATATAAAGTCAGAATTGCGTTATATAAAGTCGCAATTGCAAGATATAAAGTCAGAATTGCCTGATATAAAGTCGCAATTGTGTGTTAGTAAAAGTTAGTATTTTTCCTCCTGAGAATTAGCCTGATTACTCGCAATTGTGAGTTTATATCTCACAATTCTGAGAAAAGATGTCAGAATATCGACATATAAACTTGCAATTATTTGTTATAACGTTAGAATTGCGAGATGTAAACTCGCAATTTTGAGAAAAAAAGTCAGAATTGTGAGATAAAAAGTTGCACATCTGTCTTTTTTCTCAGAATTGTGACTATATCTTGCAATTCTGACTTTATATCTCGCAATTCTGACTTTATATCACGCAATTCTGACTTTATATCACGCAATTCTGACTTTATATCACGCAATTCTGACTTTATATGTCGCAAGTCTGACTTTATATCTCGCAATTCTGACTTTATATGTCGCAAGTCTGACTTTATATCTTGCAATTCTGACTTTATAACACGCAATTGTGAGATAACAAGTCACAATTATTTTTTTATTTTTTATTCTGTGACTGAAACAAGCTTCCATATTCCATACACAATGATTTGTATACTGTAAAAACTGTATATTATATCCCCTAACCCTAACCCAAACCCTAAACCTACCCATCAGAGAAAATTTTCAGCATTCTTAGTGTGATTTCTAAGCTGTTTTCCTAGGGGTACTACAAAATTTCCTCACAAGGACACTGTTTTCCTCATAGGGACACATTTTTTTTCCTTATAACAGGGTATACGTGAACCACACACATGCGCACACACACACAGCAAGGTAAGCTGACCATAGTGTAATTTGTATGCTACGTCGATGCATGTATTTGGATCAAAGCTGCCATACGGCCAACCAGAGATTTCTGTATCCATGGCAGCATCCGAGTGAACCTTTATCATCTCGGCACACACATGCACACACAGAGCACACACCACATGCAGGGGTGTTAAACTTTCTATGGCTTTATCCATTCAGTCCAGAAGGCTTGCTATGAGAGTCATCCATCTATCCATCCACCCACCCACACCCACACACATAGTCTCACTCACTTTCTAAACATGATACAAAGCATTATTGTCATGTGTTGCATGATGTGACATAATCTGTAATCTGTATCTTGCACCTAAACTGATGATGCCTGGTTAGGTTAAGTGACATTTCCCTGCACAGTAATATCAATGAGTAACTAACACTTTTGTATCATAATCAATTGAAAGATGATGTAATGCACACAATATCATTTTATATTCAGTATATAATCAATCATAAGTTACAGCCAATCAGAAGAGCTTGTTTGCAGGCTCAGTCGGTCAGAGGTGTGTCATTGGCCTATTCTTTCCATTCCTCTATATAGAGGAGATCACAGCAATCTTCCAGTGAAAATGGCACTGGCACACACTTGAAGATCAAGAGAGCGGTAAATTGATAAGTTAAGAGGGATCGTATGAAATGAGAGATTGCAGCTGAAGTCTTGACTGGATAAGTTTAGATCAGGTTCAGGACCAACAGTCCTTATATTTAAGTCTAGTAGAGTCAGATAGGTTTATGTTCATTGATTGACTCGTCAATTTTGTACTCATTTAATGGGATCTGTTGCTTCTACTGAGTCTTGACATTTGTTTGAGTGAAAACAGGATAGGCTAGCTAATCGGCTAGTGTTGTGCTAGGACACAGTGAGTGTGTTTTAGAAATCAGAAATGGTGTGAGAATATTCTGCTTGGTACATATTTTTGTGTTCAAACTAAACTTGGGTCTCTGAGTCGACAAAGTTTAAATCCCATCTGGTTGGCACACTTTAATGTTTGCGTATCTTTTTTGGCTGTTCAACAACATGAGCGTTTACACTATGAAAGCAATCCAGTCAAATCTGTTATTGACTACCTCTGGAAGTAGTCGAAAGTTGACAAGCTTCCCAGCAAACACATTTAGGTTCTGGGAACTTTAGTTTTTGGTTCCCAGAACGTTCAGAACTTTCCCTTAAGGTTAAGGGAACGTTCCCGGAACATTCTCCTTGCGTTATAAAAATGGAACCTAAAAATAACCTAACACGGAACGTTCCTATAATGTTCTTGTTTGGTTCCCAAAAAATAACCTCATGGGACCATTCGGGAACGTTTTGTGTTTGCTGGGTTTTTAGACCCCATTTACACCTAAATTTAGCATCACCCACTTTTATATTGTTACATTGTGTACGTGTATAACTTGTGTATTGTGTATGTGTATAATTGATGTTTTTTATGAGAAGCTAAAGGAGAATTTCCACATAGGAGGACAAAAAAGTCAAATCAATCAACGAAAATGCTTCTAAAAGGAGTAGTTCACTTTTAAAAAAAACTTTTGCTGATAATTTACTCACCCCCATGTCATCCGAGATATCCATGTCTTTCTTTCTTCAGTCGAAAAGAAATTAAGGTTTTTGATGAAAACTTTCCAAATTTTTTTACCATATAATGGACTTTACTGGTAACCAAACAGTTCAAGGTAGAGGTCTTCTCGGGTCCTAAAAACTGTACCCGACCCGAATCGACCCGAATCACTACTTACCCGAACCCGACGTGCATAAATTATTTTTTTTTTAAAGAAAAACCCGACCCGAGACAGACCCGAAAAAATTAGACCCGAGTCCGACCCGACCTGATGGCATTTCCTTTAGAACCCGACTGGACCCGAACGTAAACGGCATTCACAGTGTACACAGCCACTTAACGTGTAAGTGCGCTGAGTGCAAATGTGAATCACACATCATCACTGTAACCCATTACGTCCTATAACATTTGGCATAATGTTATTTACCGGACCATACGATGATTTGAACCACCACAGGGTCAAATTTACCGATGGCTGTTTTTAAAATCTAGCCTAACAGATTTTCAATCTCCCAGTCATTGACTTTTAATAAAATTGTGTTATTTAGCCTACAATCCTGTTGTTTCAAAGTTGTTTAGATAAAATTCGATTAAAAAAGAGCATTAGAACCGCAATAGCAGGTCGAATTGGACGTTCTGAATCAAATCTTAACATGGGAACGTTATTGCATCAACGCATTTAACTGCACCAGTCTTTGTTCCCTCACAAATGATGATCACAAAAGTTGCCCACACCGATGACGACCCTGGATGTTTCTGATCTACATATTCGTTTTCCCTCACCTTTTTCGCAATATCTGATATCGTCTCCATGCTTGTCTGACAGTATCGCGTATTTTTAAAATTGATTAACAGGCCTGGCTAAACGACAATACTTGCATGTAGTCAAACATCCATCCACATGATGGCGCACTAGTTCTTCTTGGCAAACGGAGGGGTTGGTTAGTGGAGCGAGCAATGATAAATGCGGAGGCAACCGAGCTTGTGCTTAAAGCCCATTGCATGTAAAAGCGCGATTCGCTCTCTCACTTAAAAAAAGTCAGAGAACTGTCATAGAGTTGTTTTAAATACTGGAATTGTGTTAAATGCCCAACATTATTTAAAATAATTCGGGGTTTCTCGGGTCCATTTGGAAAAGGCATATTAATTTTAAGTTACCCCGAGACCCGCAGGCAACTGAATATCCGAGCCACTCGGGTCTCGGGTTCGACCTCGGGTTTTTGGATCCGAGTGGACCCGCGAAGACCTTTAGTTCAAGGTCCAAAAGACAGTTTCAGTGCAAACTGTTCAAAGGGCTTCAAACGATTCCAGACGATAAAAAAGGGTCTTATCAAGTGAAACGATTGCTTAAAGTTTAAGTTTTATAAGCTCAAATGGTCGCCTTGCTCTTTTCTGTGATGTGCGTTCGTGACTCCTGTTCGAACTCGCCCATCAAAATGACCAAATCTTTTCCCAAGTCAATTCGTTAATTTCGTTCATTGAATTAACCAAATGACACTAAAAAATGTGTTCATTTTGAAAAATCGAGACAAAATGAACCCCCCTTTAAACTTTTTTTTCGCTTATAAGATCCTTATTCATCGTCTGCAATCGTTCGGAGAAAAATCAGAGAAAAATCCTGGAATGTTTTCAGTCAAAAACTTAAATTTCTTTTCGACTGAAGAAAGAATGACATGGATATCATGGATGACATGGGGGGAGTAAATTATCAGCATTTTTTTAAAAGTGAACTACTCCTTTAATACCACGTGTAAACAGCGACCACAAAAAGAAAACACAACGAACAAGAAATGCTTAATTTAACAGTCTATAGTTTTGGTGATATTAAAAGATATTCATATTGGTTGCAGTAATATATAGTTAAACTTAAAACAGTTTAGGATTTATAATCAGAAACTGAATAGAGTACCAATATAAAGTTGTCATTGTCAGCGGGTGGACTGAATCGTTCATGGCTATGAGCGGTCTGCGAGTCAGCCACAATCTGTTTCAGGCAGCAGACCTGGTCAGGTTTGTGGTTGAACTGAGTGATGTGATATTACTGTCAGTCCAGAGGTATGTGAGCATAGTATGTCATTGTTTGCATTGGCCACCTGTCCCTTTAATTTTCCATCTGTCTCTTTCTCTGTATGTCTGCCTGCTGTTTTCCTTATTCACTTGTCATCCTGTCTATTGTAGCTTGCGTTATTTGCCCTTCTGTCAGCACGTTTGCCTTATCAACTCTCTTTCTCTGCATGCTATGGCCATCAAACAGGCCTGTCACACTGGACCAGGACATTATCATTGCTCACAGTCATTGTAGAGACTGAGACATTGTTCCCAGTTGTCTCCTTCGAGAACAGTACCTGCGCAAAAGCTGCTTTGTAGCTGTGACTGTATGTACAGCAAGATTAGTCTTTTAATACAAAGTCAATGAAAGTCATCGTGATTATAGATTGTAAAAAAATGACACCTTTATTTAATTTCATGATTATTCTGTTTCACTTTCAATCCCACTCTCCCCTAGACTTGACTTGCTCCCATAAATAACACAATTGGAAAGGTCCACTGAACTCTGCTTACTCTGCTGCACAAACAAGAAGAGCTTTAAAGGAGAGACTGAGTTTTAGAGGAAAGAAGAGAGTGAAGAAGTAAGAGCGAGAGAGAGAGGAAGAGAGATGATGAGGGTTTATGCATAGAAAAAAGCTTGTAATGACACTCATTAAACACTCAATAATAGTTAGTTCCGGTCCATGAATTCGATTGGCTGAGCATTTTAAGAGTTACAGTAGAAACATGTGGTGAAATGTCACATGTCTGCTATGATTAACATCGTAAATGATGATACTTTGTTTTATATTACACTGACATTAAAGGTCTTGTTGTGCTAGGACACAGTGAGTGTGTTTTAGAAATCAGAAATGGTGAGAGAATATTCTGATTGGTACATATTTTGCGTTCAAACTAAACTTGGGTCTTGAGTCGACAAAGTTTAATTAACTGTCACCGTCCCACAGGTGGGACAGTTTGCCACTATATTTTTAAATCAATTATATCTTAGTAAATACCTTTAGTAATATTGACAAACTATATATCATTTGAAAGCTTACAATCTCTAGTTTCCATATTTAGTGACTGATTTTCAAAATATATTACAGAGGAACCATAATTTATCAATATGCAACAAGAATATTTTCATACTCATAAAGCGAGTTCAGACCTTTATTTTAAAATAGCAGAGAACATGAAAAATCATGAAAAAATGGTAGATACCTCAGTTTGTTTTCATGCCAAAAGTTCTAAAGATAGCATCCATACAATTATTTTGGAAAAAAAGGACTGAAAAGTTTGAAATATCAAGAAAAAATAATGGAGGCGCCCTTATATGGGCAGTAATGGAGTCTGATTTTGCCCTAGTGAAAAAGTTTGGTACTGCGCTCAAACAAAATCTTACTGAAAGCTCATTTTTTGAGATATCAACCTAAAATTTGAAACACAACTTGTTCAGATTTTTGGCTTTGATTTTTCTGCAGTTTTAGAGTAGCCCAGGTTTTGAAAATATATATTTTATGTAAAATATTAATAATTAATATTTTTACATTGTACATTTCCATAAACTCAAATTTCTATAACTTTTTTTCTGTTTAACTTTCTTAATTTATTTCACTTCTACAAAAATCTCCCAAATGTCTTCTTTAAAACAAGACCAATCATATGTCTATATTCCAAAGCATTCTTGAATTACAACCATTTCAGTTCGAAATGTGCATTTTCATGTCTATTCAAAAAAGGGGGGGGTGACAGTTAAGAGTTTAAATCCCATCTGGTTGGCACATTTTAATGTTTGCG
>JAQIUQ010000909.1:0-94461 GCA_030378365.1 Hybognathus amarus | reverse complement strand
TGGATGTACCTTCGTTCAGTTACGTATTGCTCACACAAATACAATGGGTTTCACCAACAACCAAAACCAAAAATAAACAGTGTTCCAAACAATCAACGACAGGGTTGTTGTGACATCAGGCTGTTTTTGGGCCTGAATTGCTGATAGCACCTGAAACTGTAACACATAACACAACATAGACACTGTATAACTATAAGTGGATTAATATACTTCCATTAAGTGCAACAACTTTAAGATAATGTTTAAAGTTGACACTACACATAAGTAACATGAATATGTATTTGTCTTCAGTGTCTGAACACTCTGACAGAGAGGACCACAAAGAGGAAAGCACCTTAGACCAGCCGTCCAAGATTAAACCTCACAGAAAGAGACCTATGGACAAAGACATTGATGGTGAGAAGACTTTAGTTAACTTTATTCATTTTAATTAGTATCAGAACTTAATACTGGGTTTAGTCCTGGTCCTGCTCACTGCTCTTTGTGACTAAAGTTTTCAGATGTTATTATAAATGTTTTTTAATTATTCTGCCCCTGTCCGGAGCTTTTCATTTGGAATTCAACATTTTAATGGTTTATTATGTGTCTTTGTTTCCAGAGTTTGATGGAGACAGAGAGGAAAGCACCTTAGACCAGCCGTCCAAGATTAAACCTCACAGAAAGAGACCCATGAACAAAGACATTGATGGTAAGATGACTTTAGTTAACTTTATCAGGGTGGCTACAGGTATAAACCATTTAAATGTAAGACTTTTTAATACCCCTTCTAAATTAAATTTAAGACCAAACTTATGACGGAAATATAAATTAAAAGTGAAAATATACAGTAATAATTCCAAGTAAACACAAGTAAAATGACAATAACTTATTGTCAATTGCGTACGTGCGGTCGTCTGTGGAGTACAATGGAGTGAAAAGAAATATAGAAGGCATTTTTATAAATGTCTTAAGCCTTGGATGTTTTAAATAATAAGTATATTAATAAAGGCTTAGATTAGATTTAGTTTTATTAATAAAGGCATAGAACTAGTTTATTTATAGTGTACTGATAATTGTTTCATATATTTAGTTTATTAATTAAACTAATAAATAAATAAAAAGACTTTGAGATATGTTTGGCAATTGTACCTTTTAAATAATAAATTAAAATTAGTTTGCTATATTTCAGATTAATATATTTGTTTTCCTTGATTTTAATTAACCCTAACTTTATTCTTCATTATAAGAATTATAAATAATTGATTTCCGCATAAAACAATACTACAAACACTTAAAAATAAACAGATTAGTGCCCTGTTTTGAGGACAAGAAATAAAAAACCAATGCGATATGATGAATGTTCAAAAGATGGAAGCTCTGTAACGGCCACCTAGTGTTAAGTAGTGTTCATTACATGTTGATATGCCTTTAAGATGACGATGTTATGTGAACGCGCACGCTCAGTGAGAGTGAGAATTCTTGCGCAAAGAGGAAGATGACCGATCTATAGCGGGCTGTTTTATTATAATGTGTTTACTTCCACTTTGTTTTTACAGAGTGTTTTCTTTAACCTGTTAACAATCGCTCTTTTGACATGTATGTAAAGAGTGTGCTTTACTGAAAGAAAGCAACTATAAAAGGTCTCGTGGAACTACCAGTTCGTTTGCACTGTCTTTCCTATTCTTCATCTGGGCAGACTTCAAACTCTGACAGACGTTACAACACATAGACTGTTTTAAACAGGGGTTGGATAAATATGTTTTGCTTTTAAAACGGTGTTTTAATGCAAGTATAGACCTACACTCCTCCACTGTTCGATCACACCCGCGTGTCTGAGAACTCCGCGAACAATGAACCTTTGGTCTAATAAAACATTGGTACCTAGTCAATCGTTCTCTGAGATTTGTTTTCATGATAATCGAATGTAAAGAGTTTTATCTCTAAAAACTGTTTAGCGCTATAATGCTAGCACTGGGGGCATTGACTAAGTAAAAAGAAATCGCTAGTTTATACCACTAACAAGGCTCAAAATAGCCCCTCACTAACACAGTAACATACAGGCATGAAAACGGGTCAGGGGTGAAAAAGGTGAGAAGGATATTACCCCTCTAGGGGGGTTTCGGGGGCATGCTCCCCCATAAGAAAATGTTAAATATTCCATAATTAAAGCCTCAATCTGATGCATTTTGAGATGCATTTTTTGCCAACCTGGGGAGAGCTGGAGAAACTTAACTTCAGCCATGAGTCAAAAATATTATGGCCTTATTTTAATAATAATTTTTTTTTAAAAGTTCGATACTCGATCCGTTACCATCGCAGTAAAAAAAAAAAATAATAATAGTAATAATCTGTAGAATTTCTATAACTGTGTGTTGAACTGATAATCACTCTTTTGTGTGTTAAACACAGTCTACTTAATACAGACAACTTCAAGAAAAACAACAACAACAAAAATATGATCATAAACTATGACAAAAATTATATCATAAACTAGATTAGTGGGTAACTCAGTCAAATTTAGTCTAGAAAAACAATAATTATATAAAATCAGAACATTTAGTAAAAAAAAATAGTGGGGAACAAATATGAGACAGTAACTGTAGCACTAAATCTGGTAAAACGTTGCACATTGCTCTTTGTATTGTTGTAAAATGCATTCATGAAAAACAAGATAAAAATCAAAAAGATCAAATATTTTATAGTCTACTACAAAATTAAGAATATATATATAGCACAAATGTATAGCACAGCTGTTTAATGAGGCAGCACCATATGCTAGATAGACAGAACAGAACCAAAAAATACTATTGATAATTTTTCATTGCGCAAAAGTATTATGATTTGATTATAAAAGACTCCAATGCGCATCGCTAGCGCTGATTGATGCGCTTGAGGCAACATGAGTCACAGCGCGCAGCTCCGCATTGACAAGTTCAAAGCACAAAGGAAATATATCGATGCATAGTGTATTATACAGTATCTATCTATGCAATAGTTTATTGAGCCTTTTCTTTTAACAGTTTTAAATTTCAGTTACTGTGCGCGTGAAGAACAATGATAGTGCTCTCCAGTGTTGTGATCTAGACACACGGTAAAGGATGATAAACATGATTGAGGTACTACAGCAAGACAGTCAATGTATACGAAACCATAGAGCTTTATCTACAGATCGTCTATAGTATAATATAGTATTTATCTATAGTATAATAATATTAACATTTAATCATCTTGGAGAGAGATTCATCGTTGCCGAACGCGACGCTCTGTGCTGTTTGAATGCTGATGACTGACGACGCGCTGTGCTGTTTGAATGGAGAATGACTGAGGAGTCGACGCGCTGTTTGTTTGAACTGAATTGAGAATTACTGTCAGCCGCAGCGGAGGGAAACGTTTACGCGAACTTGAATTTAATGACTTAGATATTAATTCCTACCTCACATTATACTATAGTACGGCTTCATTTATATTATACCCCCCCCCCCTCCCTCAAAACATTTTCTCATCGAATCTACACGATTCACGTAGGTCACCTATTTTGGTTTCAAAACGGCGAATTTCGCCGAAAGGTGAGTGATTTCATGTCTGTTTTGTTACTAGTTGTCCGGTAAAAGCCAGAGCTCGCCAGTAGGAGGAGGGTTACTGGCGAGCGCGATGTCTAGGAACTCTCCATCCACGGTTTTCACCACCCTTCCTGCTCTTCTTCGGTGGCCTTGCTTCGTCCGTCTCCTGCGCAGCTCTAGTCGACTCGGGGGCCGAGGGGAATTTCCTCGACGAATTGTGGGCTCGGAAGCAAGGTATTCCTCTCATTGATTTAAAGGACTCCACCCCTCTCTATGCCCTAGATGGTAGCTTCCTACCTAGGATTAAGCAAAGGACTGTTCCTCTGACGCTTACCGTCTCGGGAAATCACAAAGAGACAATTTCTTTTTTTATTTTTCGTTCTCCTTTTTCTCCTTTGGTGTTAGGCCATCCTTGGCTAGTTAAACATAATCCCCAGATTAACTGGTCCGACGGATCCATCTTGTCGTGGAAATTGTCCTGTCATGTTGAATGTCTAACCTCAGCTGTTCCTCTTGTGTCCTCTCTGTCTGTTTCTCAGGTGGAACCCGGTGATTTGTCGGGAGTTCCTGAGAGCTACCACGATTTGCGGGAGGTCTTTAGTCGTGCCCGGGCCACTTCTCTTCCTCCTCATCGACCTTTCTCACCGGGACCACGCCCCCGCGCGGCAGATTACACTCGCTATCGGCTCCCGAGAGGGAGGCGCTGAGAGACGTACTTATCCGATTCGCTTAATGCGGGCACCATTGTACCTTCCTCGTCACCCGCCGGTGCTGAGTTTTTCTTTGTCAAAAAGAAAGACGGTTCATTACGTCCCTGTATCGATTATCGAGGACTGAACGACATTACAGTTAAGAACCGCTATCCTTTGCCGTTGATGTCGTCAGCCTTCGAGATCCTACAGGGAGCTAAGATTTTCACTAAACTTGATCTGCGTAACGCCTACCACTTAGTTCGTATTAAACAGGGCGACGAGTGGAAGACCGCGTTTAACACGCCCTCGGGCACTTTGAATATAAGGTCCTCCCCTTCGGGTTGGTCAACACCCCCGCCGTGTTTCAAGCTCTTATCAATGATGTCTTACGAGATATGCTGAACATTTTTGTCTTTGTCTACCTCGATGACATTCTCATTTTCTCGCCCTCTCTTCAAGTGCACATCCAACATGTTCGTCGAGTCCTCCAATGTCTCTTAGAGAATCCTCTCTTTGTTAAGGCAGAGAAATGTTCGTTTCATGTCCCATCGGTAACGTTTCTGGGCTTAGTCATTTCGGCAGAAGGGGTTAGTATGGATCCTGCAAAGGTTCGAAGCGGTCTCCGAGTGGCCCGTTCCCGATTCCCGGGTCGCGCTGCAACGTTTTCTTGGTTTTGCCAATTTTTATCGTCGCTTTATTCGTGGTTTCAGTCAGGTGGCCGCACCCCTCACTGCGTTGACATCGGTTAAGACACGCTTTAGGTGGTCTGAAGCGGCTCAGGCGGCGTTTGATCGGCTAAAGGCTCTTTTTACGTCCGCGCCTATCTCTGATCTCTCCTGACGTCTCGAAACAATTTATCTTGGAGGTCGATGCCTCGGAGGTCGGGGTTGGGGCAGTCCTTTCTCAACGCTCCTCTAAGGACGGAAAGGTACACCCCTGCGCCTTTCATTCTCACCGCCTCGCGCCCGCTGAGAGAAATTACGATGTGGGCAACCGCGAACTGCTCGCCGTTCGTTTGGCGCTAGGTGAATGGAGACACTGGTTGGAAGGCGCCTCCGTTCCTTTTGTCGTCTGGACAGATCATCGTAATTTGGAATATATACGTTCGGCTAAGAGACTCAATGCCCATCAGGCCCGCTGGGCTCTGTTTTTTACGCGTTTTGACTTTTCCATTTCTTTCGTCCGGGCTCTAAGAACGTTAAGCCAGATGCTCTCTCTCGCCTCTTTGATCCCCCACGGCAGCAGTTGCGCCGGAGGTTATTATTCCTCCCGGTCGCATCGTGGGTGCTACCGTCTGGGGAGTCGAGAGGTTGGTCGAGACGCGCGTTGTCTCGAGTTTCCACGCCGCACAATTGTCCTAAGGATCTGCTGTTTGTACCCACTTCAGTTCGCCGTGCTGTTCTCCAGTGGGGACATTTGTCCAAATTATCTGCCCATCCCGGCGTGCGGGGTTCGCTAGCTTTTATTCGTCAGCGTTTTTGGTGGCCCTCGATGGGTCGCGATACGCGTCGCTTTGTCGCCTCTTGTGTGACTTGTGCTCAGACCAAGACCAGCAATTCTCCCCGGCAGGCTTACTCCGTCCGTTACCTGTTCCGTCTCGACCTTGGTCTCATATTGCTCTTGATTTTATTACTGGACTTCCTCCGTCGGCCGGCCAAACCGCTATTATAACAGTCGTCGATCACTTTTCTAAATCAGCCCGTTTCATCCCGCTCACTAAGCTCCCTTCTGCCAAAGAGACAGCCCAGATTATGGTCGATAATGTCTTCAAGATACATGGTCTGCCCTCTGACGTGGTCTCTGATAGAGGTCCGCAATTCTCCGCCGTTTTCTGGAAGGAGTTTTGTCGACTCATCTGGGACACTGCCAGTCTCTCGTCGGGGTTTCATCCCCAGTCTAATGGGCAGGCAGAGCGCGCCAATCAGGTCGTTGTCCGCATCCTTCGCAGTCTTGCTCATCGGTGTCCTTCGTCCTGGTCTGAACAGCTGGCCTGGGCGGAGTGCGCGCACAATTCCCTCCCGTCCTCCGCTGACGGGCCTGTCTCCTTTTCAATCTTGTCTCGGCTATCAACCACCTTTGTTCGAGAGTCAGGTAGTCACATCCAATTCTCCGTCGGTCCAAGCTTTTATTGACCGTTGTAAGAGCACTTGGAGAAGGGTGAGAATCGCACTTCGCAGGTCTAACTCTCGCATGCGCATTTCTGCCAATAGGCGTCGGGTCAAGAGTCCGCGTTACGTTCGTGGGCAGCGCGTGTGGCACTCCACTACCAATTTGCCGTTACACTCAGAGTCCCGTAAGTTGGCGTCCCGTTTTGTCGGGCCTTTTCGTATTATTAAGATCATCAATCCTGTCGCGGTTCGGCTTCGTCTACCATCATATCTCCGTCGGGTTCATCCGGTTTTCCATGTTTCGCAAATTAAGCCCGTCGTTCGCGCGCCTCCTCGTCCTGTTCGTTCTCCTGTTTGCATTGATGAATCTCCTGTCTACAGGGTTCGTCGCATCCTTGACATGTGTCGCCGGGGACGTGGTCGTCAATTCTTCAGTCGATTGGGAGGGATTTGGACCGGAGGAGAGAAGCTGGGTTCCTTCACGGGACATCTTGGACCCTTCGCTCATTGATGGTTTCCTTCGCTCTCGCCAGTCCTCTTTCTCAGGAGCGCCATGAGGCGCTCGTTGAGGAGGGGTACTGTCATGATCCGGGTTTCTCTGGTCTCTGTCTCCCTCTTGTGGTTTCTTTACTCACTTTCACTTTCACTTTAGCCTTATCAGGTTCAGCTGTTCTCTATTACCCTAGTCGCTGCTCACCTGTTTCTCTTTCCTCTTTAATGCTGCCTACTATTTCTATCCCCACTTCCTCTAGCCTCTTTGTCAGTTTATTCCAAGCTACCAATGCAGATACTTATCGCAGATCTTACTTACCCCGCTGTATCTTGTCTTGTCCTGTCCTGTCCTGTCTCGTCTTGTGAGATCCGTGAGGAATCCTCTCCTGGAAGCTGGTATTACCATCCTAGTTCTCCTCTCTCTCTCTGTGCTGTGTCCGGCTATCCAGACGCTGAGTTCCTGAACAGACCTGTGATCCAGTCCTCGTAGCCTTCTCTCCCGGCGGATCGCTCTGACCCTGCTGGGTTTACTGGCTCCTCATCTAGCCAGTCCCTGCCTACGCTATAAGAGGCGTGGGGGAGATTCTCAAGAGTCTGCTGTTTTTGTTCTATTTCCTCAAGAGAGGTTTTTTCTGTTTGAACTGTTTTTTGACGGAGCTGAGAAGATTTGTGTTCCTCACTGAGTTTAGAGGTATCTTCTTCTGTTTCATTAAAGACTGTTTATTGTGAACTCTCGCTTTTTGGTCCCTTATCTCCCTGCACACAACAGATAATTTGTGATACCAGATGAGATGCATGTATGATAGATTTTGAACTATTTTTTTTATTGCAGGTTTTCTGAGATCCACAGCGGAAGGCATGAGATGTTGGCTTGGACTGATGTACCTGTACACCCCAACGACTTCTGCATTGATGGCTGATTACTATCATGTTCTGTATAAGTTTTATTATAGCAAAACTGAGCACCTGTGACAGTGGAATCTGTAGGTGTAAAGTAGTCAGACATCAGTACATTTAAAGTCACAGAGAGAAAGTTTTTTTTTTAAAGGAGCTGTATGTAAGAAATTTATTTAAAATAATCATAAAATGGCCCTGATATATCACTAGACATTAAGAAATCATGTTCATTTCAAATACTTATATCACTGACAACAGTAGTCCAGCCAGGATATTGTCATTTAAAAAGTGAAGTTGCAGCCCTCAACTGATGTTGATGTTGTCATGTTGTGTTTTGGTATGATGCTCCACCTCCATCGATCTACCAGTCAGCTGCTACAAATGTGTCAGATAAAAAAAATGTTGGATCCTGCCGCCTATCTGGCAACCTCGAGTCGGGGGAAGGGGATACACTGCTCTACGGTATTTTGAATGTTATTGCAGTACCAGTTTTGGCCACAATCTTACATACAGCTCCTTTAAAGTTAAGTTTCAAACTTTATCCTTCACAAAAACACTGCAGTTACAGCTTTTCAAATTCTTCATTGGAGGTGCACAAATACTTTTCTTTCTTTCTTTTTTTTCAAATCACAAAGTAAGAAATGTATGCTGACATTTAAGGAGTGGACACACGGGGTTTGAGCATATGTGATTGTGAATGAAAAGTGAAGTGTGACCACATGAGAATAGCCAAACAGTATAGATGATTCACAAAATTATACACCAAGAAATGTGCATAACTGGCCAAAATGTTACTGTTTATCAACAAAAATATGACCCTATGAGTTAGCTAATTTGTAGAATAGGATGTGCGCACCTGCAACGAATAATTTAAAAAGGTGTTATTGATGTGTTGTATTTAAATTCTACAAATTGCACTGTTCTAGTGACTCTGTTTTGCTTCAATAATACTAGATATAATGAAGTGTCAATCTTATTAACTACTATTTATTTTGTATAAAATCATAAACAGTACCCGGCAAAAGTTTGGAAACGTTACTATTTTTAATATTTTTTGGAAGAAGTCTATTCTGCTTATAAAGCTTACATTTATTTGACAAAAAAAAAAAAAAATAAATAACATGTGAATATATAGTAGTGTAATTTATTCCTGTGTATAATATTATATCATGTAACACTGAAGACTGGATTAATGATTCTGAAAATTCTGCTTTGCATCACAGGATTAAATTATATTTTAAAGTATATTAAATAGAAAACCATTATTTTTATTTATTTACATTACATTTCTTACATTATTTTAATTATATTCATATAAAACCTTCATTTAAATGTTTATAAACCTGTTTGCACACTGTTTTTGCTGTTGTTTGTGCTTTGTTCTATAGTAAATGAACTGAATTAACCAAATACTGAGTCTGTATCTTTCATATGTCGTTGAAAAGTCTCCAAAATAGTTTTTGGCAAATGAGGACAAATTAAATTGCACCACTGCTTGTCCGCCTATATTAATTAAAACTAAAATGACCAACTGGTTACCAACAGACGACTAATGATCCACGACGTTGCCACAACGACGTTACAAAGTTACGTTGTGACAACGTATCTGGGAATTTCACTTTTCCAGTTGCCACAACGAAACTGGTTACGTCGCCACGACGAAAGTTTGGTCACCAGATTACGTTGTAGTTACGTAACAGTCACGTATTTGTGTTAGCTGGGATGACTCTGATAATTTTCAAGTCAAGTCAAGTCACATATATTTATATAGCGCTTTTCACAATACAGATTGTATCAAAGCAGCTTCACAGTGATAACATGACAGAAGTACAACACAGATAAGTAATATTGTTAAATGGTAAAAAACCCGACTAAGCAAGGCAAAGCAAGGCGACAGTGGCAAGGAACCAAAACTCCATCAGATTGGATGGAGAAAAAACCTTGGGAGAACCCAGGCTCAGTCGGGGCCAGTTCTCCTCTGGCTTACATTCATATTGTTTATATGTAAATATTAAATATAAATGTTGTTCATATATAATATGGAGCCATAACATATCGCCAGCGTTGAGTCGTCTCTTCACAGGCGTTGGGGCATCTGAGATCCCCGTGAGAGGCTGGATACGAACGCCATTTCTCTCGGGACAAACGTCCCGAGATAACAGCAGAAAGGCAGATGGAAAATAATTAGCATAGCTGATGTTCAGAATGATTTCCATTATACAGGAGTCGGTGTTAGAAAATCACTATCTCACAAACTCTCCGCAAGCCAACCATACGTGCCGAACATGTCGACCCCGTTTGTCTAAAAGGCTGTCGAGCCCCACTGGTGCGTTAAGCAGTTTCAGCGGCAAACGGTTCTGTATGGCATAACAGAGGACTAAAAGGTAAGCATTATGTGAATGCTTGACTGAAGAGATGCGTCTTTAGTCTAGTTTTAAACTGTGTCAGCGAGTCAGAGCCTCTGGACCGTATTGGGAAGGCTATTCCAGAGTTTTGGAGCTAAATGCGAGAACGCTCTCCCTCCTTTAGTGGACTTAGATATCCTAGGAATGACCAGAAGCCTTGAATTTAGTGATCTTAAAGAACGCGGTGGATTGTAGGGCGAAAGAAGGTCCGTTAAGTACATTAGGGCTTTATAGGTTAGTAGTATTTTGTAGTTGATACGGAACTTAATAGGTAACCAGTGTAGAGATGATAAAATCGGTGTTATATGATCGTATTTTCTTGACCTAGTAAGAACTCTAGTGGCTGCATTTTGGACTAACTGTAGCTTGTTTATTGAGGATGCAGGACAACCGACTAATAAAGCATTACAGTAATCTAGTCTCGAGGTCATAAATGCATGAACTAACTTTTCTGCATCAGAAACAGATAGCATGTTACGTAGCTTAAGGCCGCTTCCTTTTACAGTACAGTACTTACAGTGTACTTACCTAGACAGTACTGGCTAATATAAGGTAAGTACATGGAACAGGGGTAGGTTTAGGGGTAGGTTCAGGGTTAGAACTAGTTATTACCCAGTAATTGTAGTTACTAAAATAAGTACATAGTATTTACATGGGTAACTGGACTGTAAAAGGAAGCGTTACCTGTTCTTGTAACATATGAAATATGATTTTCGAAAGACAAGTTGCGGTCTAGTATAACACCCAGGTATTTTACTGTAGTGGATAAAGTAACAGGACATCCATCTATATTAAAGTTGTATTGTAAGAGGTTTTGTGAGTAGTTTTTTGGACCAATAAGTAAAACCTCCGTTTTATCTGAATTTAATAGCAGGAAATTACGCGTCATCCAGCATTTTATATCTTTGAGACACTCGGTCAATTTAGATGAGTTAGTGTTTTCGTCTGGTCGTGATGAAATATATAATTGAGTATCATCAGCATAACAGTGGAAGTTAATTCCATGTTTTCTTATAATATTACCAAGTGGCAGCATATATATTGAGAATAGCAGAGGGCCTAAAACCTACTGGCGTTATCTTTGATTTTTCCCCATTTAAACAAACAAAATGAGAACGGTCCGATAAGTACGATCTAAACCAGCTTAATGCCTGTCCCTGAACACCAGTGTAGTTTTGTAGTCGATCCAAGAGTATTTTATGATCTATAGTGTCCGAACGCAGCGCTAAGATCAAGTAGGACTAGTATTGAGATACAGCCTTGGTCAGAAGCTAAAAGTAAATCATTTCTAATTTTAACTAGCGCAGTTTCTGTACTATGATGCGGTCTGAATCCTGACTGGAATTTTTCATAGATATCATTTTCTTGCAAAAAAGAGCACAATTGAGCGGACACAACTTTTCTAGTATTTTTGACATAAATGGAAGATTTGAAATGGGTCTGTAATTTGCTAAGTTATTTGGATCTAATTGCGGTTTCTTAATAAGAGGTTTTATTACTGCCAGCTTGAATATTTTTGGAACATGACCTAAAGATAAAGATGAGTTAATAATATTGAGGAGAGGCTCTTCCACTACAGGTAACACTTCTTTCAGTAGTTTAGTGGGTATTGGATCTAATAAACATGTTGTTGGTTTAGAAGCAATGATAAGTTTATTTAGCTCTTCCTGTCCTATCGTTGTAAAGCGGTGTATTGTTCTGAGAGGGGCCATAATTGAGGCTGAATCATAAGACACCATAGAGGATTGTACATTTATAATCGTGTTTTGGATGCTTTCTAATTTCTCATTGAAGTAATTCCTTTTCAGATTGTAAGGAATTGATTCTATGATAAATAAGCTCTTTTAAGTGAAGGAACATTTCAATATAATCTATATTGGAGTGGAAGTTTGATCGGAGCAGACTATAAATTCTTACACGAGGCATTAGTAACTGGACCCTGACAACCGCAAGTTCACAAGTTAATTAAATAAATAAGGCCACATAACAAGATATGTTTAGAACAAATTATTAAGAAACTAAGGAGGAACATGACAGCTGCATGTACAAAAGTGAATAAAATCAATGTCAAAATCACTCAAAATAAATAAGCCCACAACACAAGATATTTTCACTGCATTGAGCAAATTATTAAGAAACTAAGGAGGACCATAACAACTGCATGTACAAACGGCAGTTGCTCTGACCTGAAAAAAGGGCACCCCCCTCTCCTTCTCCCCCTCACGAGCTATATGAAGGAATATATTCAGTTGAATTTGTCCCCTTCCAAATTGCCTTATCTGGCCGTGTTTGTCCAAACGCAATGCCTCATATTATGGTCTTATTATTATTTATAAAGATTGCAAAACGTCAGAGACGAGACACATGAGCAAAAGAGTTCCTCATATTGTTTATTGTTTTTTAATTATTATAATTTATTTATTTATTTGAAAAGAAATTGGATTTGAATGGAAAAACTCGTTTCTAATAAAAAATAAAATGCTTAGATTTCGGGAAAAATACAATCCTTTTTTGCCGATCCTGACCTCCCCCAAAATTCTAAGCAAAACTCTGCTAAGGGGCCATCTACTGTACCTGATCTGTGATTTCCACACAATACCGCCCAATACAATCCTCCCTCCTTTAAAGGGGGGTTGACTGCTTTTTTTCTTTGCATGATTGTGTTTATGGGGTGCAATATAACATGTATTTGTGGTTTTTCTTTTTTAAAAGTCTTATTTTTCATAAATTTCATCTTTATTGTCATCCGCGTTTCTCCTCTGTCCCCTGAACGAGCGGTTGACTTCCTGATTCTATGAAAACACTCCCTCAGAAAAGGGCAGTGGGCTCAGATTGGTTAGTTTGGGCCGGTGTGTTGTGATTGCCTAAACTGTCGCTCACGTTGTCCGGATACTTAACGCCTGTGGCGAGGGGCGTGGGTCAGCGAAGTCTGTAGTGGGACTGTGGGAGCGGAGACGGAGCCGAGCGGTGAATAAGTGGGTCAAGTTCAAATGACAAACACCTGTCTGTGATTTCAGTGATTGGCGTGAGGAGAGCGCATATAAGCGGGCCATGAAGACAACAGTTTGAGAGACAGAGAGCTCGTGCATGTATCCTATGGAGTCCTGTTACCGAATGTGTGACATTTGAAAGCAGTATTCAGCGGGAAGAGTTTTCACTGCAACCATGTTCAGCATAGCTGTGTTCAGTGGGAAGAGTATTATCACTTATTATTTATTTTTGCCTTTGACATTCTGAGTTAACTTTATTTGAGTGCGACCTTGTGCTGTGAAAAGAGTTGTGTAAATAAAAGTGCACAAGTCCCAGTATTTGCCGACCCTGTCTCCTTTCATCACCCACACATAACAAACCTGTTCTTACATCACTAAGTGAGGATAAAGTATACATGAAAAATACATTTATAAAATGAGTACATGTACAACTTTAGGTCCAAAATGTTTGTACGCATTTGTCGTAGACACAAAATAGCATTAAAGAGCCCCTATCATGGAATTTTGAAAATGACTGTTCATATGGTGTGGAATATAGCTCTAAGGCAATGAAAAGATCCTGCAAAGGTTTATATCTGAAAGTGCACCGTATATAAAGTTATTGTCTTTCAAAAGTGAGAGTCGACTCTGAGTCTATGAAATGAATTGTTTTTGAAACGAGTCATTAGCTGGTTCGTCGTGACGTAGAGACATACTGGCCGCGCCCAGTTACTGCGCGCGCAGACGGAAGTCTAGATAGAACACATTCAAATACTTCATCATAGCATCATGTCGAGAAGATGCTCTGTTCTACAATGCAAAGATAGTTCAGCCACTTTGTTTTCATTTACCAAGGACGAGCATGTGAAGAATCGATGGTTTGAGTTCATATTTGCAACGAGACCACAACAGTATAGCCCGATTGTGTTCTCATCATTTTAATGACGGATCGTTCAAAACATAAATTAATTCAAATGTGGATTCGCAAGCGATTGTTCCTGAAGGAGGGCTCAGTAACTTACCCAGTGTATATGGATCAGCTTCCTCAATCACAACCTGTAAGTATTATTAATAATTGTTGCTTGCTTTTATGGGTTTTGAACGGTTTTGTAGCGTCGAGGCGCGAGGAGGGAAGGTGCAAGTTATGTGTGTGTGTGCGCGCGCGCGTGTGAGCGCGTGTGTGTGTGTGTGTGTGTAAAAGTTACGCTCAGCGCAGCTTCTAGGTCTCCAATGTCAATTTTTTTTTAAATATGTGAAATGTTTGTCGCTGTTATTGGAGTTGTCATAAAGAATAGAGCGTCTTGTAGTACTGCAGTGCTTTATCAATATGTTTATGCGTTATGCTAACAAACAATAACTGATTGGGTCTGTCATCTGACCAATCACCGCCGATTAGCGTCACGCAAAGGAGTGGTTTGGAAAAATGAGTCGTTGTACGAATCATTTGAGAGTTGGTGAACAAATCAGTTAAAAATAAATGCATATTATAAGACAAACAAAGTGTTTTTTATCCTTGCATGCATGTTAAACTGTTTTTGGGAACTCCTAAAACAAAAATAGGAACATTTTAAATGCTATGATAGGGGCTCTTTAACTAAGTGGATATAAAGCCAGCGCTGGCATTTGACAAAACTAAAACATTACGTCTGAAATTATACATGCAAATACATTCAAAATGATGAAGTCTTAGCCTACTTACAGGTTGTGGCCCAACAACTGCTGCCTCTGGTTTTAAAGTTCGGATCTGCTTCATGTTTTAGTAACAGTTTCTTGTTGAATCCAGTGTTGAATTTGTGGAGATTCTGGAAGATGTCTTCCGTAAATGCGCAGCACAGAGAGCTAGATTACGATAGTCACTTTCAGGAATATAATCAAACATAAATTGTATCAATTGTTGACGAAGTACAGCGTGGGAAGCTCGAACACAGAAGATCTGACAGCTGTGTGAAAACAACACACTCAACGTGCCACAGAAATATGCGCATGCCCTTTCCTGCATATTCCGGAGGGAGGGGTTGATGCAAATCTATGGGTTAGTGACATACCATAACCCAGCTGTACTCCCAATCGAGTCGTTTTTGTAGGCATTCAACTTCCTGATTTTTAAAAGACGATATCTGTGTTTACACTGAACTTTCAGCGCTGCAACTTTGCAGATACTGTTCATGCACCATCAGAAACATTACACACTATTTAAAATGAAAAAAGTGAAATAGCACCCCCCCCTTTAAACAAAACTGTCAAAGAATAAGTACAACAATATAGAACAGAATGAGGTTCAAACAAACAATATTTACTGAATAAAGTATTTTGAGCTTTGGCTTTTGAGATTAACTTTGGTTCTCTCTACCGGTATTTTCAGCATCAGTATGACTTTTTTCATTTTATTTTTTTTAAATGCATGTTGAAGCAAATCTTGATTTATGGTTATTATTTACTGATGGATGTGCATCCATATTGACCAATATGTCCAGCTAATCAACATTTTAAATTCAATATAGCCTATAAATCAATAGTCAATCAATGTCAAATTGTCAATACATTGCATTCTATCTTGCATAATTAGTGCAGTTGTTTATAGTTTTTAGCTACACAGAGACTAGATAATCAGTGTCATTATAATGTGTACTTTGGGAGTGCCATTATTCACGTGCATTTATTGTACAGTATTTCTGGTCTCTACATATATCTGCTTGAAAAATGGGAGTTTCTTTTCTTGCACGCCCATATTAACGCACCAACACACGCAACACGGTTATGTTTTCTAAGCTGCAGTTAACAAACACCGTTGCACTTTGTCGTTCATCAAAAACAAACGTAATAAATAATTGTATTTTACTCTCACTTTTGTTATGCACAAAGTGATGCAAGATGCACTGCCTGCTAGGTTAGCAAGACCGAAAACATCAGAACGTAGAGAGGAGAGAATACAGGTTTACCTGATTGTTGTTCCCGCAATTCACTCTTATGTTTTTTTTCTTCTTCCTCTTTTCATGACGAGAAGGATAGTTTCGCTTCATGTCATGGACGTCGTACACATTAATTGGTGCACGACACGAGATGGAAGCATAGCCTTGAGTAATTTGTGGTGGATTATGCACCAGTCGCGTGTAGTCTATGGTTGCGTGCGGCGCTGCAGCCACGTAAACAGTTTGACTTTCACTTTCAGTGCCCGAATGGAAGTGAATGAGGCTTTGTGATTTTTATTTTTTATCTAGGTCTACGTGAAATTCTGCATCCATTGTACGATTTTTTTTTCTCGGAAGGGCAACCTGAGTCGAGAAGGGCATGTGAGCAGTTGCCCGGGCAACCTGAGCAACCTTCCTGTGCACGTCTCTGTTGTGTCCTCTCCCTTGCATCGATACATTTAATGTGTTGAGGTGCTCAAAAATATCAGCAAATATCTTGCGAGCCACATTTCGTTGTCAAACTGTTCTGCATACGGGGAGTTAGTCTCTGAGAGGAATGTGACGATTTTTGTTTTATGTTCGTAAAAGCGTGACAACACCTTGCCCCTCGACAGCCAGCGGACATCTGAGTGATACAGCACCTGCATGTGCTCAGAGCCCAGGTCTTTACACAGATGTAAAAAGCAACGGCTACTTTTTGCACTCCGTTTTATGTGGTTCACCACTTTGATGACATTTGTTAAAGCTTCATCAAGTAAAGGTATCATATTCTTAGCCGCCAGCGCTTCTCGGTGCAAAAAGCAGTGGTCTCATGTCGCGTTAGGTGCCCTCTCCAGAATTCGCTTCACCACACAGGAATGTTTCCCGGTCATAGAGGCAGCTCCGTCAGTGGTGATTCCCACACAATATTCCCAACTGAGGTCCAGTGAGCACAAATACAATTCCAAGGTGTTAAAAATGTCCTCTGCTTTTGTAGTGGTAGGGAGGTCTCTGCTGCAGAGAAATTGTTCTTGAAAATCACCGTCCCACACATGCCTCACATAAACCAACAAAATGGCACGGTTTGCGATATCTGTTCGATTCGTCAGTCTGTAAGGCGTGGTAAGGGCTTTCCTGGATGCGGGCTGTGGTCTGTTGTTTTATGTTAACAGACATGTCTTCAATCCGCCGAGCTACGGTATCATTGGAAAGTGGTATGGTTTTCAGTTTATCTGCCGCTGACTGATCCAGCACCTCTTTTACCATGTCCATTGCAGCAGGTAAAATGAACTCTTCGGCTACTGTGTGGGTTTTTTTGGCCTTTGCAATGCGGTGAGCTACTAGGTAAGATGCCTGAAGAGCTTGTTCTTGTTTGGAGCAAGACGCTGTCAGACACTTTTGTGATGCCCTCAGCTCCTGGAGGTGTCTTTGAAAAAACTCCACCGCTTGTCTCTCGATGCGGGATATTTGGTTTCCAAACGGCGCTTCAGTTTGGACGGTTTCATGCTCTCATTGGCAAGCACTTCACTACAAAGCACACACTGCGGTTTCTGTCCCTTTTTATCTTCAATGTACGAAAATCCATGTTTTAAATAGTCTGGGTCATATTTGCGCTTCGCCATCTCGAATCTGAATGTCAAAACAACGTAAAGACAGGATGTTACCGTGGCGACAGTTACCATGGCTACCATAGTAAACTTTGTTTTTTAAAAGACACACATTTTTTTTTACCAGCTTACCGAGACCCACCTAAAATAGGTCTGCGACCCACTTTTGGGTCGCGACCCACCAGTTAAGAACCTCTGATATATATCATGTCTAAGCTCTAGTAATTGTATTCACTTGCATTGCATTAACAACAATCTTCCCCTTGTGATTCTGCAGTTGCAGGTCCCCAGGATGACCGGAGTGAGTGATGGAGTGCACATAAGAGACCTGTCTATTTGGTGTGGACTGAAGCTGCTGGACGTGTCCCTCTGGCGCGACGAGGCCCTGGACATTAGAGACCTGTCTCTGCGGTGTGGACAGAAGCTGCTGTAGGTCTCCCTTTGGCCGTGTTGAGATTTCCTTCCTCAGGGCGACTCTCAGACCTGCGGCCAAACTGAACTCATCCAGCTATTCAGCTGTGAAGGTACACAACACTATGCCTAATTATTCTCTAATTGATCTTTCTGCATCTTCCAACCCTCCTGAGTGTGTACCAAGTGGATTTACATTATTTTAACTTCTTACACTTTTATTGGTAATCATTTATATTGGTAACACTTTAGAATTAGGCACTATTAGTTAATTTTAATGAATTGACTAAGTTACCAAACAATGAGCCACACATTTGTTACAGTACTTGTCAATCTGTGTTACACATAGTTAGTTAATAAAATACAACCGTTCCAAAAACTTTCACTTATACATAACGTTTTAATAAATGTTGAAAGTAACATTAATGAAGATAAATAAATGCTTCAGAAGCATATTTCTTGTTAGATCATGTGGTCAAGTAACATTACTATTAACATGTTTCCCTTTAAAGAGCCCCTATCATAGCATTTGAAATGTTCCTATTTTTGTTTTAGGAGTTCCCAAAAACAGTTTAACGTGCATGCAAGGATAAAAAACACTTTATTTGTCTTATAATATGCATTTATTTTTAACTGATTTGCTCAACGACTCCCAAATAAATCGTTTGACGATTCATTTTCCCAAACACCTCCTTTGAGTGACACAAATCTGCGGCGATTGGTCAAATGACCCAGTCAGTTGTTATTGGTAAACCGTAGGCAGAGACAGTCGGCAACGGAACGCCCAGAATCAGGATTATAGCTTGTCAAGTGTTGAAAATTGTATATAGTGTTTGAACAAACATGTCAGAAAAAGTGCACTTTCCACACGGTCCCTTAAGGCGGGCATACACTGTGCTAATTTCATCCGATTTTGAGCCGAATTCTGACTTGATGCGAACTCTTTTCATGTCGGACCGATTTTCAGCTTTGTCATGCATCGTTTGTCGTGCAGTGTTCGTGCAGTGTACAGGGAGAAACGAGAGGAGATTAACCTCTCACGATCGACAATCGGATGGTCGGATGAATTTCTGGCATGTCAGAAATTTTGGTCGCTCCTCGTGACTATATCGCACAGTTGAAGCACAGCTATAAACCGATTGCCCTAAACTCAGTGTTTTTTCCCTCACTACGCCTGCGCGAAAACAGAAGTTTAACCATTTCATCTGCAGCAAAAATACAATTAAAATAAAAACGAAAAGAGGGAGATATTTAAGCGGGATAATCCACAGATAGTTGTGCATAAAACTATTTTCATGCACTTAATTCGCAGAGAAAACCACCTTCCGGTTAACAACTGCAGGTTATTTACCTCCACGTCGTGCATTAAAATCATTATTCTGTTAGCCCGACTTTGTAAAAAACTATTTAACTTTTGAGGTGAATGTATAATAATTAAAATCCATTGTAAAAGTATCATGCCATTGTTTAGTTTGTTTATTTGATATACTGTATTTTATTCACTTTACAGCATCCATCCCTCAGAGGTCCAGAAATAAAATCTTGCATAGCTGTCTTACGAATTTTGCCATATAAAGGATCTTATCTGCTATATCAGTCATAATTATCATATATCTACAGAATGTTTTTGTTGTGTTTGAAGCTGTATATTCAGGCTTATGTTTGCGTCTCTCTTCAAACAGATTTGTGATTCGGCATCCCCAGTCGACATGTAAATAATTTGTCCTTTCTTCTAATACACAACAAAACTCATAAATTATTGTATAATCTGCATACAAAAAGTTCTGTAGTTCAAACTAGCTACAAATTACTGTTGCTTACCTCCAGTTCGTGTTGCAAAATGGATAATATTACCCACCTCTTCCAAGCCACCTGCGATGTTACACCTCTTTTAATAATTTGTTAAACAATGTTTTTGAAATAAACCTGTTTTTAATTTTCATTGATGATTAATTATGGCAATGTTCAGACATATTATAGACTCTTCTATTTTATATGCCTATAATTCATTGTAAATCGACTTAAATGTTTTAGACAACTTTTAATGAGGAGTAAGATTATGTAATATTTTATTATCCTCACAGCACGTTGGTTGTGCAGTGAAAATATTGCATGGCAAATTAATTACAATAGCGGATCAATTTAATAATAAAATTAGCCTATAGGCCTCCCCTAATAATTATAATACTAATATAATTAAGTGCATAAATTGAAAATGCTTAATCATCTTGATATTGATAGCAGATGCTTGTTTTGACAATATCTCTGGATACATACACGTATATAGGTGCAATCCCGGGGGTTATCGCAGATATTACACGTATAGTGTGAGCAGTGAAGTCGCAGCTCGACGATTGGACCGTACAGTGTGAGCACATAAATCCTGAACTTTGGCTTTGCATCGCATGCGATTTACTCGTTGAGTGTGAGTAGGTACCTTGCTGAAATTGCACAGACATCGCACAGTGTATGCCCACCTTTACTCGTGTCTCCGTCAAGAGCCAGCTTTCTCATTGCGGGGGCTTTTGAGGGGCAGTGCTTATTATATAGAACAAAGTCATAGTTGGCTAAGTCGTTTAGGAGGTAATTGCCATTTTTCAATGAATGTCTGGTGAATATCAAAAACAAAACTAACTTTAGAACTTAAGGCCATTGCACACTGAGTGCGAAATTTTCAGATGCGTTTTTTCGTGTTCGTCAGCCTAAAAATTTGTCACGCATAGAAACCTTGCACACCGAGTCCGATGCGTATTTATTAAACCTTTGCGGGAAAAAACGCAAAAATACCAAATGGATTCGTCAAGCAGTGAGGATGATTTTGTTGCCCTCTCTCTTATTGAAAAGAGAAGAAAGAGAAAATATTACGTCCATCCAATCCTGAAATTGCGTCGAGAGGAGGAGAGTTTCACCTCCTTATCAAGGAGTTGCGAATTTATATAGCAATTCAAAATTTACTTCAGAATGTCAGTGGGACAGATTGATGCTTTGCTAGCGATTCTGGAGCCACATATTAAAAACAAGACCACCAATTTCCGTGAACCAATCGATTCTGAACGGAGATCTGGCATTATGTCTAAGGTATGGACACACACACACACGGACACGGACACACACACACGCGCGCCGCGCTTCCCGTTTGAAGCGCTGGGCAGACAAAACAACTAGGCTGTTATATATTGTGCCCAAATAATACATTAGTTATCGAATTGGCTGCTCAATCACATCTTATTCGATCCTAAATTTCAATCTGATTGAAAGGGGAGGTTTATTAATTTCATAATCCAATATAGAGAGAGAACATAAACACTTGATCGAACTGAAAACCGAAACTGAAAGCACGGCGCAAATGTGCAATGATTTGAGGACGAGCTCCCCCGGCCCTGAATTGTCAGAAGACCTCTCAAAATGCTGGCTCTGGATGCGAAAGCGCAAAAAAATCAAACCCGATCCGATTAATTTTATGACCGCGAAAAGTTTCGGAGGCAGTGTGCAAGCATGATTGACATAACGTGAGGTCTAATTTTTTTTTTACGTGCGAATATTTCGATGATGCGAATTTCAGACTCGGTGTGCAATGGCCTTTAGAAGCTGCGCGGCGTGTACACAACACACAAAACATAATACAACTACACTCACCGGCCACTTTATTAGGTACCCCATGCTAGTAACGGGTTGGACCCCCTTTTGCCTTCAGAACTGCCTCAATTCTTTCGTGGCATAGATTTAACAAGGTGCTGGAAGCATTCCTCAGGGAGTTTGGTCCATATTGACATGATGGCATCACACAGTTGCTGCAGATTCGTCGGCTGCACATCCATGATGTGAATCTCCCGTTCCACCACATCCCAAAGATGCTCTATTGGATTGAGATCTGGTGACTGTGGAGGCCATTTGAGTACAGCGAACTCATTGTCATGTTCAAGAAACCAGTCTGAGATGATTCCAGCTTTATGACATGGTGCATTATCCTGCTGAAAGTAGCCATCAGAAGTTGGGTACATTGTGGTCATAAAGGGATGGACATGGTCAGCAACAATACTCAGGTAGGCTGTGGCGTTGCAACGATGCTCAATTGGTACCAAGGGGCCCAAAGACTGCCAAGAAAATATTCCCCACACCATGACACCACCACCAGCAGCCTGAACCGTTGATACAAGGCAGGATGGATCCATGCTTTCATGTTGTAGACGCCAAATTCTGACCCTACCATCCGAATGTCGCAGCAGAAATCGAGACTCATCAGACCAGGCAACGTTTTTCCAATCTTCTATTGTCCAATTTCGATGAGCTTGTGCAAATTGTAGCCTCAGTTTCCTGTTCTTAGCTGAAAGGAGTGGCACCCGGTGTGGTCTTCTGCTGCTGTAGCCCATCTACCTCAAAGTTCGACGTACTGTGCGTTCAGAGATGCTCTTCTGCCCACCTTGGTTGTAACGGGTGGTTATTTGAGTCACTGTTGCCCTTCTATCAGCTCGAACCAGTCTGGCCATTCTTCTCTGACCTCTGGCATCAACAAGGCATTTCCGCCCACAGAACTGCCGCTCACTGGATGTTTCTGGGACCATTCTCTGTAAACACTAGAGATGGTTGCGCGTGAAAATCCCAGTAGATTAGCAGTGTCTGAAATACTCAGACCAGCCCTTCTGGCACCAACAATCATGCCACGTTCAAAGTCACTCAAATCACCTTTCTTCCCCATACTGATGCTCGGTTTGAACTGCAGGAGATTGTCTTGACCATGTCTACATGCCTAAATGCACTGAGTTGCCGCCATGTGATTGGCTGCTTAGAAATTAAGTGTTAACGAGCAGTTGGACAGGTGTACCTAATAAAGTGGCCGGTGAGTGTATAACAGCACCTCTTTGGTTAACCCCCTGGGGTCTGAGGTCTGTTTGGGGCCCTTGAGAAGTTTTGACATGCCCTGACATTTTTGCTTATTTCAGCTACTTACAACATACCATTGGCCAACATATAATTATGCTATATTCAGCACAAACACTGCTACAATAATACATGAGCAAAATGGATGTACATGTTTGCATTTTATAGAAAAAAAATATTATGCGTGGTAAGTTAGTTTTAGGAAAAAAATTGTCACTGCAATAAGGCCATTTAACAAATACTGAACAGCTGTTCACAAGACTTTTGACTTACCATTCTTGTAGGCTAGAATTTTTACTACAAAATGATGTGAAAATTATTCTGACCACACTTTCACAAACCACAATATAACAATTTAAATATTGCAAGTCAGTTTTTGTGTCAGCACTGCTGTATGCGTGGGAGTGTTAATGGCCATGAATATTAAATGAGATTTACACCAGGGGAGACAAAAGACACTCCCCCAGCGGCTAATGGCCCATCAAGCTGCTGTGAAGGCAGCCTGAACTAAGAAAGAGAGGTGATTCAAAGATTATGTTTTCTGTTTTATTGTAATTCCTCCATGTGGAGGAACTAAATATTGTGCCTCACAAGACCAGAGTGCTACATACATAAACATAGTACAGTCAAGTCAAGTCACATTTATTTATATAGCGCTTTTCACAATACAGATTGTATCAAAGCAGCTTCACAGTGATAACTTGAAGTAGTACAACACAGATCAATAACATTGTTAAAAAAAATAAATAAATAATAATAATATTAACTAACTAACTAACTAACCCAACTAGCAAGCCAAAAGCAAGGCAACAGTGGCAAGGAACCAAAACTCCATCAGATTGGATGGAGAAAAAAAAAACCTTGGGAGAACCCAGGCTCAGTCGGGGGCCAGTTCTCCTCTGGCTTACATCATATTGTTTATATATAAATATTAAATGACATATCGCCGGCGTTGAGTCGTCTCTTTACACCTGCGTCGGCTCTACACCTGCGTGTCCCTCTGCGTGGTGCTGGCGAAGGAGAACAGGATGCAGACACATTCCTGAGAAATTAAAATAAAATAAACTGTTAGCATTATCCAAAGTAAACTGATGGAAAAATAATGGGTATGGATTAAAAAAAAAGATTTTTTTTGTAGTTTCACTCAAGAATAGGAACTTTTACATTATGATGCTGTAAACACAAATAGGCTACATTTCATCTGTAAAATATTACATCTATAAACTTACCCAGTATGATTCTCGATCGCACTGAGATGTGAACGACACCTGCGTGTCCCTCTGCGAGCTGCTGGCGAAGGAGAACATGATGCAGACACATTCCTGAATGAAAAATAAAAAAAAACTGTTAGCATACATTAACCAAAGTAAACTGATGGACAATTAATGGGTATGGATGCACAATGTATGTCTGTTGATGGTCCATGGGACGGAGAAATATCTATTGATGGGCCATATACATGAAATACTCAATGAACGGATAGTTCGTAAATGACACATCACTACATTTCAAACATTTACACCTGTATTCACAAGGCCATGATAGTGTCATAGGCTAACCGAACATTTATATATCTGTTGATGGGCCATATGGGACGGAGAAATATTGATGGGCCGACGCGTCGCGTCACCGCGAGTAGGCTATTGATGGCCCGATTGCACGCATTTAGTGTGGATGGACCATTTGCGAACGCATTTCAAACATTTACACATGTATTCACAAACATCTGTGCATAAGGCAGGCCTAAGTTATTTACGCATGATATAGTGTCTAGGGTAACCAAAGCTGAACATTTAATTATAAATAGGCCTAGATATATTGTATTTAGACCTAATTACCGGAGCCTGAAATATATTTCTCTCAAACACATTAACATAAGCAGTTATTAGCAAACTAGAGTTTAGTAGGCTAGAGATCACAAATTTTACCGGAGGCTGAAACATATTTCACGTAATCAGTACGCTATAGCTATATAACCTAAACATGTAGTTGTTAACAAAATACATAACGCATAGTATTTGATAATATAATAGCCTAATATACAAATTTGTTTAGAGAGTAACAGGCTATATCACATTCAAAACATATACACGAGCGTAGGCTAGGTACTATGCCCGAATGATGTGAGGCAATCTTTTCAAAATATAGTCGGAAAATTCATATGAGCTCTATATGATCAGAAAATGAACAACACTAAACAACTTACTCCGAAATGAAATCCTCGGCGGGGTCAACGCGTTCTTCAAAATGCAGCCGTTCGTCGTCCCCGAGTTGCAGGAATCTTCCTCAGAGGAAAAGGTGAATTCTTCCTCGCTGTCCAGAATCATCTGAAGGACCTCTTCGGCGGAGTAGCGTGCCATCCTCAAAACGCGATGAACTATCAGTGAATCTGATGAAGAAACTTGTGTTTCTATGCCACTGATCGGTGGGCGTATGCTTTGCATTACATTAGATCCCCCATTTTACCATGTGAAAAGCGCTGGGGGCGTGGCGGTCTCAGCTAATTAAAGATAATGAACTGAGAACGAAAAAACTGTGCCTCTCCTTGGTTTCAAACGGATTACATAAACTGGAAATATTTATTTTTTTAATAAATTACTTCATTTAAAAGAAGAGAACACAAGCTTTAAAAAGACATATGTCTCGTGTCTCTGTGACAAGTATTGAGTGACTAACAGTGTATTTTTCGGACGCGTTTTAGAATGGACTTCACTGAAAGAGAGAACGCAGAACGCGCATCATGTTTATTATTGTTTATTTGGCGAAAAACACAACACTTTGCTTTTATTGTGAGATTCCACAAAAAAAATACACACTTCACAGGATCGAATGATGTAGAACACTTATATGTAAGATCAAAATCAACAGAGTAATTTGAGTCTTTTTTGCACTGATAAGGAAAAAAGTGTGCTTATATCGCCGGCGATACGGTTCGACCCCGAGAGGGTTAATACTCAATTCAGAACGATCATACTATACAAACACTTCTGGATGTACGGGAACCAGGGAGAGCACTCCTCCCTCGGTGTATAGCTGTTAGGGTGGTGGCCTGGTGGATAGGATGATGATGCTTCCCTCTCTGCGTATTGCCTTGACTTGCCTATGGGCATGGTGCTCCCCCTGATGATCAGACGTCGATTAATTTTGGCATCATACTGGATGGCAGGTCGCCCAGTATAAAAAGCTGCCCTGTGGAAGCCTCGGGATTGGGTGACCACAGTGTGGTTAGATCCCCCCATGGTCTCGGAGCCAGGGACCATGGAGGTGGCTGTGGCTCAAACGGTATACCGACTATTGGAACGGCCATGGTTAAGAGATGTTCAGTGGTACTGACTCGTCTCCCCAGGGGATGGGTTGAAGACAGTACCCGGACAGAAAACAATGATCAAAGCACACCTCGGAGCAAAGAGTCAAGTCAGAGAAGCCTCAGGTCCAGTGCAAGCTGGCACCTCCCAGATGGATAGGATTGATCAATCTGTACCATCCTCCAGTGCAGTGCAGGCTGGGGTGACCGGAGTGGTGGTCTTGCTGCCACTGCGGGACTTTACTTGTGCCCTGTGTGGTTTGTCGGCTAGCGCCCTAGCCTGGGTTAGAAGACATTTTGCTACCCAGCCTGGAAAGGCACTTGTTAGATACAGCTGCAGGTTGTGTGAAAAACCTTGGAGTCAGCCCATCCCGTGGCTTATCACATCCCTAAATGCCGAGGAGAGAAGGTCACCCCACTGGCTGGTGAGGTGAGAGGGGTGTGAGGCCACGCTTGGGTCGGAACTAGGCCCGCTCGATTCTGGGAAAAATATTAATCATAAGTGTAATCAGGGTTCGTACAGATTCTGTAAAATGAAATTCCAGGACTTTCAAGGACTTTTCAAGCACTACTTTTTTGGATTTCAAGGACTTATAACCGATCCCTGAATTTGTAATTTTTAAATGTATTTAAAACAAAATAAGAATAAATAATGGAATTACAAATAGGACAAATAAATACAAAAATAGAACAAAGAAAAGATGCAAATTAAATAAACAGTGTTTTTAGAGTAGATCGGTATACATATGAATAAAGTAATCAAATGTGAAAAAATTGCATATTCAATCCTGTATAAATTAAATATAGATGGATATTTTTGTAAAGTTTAAAAGGGTAGACTATTTAGTCTAGAGCAGTAAGTAATATCTTTGCCCTTTGATTAATATGAAAACACAGCAGCAGTTTAATTAAACTCCTGCCCCTTTAAGACCAAACGCACGGACCCCATTTGAACATGGCTAACGTACATTCACTTGAGATATAACCGACTTTGTTTACTAGTAAACTTTGTTTACTATAAACGACTTTATTTTTACATAATTTTGTGTAAATTCGTCCGTACAAGCGCAAGACGTGAAAGACAATTTAATTCAGTATTCTTGGATGTTTGCGTTCATTGCTTTCAACTTCTTGACCTGCAAACGCCCAGTAATAATGTAGAGAACCGCTCGTTATACATAAATCAGGTAACAGGTCATGTTTTACTTTACTTACATACGATTTAGTTTTCATCCGAATAACACGTTACGTGAACGACCAGCAGCATTCAACAGAAGTACGCTCTCTCTCTCGTCAGTTAACGACGTTAATAATAAGCTAGATTACTCGTTTTGATTTTCCTTGCCATTGACATCCGACTGAACAACAAACTTTCCACTGATGTCTGTTTAAAGGGATATGCTCTGACCAGCACCAGTGCTCGCGCACCAGTTTCCACTAATAAGACACATTTACTTTATAGACAACCTTCTTTTTTTTATCCCCATTCTACTTTCTGTTATGAGTGTTTCTTTGTCTGGACACGCACACACACTGTAGTAGGCTATACACGCTTCAAAATAAAGGCCGATTTTTATTATTTTAAAATCGAAGTCATTTAAAATTAAATTGTGAACAGGGTGAATTGAGATAGTGATTTTATAACAATTTATCGTGCAGGCCTAGTCGGAACGAGCGCAGAGCATACAAGAGCTGCACGTCCACCCGGAGATTAGGAACCGTAAAAGGATCGAACTGAGCCGTAAACGGGGAAGTTTTGCTTTTCAGTAGACTAAGGTGGAGGCTGGGACTCTTAGCGCCCTGGTGGAAGGTGGGGGATCCTCCGTCGAGGGCCGCCCTGCCAGACGACAGCGCAAGTCCCGAGCTGCAAGGGAGAGTGAGGATCCGGTAGAACCCTCTACAAGTGCGCTCGATCCCTCCCATTCAACCCAACTTGCCAGAGGGTGGCCTCCTGATACTCCTCACCCAAGCGCCTTAAAGCCTGGTCGGACGGCTGCGACCAAGCTCCCGAATTGGTTGAGGCGGCAATGCAGCGGATGCTCCAAGGTTGTATCCATGGAGGGGAGAGTAGCCCCAGAGGACCCCGGAAAGAGAAGAGCCCGGTACCGGAAACGGGCACCGTGAAAGATATCTCGCCCACAAACGTGCCTATTAGTGATGCGTGGGTTGATCCCAAATGACCCGCAATTGCTTAAAATTAAAGCAATTAAAATTAAAATTAAATTTAAAAAAATGTTTTTAATGATATTCGGGTCGTGGTCGGTCGGGTTGGTTGAAAAAAGATGCCAATTAAACCTTTGTATTTATATAGTACTAAAAACAATTTTCAATGAAATATATAGGCCTACACATTATTGGCTGAATAACTGGCACGAATATAACACACAAGCTCAGTTGAAACAGTTCTCGGTTCTGTACTGGTGATTCGAGAACCGCTGTCCCTGTGCGTTCCTTAGTACGCAGTATCAGCTGCTCGTGCTCATCACTTCTCTCAGCAGTGGCATCAACATGTCTCGGTTCAGTGAACTGTTGGAGTTACTGGAGTAAAATATAATTCAGGATGTTAATTTATTTCGATTCGGAGGGACTGTCAGGCATGTCTGAAAGTGAGTAACTTTAGTTACTTGTGGATCAGCACTGACGCAAGACACGAACTGTTTCGAACGATTCAGTTCGATTTAGTGTACTGGTTCGACCGGTTCACTGAAAAAGAACCGGTTCAAAGAACGATTCGTTCACAAACCGGCCATGTCAGTCTGCAGAGAGATGGAGGCGGCAAGAGAAAAGGTGAAGACTGGGGCGTGGAAGCTCCGCAAATACACAAATAGAAAGAGTTAAAGTGTGGGAGACATTTGCTGAAATAATGAAAGATGATGACCAAAGTGCTGGCTTTTGTTTTGTGTAGGCCTACGTCTTCTTGCGATGCTGTGTTGTTACACGTCTGTGGCCCAATGACGCTACGATGAGCATTTAACGTTACTACTTTAAAAAAATGCGGTCAGAAAGCGGGTCGGGTACAATATTTTTTTTACTTTTTTTGCGGTCCGAGTTGCGGGCGGGTAGTTGAAAACGTCGGTCGGTTGCGGGTTGTTTATACATTGACCCGCGCATCACTGGTGCCTATCACAAAGTCCAGTACCAATTCAAGCATGACCCGGCCCACCTAGCGGCTGAGATTCTAGATGGAAGGAAGGACACACGTTGTCCCATTCCAGCTGATATTATCTTTAACTTCTTCCAGGCAAATGGGGGGACCCTCCCTCTTTCGCGGGATGGGTCAATTCAGGGTTAAGGAGTGTGCTGACAATACTCCTCTCATGGGGCTGCTCTCACAAGGTGAGATCCAATCTAGCCTCCGACAGGCTTCGAACGATTCCGCACCGGGCCCAGATGGGATTGGGAAACGGGATATTCTCGAGTGGGATCCTGGTTGCGAGACCCTCACCAGACTGTTTAACATGTGGTGGATTACGGGAGTTGTTCCTTCCCGTCTGAAGAAAAGTCGCATGGTACTAATCCCTGAAGGAGTAATCCTACATACTAATCCTACATCTGACCCAGGAGCGGTGATGGAGGTGGGCAACTGGAGGCCTATCACCATCGGGCCTATGATCTTGAGGCTCTTCACTAGGGTGTTAACACAGCGGCTAACAGAAACGTGCCCAGTTCACCCTAGACAAAGGGGATTTTGTCGTGCCCCGGGTGCGCGGAGAATATCGAGGTTCTGCGAGGCCTCATCCGGCACTGCAAAGAAGAGCGCAGCCCACTCGCGGTGGAATTTGTTGACTTTGCACAGGCATTCGACTCTGTTTCCCATGAGCATATCCTGTCAGCTCTTGGGCAAATTAAAGTGGATTCCCACATGGTAGGTCTGATCCAGCAGATCTACACGGACAGTTCTACCTGTGTCAAGGTTGGGGGTAGGATTACCCCCGACATTAAAGTGAGGGTTGGTGTTAAGCAAGGAGATCCATTATCTCCCTTGCTTTTCAACCTTGCCCTGGACCCGTTGGTCCAAGGCCTTGAACACAATGGCCGTGGTTACACTATGGAGGGGGGTCAAACAGTAGTGTGTCTTGCATTTGCTGATGACCTTGTGCTGATTGGAGGATCTTGGAGGGACATGGCACACAACCTTAATCTGCTCGATTCGTTTTGTCAGGGTACTGGTCTCAGGGCTCAGCCGACAAAGTGTAAAAGCTTCTATTTAAAGCCGGGTGATGGGTCCTTCACAATTAATGACTCCCATCCATGGGTACTGGGGGGAAGCCAATCCAACAGACCAGCATCTGTGAGGCGTTAAAGTTAACCTCTGGGGAGGGGTGGTTGAGCCTGAGTGGACGGGGGTCCTGGAGAGATGGGTCAAGAGTGTCAGGAAATCCCTCCTTAAACCCTCACAGAGGGTGGTTCTCCTTAATCAGTATGCCCTTCCTCATCTTTACTATCAAGCTGACCTGGGGGAGGTTGGCGACAATGTGCTGCATGCCATGGACAAAAATCAGAGGGGCGGTCAAGAAGTGGCTGCACCTGGCGCCGTCTACCTCTGATGGGCTGTTATATGCGAAAAACTGGGATGGTGGCCTGGGGATTTGCAAGCTCATTCGACACATTCCGTCCATGCAAGCGAGGAGGCTCTCTCTGCCTTTCTTGCTCCAATGATCCGGTCACCAAGGTGTTGATGCAGACTCCATTCATGCGGTCTAAGTTCGAAAAGGCGTGGATGAGGGCCGGTGGCACAAATGAAAACTTCCCACTAGCCAGTGGCGAAGTATCGAACGATAGAGGAGACACCGCCGACCCACACGTGTGTTTCTCCGTTTGATTGGAGACGTGATGAATTCCTGGAATGGGCAGGTCTCCCTACCCAAGGGGTGGGTATACTCGGCTTTAGGGAATCGGTGGCGAGCAACTTGTGGCTGAGGAAGCCCGAATGTATGAACGAAAAACAGTACATAGCAGCTCTCCTGCTGCGTGCCGGGGTGTACCCCACTCGTGAGTTCCAGTGTCGGGGTAGAAGCAAGTCTAGGGCAACTTGCAGGAGATGTCCTCATAGGTTGGAGTCATGTTCGCACATACTTGGGCAATGTCAGGATTGCCCGGCACCACAAGCTGTGCCGTCTCCTCTGGGCTGAGACCGAGTCCCTCACGTGGGAGGCACACCGGGAATGGGAGTTCAGGTCCCGCTACGGGGTTGTGAGACGACTGGACCTGTACTTATCAGAGGAGATCTCGCCTTGGTCATTGACGTGACAATCCGATTTGAGGTTGCTCCTGACAGCCTCACGGTGGCAGGGCGCCAAAAGGAGGACTATTACGGGCCCTATAAGAGTCTGATCGCAACGAAATTGGGAGTCTAGCAGGTATGGTTCTTCGGGTTCCCCTTGGGCGTGAGGGGCCTATGGCATGAAGGTAATTACAAACTGCTGGAAACCATGGGTATGGGGAAACGGAGGATGAATTTCTTTGCGAAGCTGATGAGTCGGAGGTGCCTCCTCTACTCGTTAGACATTCTGCGAAGATTCACCTCCACCCCGATAACGCAGGTATCGAGGGCGTGATCCCCGTTGTGCATGCCTGCCATGATGTATAGGCCAATGTTGGGTAATGTACAGATCTGGACCCGTGAAGGGCTAACAGTGCAAACATGCCTGAATGGGTTTTGTCACATGGTAATGTACAGAATAACGGGGTTGATGGGAGTGGGGGACTGGTGCTGGCCTCTTTGGGGATGGTGGGAGAAGGTTGCAGCTTCGATCATCGGCCCGCAGGAGCTGGTATGGTTCCCCACATTCCAATGGAAGGCGTGTCACTCCCCTCCATCGGGCCCACCTTGATGTGAGTTGGCCTGCCTGGTGGAGCGTGATCCAGGCTCTGTGAAGGCTCACCTGGAGCTGCATAGCTTGGATGCATAGTCTGACCGCATGTTGTGGTATAAAGATGGAGGGTCCGGTTATCTGGGTTGTCGGGGTCGCGGCTCCTGTGAAGGTGATGGGTATGAGGAGCCCTCGAGCACTCATGGGCGGTTGAAAAGACGGATGGCCTTGATACTGACCTGGAGCGGACAAGCCCGGTTGTCATAGGGGTGCCATAGTAGTAGAAAGCGTACATGTCTCTGAAAGACCCAACCTAAGGGCAAATACACAGGACCCAATACTGACGAATGGGATGACGTGGTCAACTCACGCTTGGTAGAGGATTACCTGTAGGGTCAGGGGTAAGGGAGAAGGAACCGGACGTACCAGAAGGGCAATACCCAAGTTCAGAACCTATCACTTGTAGGATGAATCCCCGGCTCGTTACCTGCAAGGTTGGTAGGTCAATATGAAGTGCTAATGCCCTCTCTAGGTACAAAACCCGAAAGATGGGCATTCTGTCTGGAAGCAGGCACGCTCTCACCAAAACATGTGGCTGTGACGGGACGGGCAGCTTCAATATGGCCGGACGCCTAGCGAAGGGACATGCCACTGGCAGGAAGACCTCCCCGGTTTGGGGTAGGAGCATTTCGCCCAGGGAGCGAGGAATGTTGCAAGAAAGAAGCCTCAGCGACCAGCCCACATATCCTGAAGATGGATAGAAGTCCCATTCTAATGGCACCCCAATGGCAGAGAAGCGGGGGGTGGGTATCATTCATCACATACTAATCATTTCCTCTCTTTCTGTTTTCTGTTACAGGTGCGGAAGCAGAGTCAGGGGAGCGGAGCAGTTGTTGCGGACAAGGCCGGTGTTGGTTGGCAGGATAAAACAAACAACAAACAAAACCTAGCCATATGTCTCGTCATCTAATTAGTGACGCGCATAAATGGATGAACGAGATTCCCATCGTCCCTACCTGTTAACTAGCGAAACCAGCAAGCGAGTTATTCTTTTTCAGTTTCAAAGATATTTTATTCAGTTTCAATTTATATTTTCATTGATTTCTTGAAAAGTTAGGTTCATTTTTATCGGCACAAAAATAATTCCATAATGATGCTGCATTTTACCCTTGCACTCGGGAGAAAACGCATGTAAATTGGTTATGCTCGCATGTTGCGGCTCGTATCGTGTGCGAGGAAGATATGAGCCGAGCACCTCTCGACCTCCCGATAATTATTAAGCATGTCTAAAAAGTTCGGGAGCTGTCGGCATGCATTTGTGAGGTGTATGCGGTTGAATGAGCCGATTTGTCGATCTATCTGAACTTGACCAATCAGGAGCTGAGGAAATCCACAGAAGAAAGACGAAAATGGTGTGGACTACTAGAAACACTGCTTCGATTAATGTTTTTATGATGACTTTGTGAAAGGTTAACTATACAGCATCTGCCTTGTTCCTACTGGCCAGTATTCTATTTCATTCTGAAACATCTGTAGGCTATTATGCTATTGTTTTTGATAGTGTTATGCATTTCTTACAGATTCTTACACGTCACGATGATCATTACGTTTGTATCTTCCTAAAAGGAATTGCAGTTTGTTTAGAGCCTAAGCTTTTTTTTTATTAGTGCCAACAGAACAACGTTGCCAGATTGCTACGAAAAACAAAGCAAAAACGAACAAAAACAAAACATTATATAAAAATCTGAAATAAGTTCAAAACTTGTGTTTTGGAAATAAGATTGATATATTACGAACCACTTTAATAACTTGCTAAAGTGTGACATTAATCCAAAAAACAAGTCCAGATACTGTCACCTTTCCATTATGTGGATCTGACAACACAGGATCTGGCACCCGCGCCCTCACTCACAACGCGCACAAGCTCACTCAAGCCCCGTTCACGGCGCTATAGCTTTCTCGCAGCAAAATTAATTGCAAACACTCACACGAGGTGGTTTAAACGGCTAATTAATCATTCAGAGAGCTTGAAATTTTCTAACTGACGTTTAAAACAGACCTACGTTAACACACAGACACACACAAGGGTGACCGGACGTCCGTTTCCCGGTGCTGAAAACGAGGCTATAGCAAAATAATCACGGCTTGTATCAATATATGCAGTAACGAGAGAGTTTTTAGCGCGAAACTTCGTGCGATTTCTTCGGAATTCAGCAGGTCGTAAAATCGTATATCACTGCCTCCATACGATTTTTGGATAAACTCACTCGTAACCGGCTCGTAACGTGTGCCTGGACATACGATCTTCCGACCATCAGAAATTCGTACCGTGTTTCTCAAGCGTATCCTTTAGGTGTTGGTTTTCACCCGCGGCATTCAGGTTCCAGTTTGATCAGCCACTCAATCATTGCATGTGCATCCATACGCCAGTAGGCTAATCCACACTGCAGACGTTCAGACTTTGATGACATGATCAATAATCCAAGAGCACTTCCTGAAACACTGCAACAATGACCTTGTTTTCCTTCAGACTCTTCCAGACGCGTATTCAACTTCCCCACCAGATTCTCCTTCCGCTTCTCTACTCCCTCTTTTCTTTCACCTCGTCACCGAAAACACACCTCTTTTTTGTTACCATTTTTAGTTTTATGTTTGTACAAATTCTAACGACTAATGAAATTGTATAAATTTATTATTATTTTTATTTAATGAGATTATTAATTAAATACTTGTTCCTTTAGACTTAATTTGTAGCTGTTGGCTACAAGGTACAGCTGCAAATGAAGGAACTTAAAAGACAGAACAAGAGGCTAAAAGAGGACAATGTTATGCCATGAGAGGTAATTATATAAATAATAAAAATAAAATAATACTCTGCCCTTCTGAAGACAACACACACACACACCTCCAGTCATGGCTGACAGAGGGAGAACTACAGAAAGTGTTGGCTTTTACTTTACTTAATGAAAATGCAGCTAAAAGCAACACATTTAAAAATGTATACTGTATGTTTGGGTAAACACCTGCAACCTCATGTCAGTAGTGACAAAGTTTAAAGAAGTCATTAGACAAATCACTCTTCAGACCTCACCTCCTGCATCCACCTATGAAACACCTTCTGTTACCAACGACTTGCCAGTTCTGCATGTGTTTCTCCTCAAGTGTTGTCTGATGATATGGTAACTACTGCGCATGGGAATCCCAAGGAAATTTGTGTTTCTTCATCATCTCATAAGTCTCTAACAATTATTTTTCAGGTGTTTCTCATACCAGGCTGTGATGTCAAGGTCCCCAAGTGAAAAGGTATGGCAGGGAAACCCTGTCTCATTCAAGCTTGACCGGGAGACAGCCAGGGGCACACAAAGACGTGGAATCTAAGCCACAGCTTGATGGCACAAAACTTGATGCTATACTTGGTGAGTGTATTAAATTGAAGTGAAATTTAATCTTAAAATAAATTCCTACACATTTCTCATACACTTCTATTTTGCAAAATGAGGTTCAACATTGGAGGAGACAGTGATTGTGTTAAATTACTGTCATCTCCAACATTGGACCAAACAGTAACATTCCATACATAATCTATAAAAGTTTAATTTGGGGTCATCAGTTTGGATTTGTGAAAGTCACAAAAAAAAAAGAAATAATCACACAATGGTCCAAACAAAAGAACCAAGGTCCTTAGATGATGCGCAAAAAATAGCATTATGTATAAAGTTAGACATTTAAAGAGCAGTGTCGGCTGTCTTTTTGTAAATATAGAAATTGTTATTGTATTCATGTTCAGAAACTTGAATTGCATATCATGCTACTTTGACTGTTCTGGGGTGACAAAAAAATATGTAAAAGCTATGTTGTTTTCTGTGTGTGTGTGTGTGTGTTTAACTAGGGGTGTAACGATTTTTGAACTCGAACCGAAAAAACCGCGATACTGAACTCACGATTCGAATCGCGATACTGTCATTGCGTACCGAACACGCCCCGCCCCGCCCCCTGCTACCCTGGCCCCGCCCAGCCCGGCTCAATGGACTTCATGTCTTATGTACACAACGAATTCAGTTTTGTAGCCTAACCACCATTAACACCAAATAACAAGCTCTGTGTTTTGTTACTTTCGATAACAAGCAAGGTGTAATCTTTCCAATTGTGTCTATTTGATCACGAAAATAAAACAATAAATGGCGTTTTGGCGCTCTTTGATGTGGCGTGACAGACCGCTGTGGGCTTACTATAGGCTCCTCATTTCAAGCGGTAGCGCGACGCGTGAGTAAACGCGATCATCTCTTCCTCAGTTACAGAAAAGACACCTGAAGGTATGTTGAAAGATACAGTATACTTACTGAAAGGCATCATAACTTGTGTAATCGCTCAATCAGTGTTTTAGCCGCGGAAAGACGTCAATAAAACAGCATAGCTTAGCTTGTCCTAGCATTATATTTACCTCAACAGGCAAGTGATTCAGTGTCCACAACTTCCTATAAATGAACTCTTGCACTGAAGAAATGCACTATGTATATTATATTTTGCTTAACCTGTTTATGATATCTTGATTATTTAATGTATGTTTAATGTCTTTCATGAAAATTACAACTGTGTAAATTATTATATTTCAACAACAAATAAGAGTAAAAACACAAGTTAATGCAAAAACTGCCTTATGTTCAGTTTACATGTTTTCATACAATGTGTTGTGTGTTGATTATTATATCTAAAAAATAAATAGCATCTGAATTTAGGTTAAAAGTCTACAACCTTTAATGTTATAGTAATGTGTGGCTCCCTATATAGTTTACAGCATAGCAGATTTTTTTAAATCCTTGTGAAATGTTAAATTGTAATTGAATTAATTTAAAGACAAAGACCCTTTTTTTTCATTAAACCACTGGTAAAAAAAGAAAGAAAAAAAAAGCCATTTTAGCTTTCAAAACCGAACCGAATCGAACCGAACCGAGATGTCAAAACCGTGGGAAAACCGAACCGTCAGTTTTGTGTATCGTTACACCCCTAGTTTTAACTCACAGACCATGCTCTGTCAAAGTTCCCCGACATCACCATGCAAGATGTGAAGACGCATCATAAGAAAAAAATGCAACAACGAAAACTACATCAAGCAAGCTGCTGCAAAGAAGCCCATTTGAATAGAATTTTTTTTTTTGTTTTTTGCTATTAGAAATGTCTGTAAATGTTTTGATTGAGTTGATAAAAGTGAATCTGTTTCTGGGTAAACGTCAATCAATATAATTGTAGATTTTACGTCTACTATTTACAACCAGCTATTGGTCTGCCACTGTTTTTTATTTTGTAATACTTTTAGTAGGGAAATACGCTATTTAGGAACTTCATTATTTTTAGATTATGAATGGGCTGGCTGTCATTATTAGCCTCTTTTAATGTGTTTGTTTTTTTATGCACTTTGTAGGCCTGACGGATGACAAAACATTTGATGTAATGATAAATCGGGAGAGCAGAATTGATGTTACGGATGTGACGTAGCTGACAATAGCTGACATCAAGACACTGCAACCTAATCAAAGATATTTATCATTTAACAATGTTTTATACCATTATTATATAATTTCCCATTATTTTTTATTTTATATACTGTATATAATACTGTATATAATACTGTATATATATATATATATATATATATATATATATATATATATATATATATATATATATATTTTTTTTTTTTTTTTTTTTGTTAACAATACATTCAGATTTTGTGCAAATTTAGATAAGCACTGTTTAAAATTCAACACGAACCTGCATTAATATATTACCTTGTGTAATATACACTTTAGTATAAATGTTTATTAGGGTTGGAACGTTACACAGAAGTCATGGTTCAGTTCAGACTTCACTGTTCGGTACGATTTCGGTAGCCTCGTCAGACCATCCTGATCTTCGCGAGCTTTCAAGGTTTCACTCGCAGATCAGTCTGGATACTTTCCGTTAAAGAAAATTTGGGAGCAGTTCACTAAACGAACGTCCAATAAGCGTTGGCTTTGAGGCGGGTTGAGGTGCTGACGCAATCAAGCGGAAGCAACGCGATCTAGAAACATTTTCAGACACCGGTAGTCCTAATTCTTTTAGCCGCTCGCTAATGCTTTTTTCTCTTGCATCCTTCTTGTGAAATATGGACCGGGCAGCTGAAATGGTGCCTTTTATTCGCAAATTGTAGTTACATAAACGGCAAATATCCTTTGCCGACATGTTGCTTATTTGCTGAGCTAACGAGCCTTTACCTGCAGCAGCAAGTTAGTACGTCATGTGCTTCGTTGATCTTATTGGTTGATTTGGCCTGTCTATCACCAACATAGGCCAATCAGCTAACCAGTATTTTCGCCCCTTAACAAAACTACTTCAACGGAAGGTTTCCAGATGGATATGTGGAGCAAATCCATCTGGCGGAGTCAGGTTACGATTTCGGTACAATGGAGGGAAAAGGCAAAACAAAAATACAGAAGGCATTGTATTTTTTTAAATAAGTTTAATTAATAAAGGTATCAAACCAGTTTATTTGTAGTGAACTCTGACAATAGTTTTATATAATTTGTTTATTAATTAAATGAATAAAAAGACAAAAGACCTTGCAATATGTTTGGTAATTGTACCTGAATTAATTAACAATTATTTTGCTATATTTCAGATCAATATGTTTGTTTTCCTTAATTTTAATTAACATTATTAATTAACAATGTAATATTATTCTCATCTGAATTATAACTAATTTATTTCTGTATAAAATAATACTATCATTAAAAACACTTTCGATTTCCTTTTTTAATCAATGCAGAATGTGTAAGATTAGTACTCCGAGGACAAGAAATGAAAAACCAATGCAATATGATGAATGTCCAAAAGATGGGACCCACAGACTGTTTTGAAATGGAATTGGATAAATATGTTTTGCTTTTTAAACTTTGTGTGTGTGATGGTTGCTAACCCATGGTTGGGTGACAGTCATAGGTTACAGTTTGTCAATAGTTTACAGTGTGACAAAAGCACAATGTTGTGTTCTATTGCGAGTGTACACAAATATAAGTAAACACTTTGCAGGTTTAATGATCTGAAAAAAATGACAGAGTATGTTTTATGTTTTCACTGTACTATCGCACCCGTCTCTCCCTCTCTCTCTCTCTCTCCCTCACACACACACACACTCTAGCATTGCAATCTTGACATCGCAGCCTGTTCATTATGTGGTCACACCAAACATGAATAGAACGTCGATATTCGAGTTTGACGCTAGTCCAAAAGCAAATAGGACGCGTGTATAAAGCCAACGTTTGAAGTGAACGCGCGTTCAGAGCTAGCCGAGATTATGTGTCCCTAAAGAACCCGCATACCTAACAGTAGTTCCGCATTACATTAATTAATTTGCACGCAAGTTTTATTTATTTTTATACTGTGTATTCTCAGTGTAAATTCATGCACCGAACCGTGACGCCTGTACCATTTCGGGTCAATACGAATACATGTACCGTTCCACCCCTAATGTTTACTGTTATTATCATGTTCCACCAAATTCAATCCTTACCAAAGTTGTTTATATTTTAAACATTACTGTCATACTTGTCTTACAAACACTGTGAAATTAAATGGAAAACAAATGCAGTCGGTGTTATGTGGAGATTTTTCAGGGTGTTTTTCAAAAACGAGATTTAAATAAGGAGAAAACAATGGGGTTTGAGACCCAGATAAATTAAATTTCAAATTCTAGGGCACCTTTGATACAATGCTACTGTGGCTTACAGATTTCGACACTGCCAGCAGCTTTTTTTCAGGATTGCACCATCAAGCAACACGGTTCATATTCGGGGAACGTCCTTGGAATGGAAGACCTGTTATGTTGCAGACTCTACATCTTGTGTTGAGTTAACTCTCTGGGACCGCTGCATTGAATTGGTACCAGACAATTGGTCTTACACTTTCACCAATCTGTCAATAAAAAAGCGGAAACCTCACTTTAAAGCACAACATGGCAGACCACCATCACACCCATTTCGGCTACAGCACCAAACAAAATGATCCCCCACACCATCTCACTAAATCATCTGACCTAAATGTCAAACACCACAATTTGACTTGTCTGCAAAAGCCCCATTTCATCGATGCCCTGCAAGATTTTACGGAAAGGATGTAGCTACGTAACCAGGGTAAATGGCACTGTAACATCTATGATGGGCAATGAGGAGCAGTCATTGTCTATAACAAATTCTGTCCTTGCACTCTCCCTTGAGAAATTGGTCACTCTTGACGTAATGGACAATCAAGATATAGAAGACTTTCTTCTTTCTGCTGGACCTTTAGCTGTTCAGTACACTCCTGAAAAGGAAATAACCTGCATTTCCAAAGTAGATGAGATCAGGAGGAGAAAGCTATGGAAGATTCAGCGGATTTCTTTTCCATGTTCCCCCATTATCGAAACAACAAAAATGTGATTGTTCCACTGCTATCCCACCAGCTGTACCAGTGTATGAAGAGTCGAGCCGAAGCAACGGTCTCTTGTGCAGATGTTGCAGGTAACCCGAAAGATTTTGAAGTTGTCTCGCTGTCCTAGAATAATACATGACAAGTTTTTTGTTTAAATGAAAGCGTAGCGCAAGTTCTGCTGGGAAGACTCAATTGTCACGTCATTATTACCTTCTCATCTATCCAATCGTGTTCTAATACGTGATGTATAAAAGACCCTTACTTACACTTGTCTGAGTTCGCAGATGCTGACGCTTCACTTAACGTTCTTGTTCAGTCGCCAGCCAACATGTTTCAGGAGACGCATGTTTACAATTATCGACATCCGAGTGCCCCGCCCTACCTCTTGCTGCACGTCGAGGTTTCCGCGTTCGGTATCGCATCTCCCCATAGGCACAACGGTCTTCGGAGAGTATCGATCAGCCAAGGCCTTCATGAGAAGTTCTGCTCTAGACTGGTGCCATTTATCCCGCAGATCATCGATCCACCAACATGAAATAACAACTATGCAAATCACGAGACGATCTCTCACTTCAAGTTCAAATTCCACTTCCAAGGCTTCAAGTCTTTTTTTCAAGTTTTGGTAGGCGCTTCCAGCAGCCTCTGTTAATATGTCTCCTCTACAAGATTAAACTTCATTCAGGTAAGTATTTCTCCATTGCTTCCAACACGGCTGAGTTGAAATTGGCGTCTACGATGACGTGGCGTGATCTGATTATTTACGGCTGATCTGCGGACTGCGGAAGGGCCGGATAGCTCGCCTCAATGCTCGTAGCAAGTGTAAGCAAAGTTTCGCGTTACTGATATTCCACAGTTCTGTGGTTATTTAATTATATCAGCTTTTCAATACCACTCTCTGTTTGCAAATACCCACTAACAACTGTGTTGAATATAAATCAAATGCTTAAGAGTGCATAAGAGCATATGCATATCAAAGGGTTGCGCTCTTCATAACGTTTCGCCTACGCACCAGAGTCCGGTTGCGTGTGTATATAAATAATAAAAATAAATAAAATAAAATAAAACCCGAGCTCAGAGCAAGTCGGCTGACATGTCATTGGCTGTCATGCATATACTGCAGTGGACTAGGATGGCAGCAGTAATTTACATATTACTAATAGTAATTTTACAAACAACTATTTCACCCATTAGGCTACTTTAAATCATAAAGTCACTTTATACTTCAAATTGGATAAATAACACTGAAAATGTGTATAATCGATGTAATACTCAACTTTCTGGTGGCTACTTAATCTACTGATGCGTGTTAAGATTAATTTATGTGAGGGGTATTTCACAACAAATGTACAGAGAAACGCAGACCAAAGGATCAAGGAGTCGTATGGCGCTTTTCAAAGTTACATATACTTGGCCAAAACGGCTAAACTCAACAGTCTACAGTCATATTAGTATTACATATCAGACTAATCAGTGAAGGAGACTCGAGTGACATTGCCTTGCTCAACTGTGTGATTTTTCATGTCTATGCACCATTTATTCAAGATTCTCAACTGTCGTGTCCAGCGTCTTCCAGCAATGGATGGGGTTATTTCTGCAAAGAGCAACTTGGGAGCCATGGCAGACATTTGCTGCATACCTGATTAAAAGATTCTATGCTCCAGAGTCAACAGATCAATTATCACTTAGATTCCTCTTTCACATCCTGATCATGGCTCGCTGTTCTTTCTTGTATACAATTATGAAATTGAAATTTAATATTCTTTCCATTCATAGTTTGTTCACAGGCATTTAAATGCATGCAAGTATTTGATCCTAATTTTCAAGTCTGTTCCCCGTAACTTCTCTTTGTTTGCTAAGATATAAAAAAAAAAAAAATTGTATAATGTTGTCCCCTTTCTTTTGCAGGATATGTATGGGTATGCTGGGTTTGCTCAGAATGCCTCAAAGATAATTGTGTAGTAATGGTCATTTCGAGGGTGAGTAAGCATATTGTTTTGTCTCCACATTTGGATGGGGTAGGACTGCTACTGCTTCCGGCACAGGGATCGGAGTTTCAACAGCTCGTTTGCAGCTTCGATTACCCATCACTGAGATTTTTAACTTTTCCCTTGTTCAACTGGAATCGCATAAGATGGAGGCTCAATAAGCGTCAACATCGTCAACTTATCAGATGGTCGTTGATGGATTACGTAGATCATGTGTAGTTATCTCTAGTCACTGGTTATTCTGTCTCGACATTCTATATATCATGTCCCGCTCGCAGGATCAATTAAATTCATGCTGTGATGCACTAACCCAGGAGGAATGTCACTAGCTCCTCCCAGCACTGTCATATTCTTTAAAATCAAATCTCTAATGAATTCTTCCACTGTTGATCTTTGAGTGTTTAACCTTGCTGATGTTGATTATGCTTAAACCAGCAGCATTACACTCCAAGTCAGAAAGCAAAATCCACTCATCCCCTTTTGATTACCTCTGTCTGCTCTCTGCAGTGGTCTCCTTCTTATTGTTATCAGATTATAGCTGTCCGTTACAGCGTTCATGGCTCATGCATCCAGGGGATTCATTCCAGGTGCTAAATTCTCCCGATTTTTCCCCATGGTCTTTTCTAATTTCGTTCCTTCCCTAATTCCTTCCTCAAAGAATGACTATAAAAGCTTTGCATCACATTATCAATTTATAAATTAGGATTAAATTCTGTCCCCTCTATGATAAAATTTCTATTTATAATAACTAACGGAGCACTACTCTTTAACCTGGTTCAGGATTCGTCAGTTCTGTCCTCTATAGCTCTCTCCCTCCCAGTATACTGGTCATCCCTTCAAGATCTGGGCAGCCACTACAGCAGCTGATCGTGGCTTTCCACTTCAGCTACTAAGATCCTGGGCAGATGGTCTTCCTCTACATTAGAGTTATATAAGACTCGATCTAAAGATCATTCTCCAAGCTCAGCAAGCTCTGCAGTAACGATTCAGGTAAATTCCTATGCAATTACTGGTGGTGGTGTATGCTTTATCTATCTGGTGATTAGTCTCCGCTTGAATAATTCGCCTCGCGCCATCGCTGGCTATATGGTCCTTAAGGGGCCGGCTTTGCGCAGCCTAGCGGCTTTTCTAGGCACGTTTAGTTTATGCGCAGATCTAGCAGCCTAGCGACTCGGCAAACCTTGTCTGTGCGTGGATTAACATGACCTCGTCTCTGTGTGGCTCTGCATGGCCTTGTTTAAATGTGGCTCAGCGTGGCCTCGTTTTCATGTGGCTCAGCGTGGCCTCGTTTCTGTGGGGCCCAGCGCAGCCTTGTCTCAGTGTGGCTCAGCGCGGCCTTGTTTTTATGTGCTCAGCGCGGCCTCATCTCAATGTGGCTCAGCGTGGCCTCGTCTCTGTGGGGCTCAGCGCGGCCTTGTCCATGTGGCTCAGCATGGCTTCGTTCCATGTGGCTCAGCGTGGCCTCGTCTCTGTGGGGCTCAGCGCGGCCTTGTCCATGTGGCTCAGCATGGCTTCGTTCTATGTGGCTCAGTGTGGCCTTGTCCATGTGGCTCAGCATGGCTTCGTTCTATGTGGCTCAGCGTGGCCTCGTCTCTGTGGGGCTCAGCGCGGCCTTGTCCATGTGGCTCAGCATGGCTTCGTTCTACGTGGCTCAGCGTGGCCTTGTCCATGTGGCTCAGCATGGCTTCGTTCTATGTGGCTCAGCGCGGCCTCGTCTCTGTGGGGCTCAGCGCGGCCTTGTCCCTGTGGGGCTCAGCGCGACATTTTCTATGCGGCGCAGCGTGGCCTCGTTTCTATGTGGCGCAGCGTGGCCTCGTTCTATGCGGCGCAGCGTGGCCTCGCTCTCATGCGGCGCAGAGTCGCCTGGTCTATGCGGCTCTGCGTGGCTTGTCTATGCGGCTCAGCGTGGCGTCCGTTTTCTATGCGGCTCAGCGTGGCGTCGTTCTTATGCGGCTCAGCGTGGCGTCCGCTTTCATGCGGCTCAGCGTGGCGTCGTCTTCTATGCGGCTCAGCGTGGCGTCCGTTTTATGCGGCTCAGCGGGGCCTCGGTCTCATGCGGCTCAGCGTGGCCGTCGTTCTATGCAGCTCAGCGTGGCTTCGTCTCATGCTGGCTCTGCGTGGCCTCTCTATGTGGCTCAGCATGGCCCTCTCTATGTGGCTCAGCGTGGCCTCATCTATGTGGCTCAGCGTGGCCTTGTCTATGTGGCTCAGCGTGGCCCTGTCTATGCGGCTCAGCGTGGCCTTGTCTATGTGGCTCAGCGTGGCCTTGTCTATGCGGCTCAGCGTGGCCTTGTCTATGTGGCTCAGCGTGGCCTTGTCTATGTGGCTCAGCGTGGCCTTGTCCACGTGGCTCTGCATGGCCCTGTCTATGCGGCTCAGCGTGGCCTTGTCTATGCGGCTCAGCGTGGCCTTGTCTATGTGGCTCAGCGTGGCCTTGTCTATGCGGCTCTGCGTGGCCTAAAATCTATAAAATAAATCAATTATAAATTAAGCGCGAGCAAATGCGTTAATGTCTCATGTAATTCAGCAGCAGAAAAGTACCTTTCATATTAAGTTAAGCATGCTCCACTTTAGATTGTAGAGTTCCGTTCCCACTACAATATCGATGGTACTCTACTATCTATGAAAATTGATATACCCATATTTACCAGCTGTTTGCTAACTATTTTTCTTATTCTATTTTAGGAACCACATAACATACTGCTGGTGGGTATATTTTTCTTTCATGTTCTTTGGGGGTGGGCTTCGTCCAGTGGAATCATTCTTCCACTCATTTTGGGGGTCGGCTGCGCCCCTGCCTTCATCTTCAGGCAGGATATGCAGAATCCGTACCCTAGGATCGCGAGTTACGGACGGGGCCTACGCCAAAGACTTATTGCATAAATGGCTTGCTGGGCTGTTAATAAAATGCTTTATTGTACAGTTCATTATCTCCCGAGTCTTTCTGGTAGAAATGAAAGCGTAGCTTTCTGCCGGGAAGACTCAATTGTCACGTCATTATTACCTTCTCATCTATCCAATCGTGTTCTAATACTGTGATGTATAAAAGACCCTTACTTACACTTGTCTGAGTTCGCAGATGCTGACGCTTCACTTACCACCACCCTCCCCACCTCCACTAAGACGATCTTTGCTCCATCCTTCCCACCACCACCACCAGGTCGGTCCCTTCCAAAACTCCAAGGGGGATCGGCTGCGCCCCTGCCTTCATCTTCAGGCAGGATATGCAGAATCCGTACCCTGAGGATCGCGAAGTTACGGACGGGGCCTACGCCAAAGACTTATTGCATAAATGGCTTGCTGGGCTGTTAATAAAATGCTTTATTGTACAGTTCATTATCTCCCAAGTCTTTCTGGTAGAACTAGTTATCAGAGGTGGAAGTAACAAATTTCATTTACTTGCGTTATGTAATTGAGTCGGTTTTTTTGTGTAATTCTACTTTAATTAGTTTTTACAATCTGTACTTTTACTTAAGTATGTTTTGTTTGAAGTATTGTACTTTGCTATGTTTGAAATCATATCGGTTACTGAGTAAAAAATAATAATACACAGACCCAGCTGAAGCTGAAATGAAGTGCCCTCAAATTCTTATGACGCGGATTATGGCCAGTATGGAAACACTTTGTAGAAAAAAAAGTGGTGTTGTCTGTTGTCCAATTTGTAAAAAATATGGACACAAAGTGTATGCAAAAGGGGGATACATATGACACCATCCCTCCTGCAGATAAAGGTACGATTATAATAAGGATATAAGGCTGAGATAAGGCCGAATGACTTACGTGATGCAAAGGGAGTCCTGAAATCCATTCATGAAAATGGAATTATTCACTAAACACAGATATCACGTAAAACACACAAAATAATGGATGGATGAATACATGGAAAGTGGAATTGTGCAATAAATCCTATCGCGACATGGTCTGTGAATATTTAAGCACAAAAAGAACGCCTAATGAGTATTTTCATAATTTTATTTGAGAAAAAACATTGTTAAACACTTGGAAGTAGGTCTTCACTACAACCCGTCAATATAAAAGTTTGCTTTTACTAGGAGAAATTCTGACAGAAATATTTTACTATTGCAGGCATACAATAGAATGTACTTCTAAAAATAATAATAATACATTTTATTTAAACATTATTTAATATTTTTTTTTCCATGATTTAATTTAGTAAATCTGTTTTTGCAGCGCTTCCACTAAAAATACAAGGACACATATTTAAATTTACATTTGATTACCACCGTTTTTGATAAAATATGTGGATTAAATCATAAAAAAGAACTACTTAAACATTTTAATAAATTATTAATGTTAAAAATAAGTTGTTAATCTAATTCATTATCAATTATTGAATTTAATTGATTAGACATGTTTGACATTATTGAAATTTTAATAAAACAAACAAATGGTTTTAAGTTTGTTATAGTAAAACTAAAAGCATTTGTTCAACCCAAAAAATTTATTTATTATTTATTCATTAATACTGTAAACCGTGATATTTTCTGAGATGTTATCATACTGTGAAAATCTCATACCATTACCCCCAAAATTCCCATTGTTAAACAGTTGCAACTTATTTAATTATTAGAAAATCTTCAAAGCTATGGACCTTTCTCACAATAACCGGAAATACATAATTGTTGGGGAAGCGGAGTTCCTGTCAACCGTCAACACATTAGAAAAACATACCCGGGCAAGAGAAAATTTAAAAAATGTAAACTTGTCATGGTCCAGTTATTGATGACTTTGTAAAATGCTGTGGTGATGCTTGTCTGCAGCTGATGTATCTAAGACCAAAGATATGACTATTGATTTCAGAACTGAAGCTCATTCTTCCCAATATACGTTCATTAAAGGTTTGTTGTGAAGAGTGTGTGGAAAGGTATAAATATATAGGGACTATTATTTACAATAAACTGTTTTGACGTGAATACCAAAAAGAAGTCGGTCAGTTTAATTCAACTGTTATGCTCTTAGGTAGTGACCTTTTTTGCACTGCTCTTGTTATAAAACTATCAAAGATGAAGAATAATATACAAATATTATTTTATCACTTGTACAATCAGATTGCTAAATACTCAGAATGGTATATATTAATATTTTCAATTTATATGTAGCCTACTGTTGTGTGTTCTTATTTATCTTGTTTTTATATTGTGGTGTATATTTTTATGTGAATTGTAAACCTAAAATTTAGCTCTTTCTGATGTACATTTCTTAATGTACACCTGTTTCACCTCTTATTTACCCCTTATTTACACTGCACATGTCTGCGGCGTGTTACAGCTGTGACACGGCTACCGGAGCTGATCGCACCCACAAATCCGCAAATCACATGGAAATGCTCATGGTGTGAGTTGACACTGCGTGAAGGTAGGAATAAAACATGGTCGGAGCCGTAATCCGCTGCAGACCTACTCCGTTTGCAGTGCATATTTTTTACCATACCCATGTCAACATGTTGACGCTTTCACTGCACGCGGATGGCCGTCCAAATGCGGTGCGTGCAGAGGTCGCTTGTGCTGCAGGCGCTGAATTAAAGTGCAGGGATGCAAACACATGTATGGTAAAAAAAAAAAGAGAGAGGTAATCGAAGCCCTCGCGCCACGGAAAATATCCAGAAACATTGCCACCAACCCCTGCCATCCCCGGCCCACCCCTAGGCACAAAGTATGTTTCAGCCTTTAAATCATTTTTCGCACACACACACACACACAAAAAAAAGGTTTTATAAAAAGACAAACCTCATATATTTCAGCCTTTAAATCATTTTTTCACAAAAAATGTGTTATAAAATAGAAAACCTTCCTATACTTTCAGCCTTTAAATCGCCTACATTTGAATAGCGATCTTGAGACGCAAAAAGACACAATATGTGAACAGCCCTACGGCGTTTATTTAGTCTCAGGCCCCGTTTACACGATGGGAAAACGCAGATATTTCTCTGCGTTTTGCCCTCTCATTTACACGAAAACGCCGTTTTTATCACTGAAAACGATTATTTCTAAAAACTCCGGGCAAAGTGGAGATTTTTGAAAACGCCGGATATTTGTTGTCGTGTAAACTGGGAGAAACGGCATTTTAGGTTCTCTCTTGTCGATTCCAGGATTCTGATTGGCTTGCATGGCTTTATCTTTAACCCCTACACTGCCGCCTTAGGTTTAGCATAGTTATGATGGCGCTCGACGGCGTATTTATGCGGGTGTGTAAACGATGTTATTTTTGAAAACGGAGAGGGGGAAAATATTCATTTTGCTAAATACCCGGCTTTGTGTGAACGTGGCCTCAAAACTCGCGCACAGGATACGAGCGCAAGCAAAAACAGTATATACGGACAGAATGCCATCCACTCGCGGCCCCTTCTACCTCCAATCAGGCTACGAACAGTGGAAGAAACAGTAGTGGTTCAGCGCTTGCGCGCAGTGTTGTGCCAGTTCATACTTAAAAAGAACTAGTTCACGTTCATAGTTCTTTTTTTTTTCAATGAACTAAGTTCACATATCTAAAAATGAACTAGTTTACGTTTCATTTGTTAAATTATTTTTAAGATAGGCCACCATCTTACTCAATAGAACCTCTTTACCATCCATTACCAGCTGCAAATCACTGCCACTCCAAAACTAATCAAAATTATTGTACCAATAAACAAGAGACAATTATTATAGCCAGGAGAAAAATAATGTTGAGATAGAGAATATATTTACCCCTTAAATAATGTGTGATCATGATATGTAGAAATTGGAAAATATAAGGTGCAATCAAGGTATACTGTATGTTCAGAGAAACTTTTATTTAGCCAGAATGAACCAAATTACCCAGGACTTTAAAAAGGTATATTCAGGATCATGGGGAAAAGATCAGTTTACTGACAAAAATCCAGCATATTCTCAACGGCAGTAACTATGTAAACCAGACCAAAGTAGTCATGTAATGTCAAATTTGCTTGGGCTTACCCTGCTCAATGTGCAATACTCAACACATTTTCAAACCTTCAAAAGGAAGGAAACGGTGAGTAAACGATGAAAATGCAATCTACATTCATTTATAATAAAACGATCTTCCTGATTATATTTGTCTAAAGAAAATGAACAGCTACCAGCTGAACAACATAACTTACTACGTACAGTAGGCACTCTGAGTCTGATTCCATGTATGGGGCATTTATTATTCATATGACACACAAACACAAGTAGATAAGACCTGTTTAGTTCAAAAGATCACTCGTTATGGAAAAGCGCAGATCAAGTGATGATACGAGCAGCGCGAGCGCCTGCAGCATCTGCCTCGTGCGCCAAGTATGCACACTATTGCGACTCCCCCTGCCTTCACGTTACCTGTACTATGAATACTTCGACCTCGTCTAACATACCCAGTGATACTGTCGGGGGGTGGATTCGGCGACTCAAAACGGGGGTTGGAGGTAAAACCTGACTTTTCAAATGAGCGTGAACGTGAACTGCGCGTGCTGCTCGTTCATTCCTGACAGAGTGAGCGCCGCTCTCGTTCGTGTTCATTGTATGAAAAGTGATTCATTCAGTTCAGCGTTCGTAAAATATGAACAAGTTCAGTGAACGTCGTTCATTGAACACGTTCATGCCAACACTGCTTGCATGCATATTGCGGTTTTGGCCCGCAGTGTTCTGATTTGCTTATTTCTTTTTACTTGTTTGGTGGAGGCAATCCAGAATTATTGTTGGTGAAATTATAAAATCAGACACACCCTCAAAAATCTCTTCGGATCTGACTATTCACACAAGTCACCCAAACTGACGTGAAAAAAAGCAGTGACCGCGCATGGTTTGTGGTCAAACTGAACACGGATTGACTTGAAAATATTAAATAAATGCATTTAATTAAATTTGTAAGAAGTAATGCATTGAATAATATGTTTATTGGGTTTGAACTTGAATATGTCAAGTTTAAACCCAATAAAGGGGTTACATTGGTGCCGTGACCCAGATGAGAGCTGAGGTTTAGGGGTGAGTGTAACGGAGGCCAGCTAGTAGTTGCTGTGCAGAGTAAACCTCACTCCCCGATCTCGATAGGCGCTCTAGCGACAGACGGCTAGAGGCTGCAGTCTTCAGCCTCCTTGTTCAGAGCGCCTGGACTCTCATGCCAGAACACCCGGAGTTCGAAGGCCCGCTCGGAGCGGGTTGAGTGGGACCCGGGTGGAGGGGTTACACTGGTAGGGAATCGTAAGATGGCCGCTCAAACACTTCCGGTCGCTTCATTATTTTGATATAGCTTGTATTGGATAACAGTTGATTCGTTTATTTTTTGACAAAAAAATTATATATTTAACATATGAGCAGAAACTGTCTAACTAAAGCTTATTTGGTTTCTATTTTATAGTAAAAACTTTATAATCTATTTCGTCGTTCATTATTTCACACACCCAGAACACCCGATTCAGTCTTTTTGGTTTTACAGATACTATTCTTGTCATAGTGGGTTGTGTTCCCTTGTTTGTCACTTAGAGGTCCTCGTTATCACGGTGTCCTTCACATTTGACTTCATTTCCCAGCATTCTGTCTGTCACGGTCACTCATCAGTTCATTGCGCTCCGCTGTTCTCCGTCATCATTGTTCCCAGCTGTTCATTGTTAGTCCTGTTAGATCTGTGTATATATTCCTTGTCTGTGTTAGTATGTGTACAGATTCGTTGTTAGATGTCACCATTCCTTGGTCGGTTTTCTAGTTGGTTTGTGTTTTGTTTTCATGTTTGGGTTGATTATTTGGATTCTGACCACTGCCTGGAAGACTGACGATTTGGATTACCCTTATAAGTCATACCAGTGGATAACGGATCAGGAAGCAAGAGCAAGTTAACCAGTTTATTGAGTAAACAGATGAACAATGACACGGGCGTGGAAGATGGCGCAGGGACTTCGATGATCGATGGTGAAGACAGGAACAGAAGAGGTGAGATGATGACGACGGAATCCACACAAAGACAACAATAATACACCAACGATAATCCACAGAAACACGAACACCCAAATGTTTTTTTTTCTCCTTTATTAATTAATTATGTACTTCAATTATGACAATTTTCTTCATTACAGATCACCAAACTGGAAGCATCTGTCCATACAATGGACATTTCCAACACCACAGTCACAAACAATTACAATGATTGTGAATTGAAGACCTGCTGGCTGGCAGACACAACAGGAACAATTGCACTGTCCTTATGGGACTCACAAACTGACCTTGTGGAAGCAGGCAAGTCATACTGTTTCACAAATTTGGCAACCAGAAAATTCTGTGAAAACACCACACTCACCACTACACGCACATCAACTTTCACACCAATACACAAAAAAATATCAGTACCCATCAACTCATGACATACAAACACTTTCGCCCACACTACACACAGTTATCACACAGATCACAATTAAAAAACAAATGTCCAAAAATCCCATACCCAACATACCTTGTCCTCAAAGGACAACTTCCACAGATGCGGTACCTGTAAAATACTACGTAACGCGTAAAGGTACCAGTTACATAATAAGTAGTGGATTTGTAACCATTGAAAAGAAACGATAATAAACATCTCTCCATCACAAATTCCCTTCTTACACACTTTGTGAACAAAGAAAAATATGTGAGCACCACGGACAACCCGAACTGGACAGATATTGAGGAATACTCCATAACATCCGGTCCACTTACACTCACTGACAATAATCAAATAGTAGATATTCAAACACAAAAGCAAAACACAGAAGAACTCATTTACAGTGATGAGGAACTATGTGCTGTAATTATAGATGTCCCTGAAGATCACCCACAAACAATCAGTCACACATTCCAGCCACTGAACAGACAATTACCTGGTCAACACTAAAGTCTACACACGCAGAACATTGAAAAGAAAAAACACAAAGCAGTCTAACAGCTTGCACACACACTACATTACATACTTAAACAATTTTGATTTACACTGTAATTACATTAACAAACAACTTGTACAAAAAAACCTCACTATTTTTTAATCAATTTTTTTCCATTTGTAAAAACAAAAATGTTACAGTACTACACATTACAGACAACAGAAATGTTTATAAAGATGTTTTTTTTCTATATTTGTTTAATGAATTCATCAATGTTCAGATGTATTATGTTCAATAAATAAAGACACATGGTAGCAAAAGAGCAGATTTATCCTTTTGTTTAAAGATATCTGATAAAATGTATGATTGCTAATGTGCAGCACCTGTGAAGCACACCAGTCTCGCATCTCTCACGGAGGAGGGGAAGCTTAAAAGGGAAGCGACGGAGTGAGATGATCAAGAGAGGAACAGGTTTGTACTTTTTATTTGTATATTATTTTGTACAACTTTTGTTTGTATTTTATATTTTCTTTTGGTAAGCCAGCAGTCGTCCGCGAGGGGCTGCTGGCCGGTAGTTATGTTTTATTTGGGTAGCCAGCAGTTCCGTGAGGTAGCTAAAATCATTTCAAGAAAGCCTTTGTCAACAACTGTAGGGCCAGAGCAGGCTCCAAGAGTAGGCCACTGATATAGCCTGTCCTATGTGGACCACTATCTCTCTCTCTCTCTAACCCTTCTTTTATTTTTCTTATTCATTTTCATGTTAATATAGTAGTAGTAGTAGTAGTAGTAGTAGTAGTAGTAGTAAGCAACAGGAGCGCCAGACTCGGTAATGACCATGACAAATTCACATACGGTAGTCTACTGCCAGCAACGGCACCGATCAGGTCAGAATGAACACCATGAACGACAACTCCTATTGGCTGCTCTCATTCACCTCTGGTTTAACCTCAGAGTTGGTACTTTCCCTTTCTGGTTGTTGATTTTTGTAAATTTGTCTTGGTGCTTGTAAAAGTGTGTTCTTGGTAATTTGTTTTCTGATATTTAAATTTGTTTCAGGGACTTGTAAATGTGTTATGGTAATGTAATTTGTTTTATGATATGTAAAAATGTTTTCTAAAATTTAAATTGGTCTCAAGCTCTGTAAAAGTGTTTCAGATTTTGCACCTCCAGGCCACCATACTTTTCATGTGTGTGAGTCAAACATTATTGTTCCATGTGCTAGTCAGTGTTTTATTATTACAATCTGGAAGTGTTGTACTGGTGTCCCCACACTCTAGCACCTACATCTGAGGAGTGAGCTGAGGTACAAGTGTGCCTTACTATAGTTAACTTTCTAACCAAACCCTGTTATCTTTTCATGTTTGTTTGCACCCAGGCCACCATACTTTTCATGCGTGAGCCTAACATTGTTGTTCCACGTATCCAACGTTCCACTTGCTGGTCAGTGTTTTTTGTCTTGAAGTGTTGTACTGGTGTTACACAAATACAGTTTTCAACTTTTCAATATTGAGTATTGTTTTTACAGCTATTTCTAATTAATGAAGATAATTCATCTTTAAGTTGCATTCTCAATTTGTTCTTGTATTTCTCAAATATACCTCAGGTATCATTCTCTTGTATATAGCTTCAATAAGACATTAAAGAGAAATAATCAAGAGGAAGAGACGTTGGATACACCACAATAAGATCTCTTTTAAGGCTCATAATTCTCAGATTTTTCTCATAAAAGTCTCAGATTCATCTCTTGTTATTCTCTTTAATTCTCCTTCAAATAACCAAGAAAATAATTGAGACCAGGGATATACAATTAAGAGATCTCTGCTGTTTATCCAACTTCTCAAGTATTGCTCGAATGGTTTTCACAATTTAACCTCCTTTGTCTTGTCTCTTTCTAGCTTATGTCTTGCTCTTAATGGACCCTTAGGAGAAGTAACTCAGAAACAAATGATCACAGAATGATATGAATATAAGAAGCTCAAATTTATCTCAAGAGATGAGATTGAACAGATGAGCATCACATTTTTTCCTATGGGATAGGCTCAAGAATGAAAAAAAAAAGGCATGGCACAAACACATTTAAATAGGGCAAGACACAGGTGTGATACATCAGGCATAATGAGAAGTAGTGTTCAGCAGGAGTCAGACGAGAAGCGCCACCTGCCGACCAGGAGGAAAACAGCGGTCCAGTTAAGGGATCCTTAGACATTGGCTTTATCTAAAATCATTTATCTTTTTTATTTTTGTTATCTTGTTTTTCATGAATGTATTTTACAACAATACAAAGAGCAATGTGTATTATCCACTAATCTAGTTTATAATGGCATTTTTGTCATAGTTTATGATCATATATTTTTTGGATTTGTTGTTTATCTTTATAATGAAGTTGTCTGTATTAAGTAGATTGTGTTAAACACACACAAGAGTGATTTATTAGTTCAACACACAGAGTTATAGAAATTCTACTTGATTTATTAAAAAAACTGTGCTGGTATTGGATCGGTATAGTTCGAGTTCTCAGAATTTTTGGTATCGGATCGTGATCAATTCTGAAAAAGATGGTATCGGTGCATCCCTAGCACAAATACTCCCAAATATATTTTTAGGTCGCACAGATTAACCCTCTGAGGACCAAAAACGCGTCCCGCGTTTCTGATAAATTTTTTTTCACATAGCTGCAACATAGACTTAAAATACTCCGCTATTAACGCCATTAATGGTCATATAAATAAAATCAATACACGATTATAAACTATAGAGGGTCTTCTTTTTTGTGCACACTCTTTTTAATATCAAAACCTTGTGTTTTTGTAAAATAAATAAAATAAACAGGGTGCGCTTTCAGCTCACTGTCTCCGCAAAAATCTCTCTGAAACGCGTCCGAAAAATGAACTGTAACTCATTAAATACTTGTCACAGAGACAAAAAAGATCTCTCTTTATGAAGCTAAAATTTATATAAAAAAGCAACTATTCTCAGGCCCCGTTTACACGATGGAAAAACGCAGATATTTCTCTGCGTTTTGCCCTCTCATTTACACGAAAACGCCGTTTTTATCACTGAAAACGAATATTTCTAAAAACTCCGGGCAAAGTGGAGATTTTTGAAAACGCCGGATATTTGTTGTCGTGTAAACTGGGAGAAATGGCGTTTTAGGTTCTCTCTTGTCGATTTCCAGGATTCTGATTGGCTTGCATGGCTTTATCTTTAACCCCTACACTGCCGCCTTAGGTTTAGCATAGTTATGATGGCGCTCGACGGCGGTATTTATGCGGGGGTGTCAACGATGTTATTTTCGAAAGCGGAGAGGGGAAAATATTCGTTTTGCTAAATACCCGGCTTTGTGCAAACGTGGCCTCAGTTGATGTAATCTGTATGAAAGAGAGAGAGGCCAGTATTTTCCCTTTCACCTCATTACAGCGAATGAGGTGCTAATGTGACCCCGCCCACTGAGAGCGCGCGTCATTCAAACTCTAATGTTGAGGCAAACCATGAAAACGCCCACATCCAGATAAAAACATTACAGTTTATTACGGATCTTGATTTGATTTTGATTTGATTATGTTTATTTCATTCATGGATATTTCCATTAACTTACTTCATTATTCTCATTTATGTAATTTAACAAACCATGATGAAAAGGAGTAAGGATGAAGAATATCTTATATTTCCTGCCCCCTCCACAAAAGGATGAAAATAAAAAATAAACTCAACATATCAAAAAGACTCAACATATCAAGTCTCCATCAATATACATGATGATAACTAATGAAACAAACCAGAAACCAAAACATCAACCTGAAACAGATTTCCAAAGTAAAAGCAAACCATGATCAGAACCATCATCATCATCAGTGTTGGGGAGTAACGGAATACATGTACCGCCGTCACGTATTCAGTAATACAAATTATGAGTAACTGTATTCCGTTACAGTTACAATTTAAATAGTTGGTATTTAGAATAAAGTTACATTGTTGAAATCAATGGATTACACCAGAGGTACTCAACAGGCAGCCCGCGGGCCACATCGGGCCCGTCGGCATTCATTCATGGCCCGCGTCATGGAAAAGATGAATACACATTTTGAGCTCAAAGGTTGCACAAATATTACCCTATGTAGGCAGGCTATACCGCGGATAGTACGTGATTTATTCATAAAAACATATCATCGTCATTGTGATGTGCGTGGAATGTTTAAAGGGGCTAAATAAAGGAATGAATAGAGTCTCCGCAACGGCGATTGAAGTGCGTGCGCGTCCGAGTGAAGACTGCATGAGCCATGCAGCTGACAGCAGTGGCAACAAGCGCCCAGCTTGATTTCAGTAAGAGCGAACTATAATTAATGCTCTGCTAGTTAACTGGAGATGTTTTATTTGTATTAGGTAGCTACATCCGTGCCTCAAATGTTTCCAAAAGTGTGCCGGGTACAAAATGACTAATGACAAAATCGCGTGCGCACGTGTGACATCGAGCACAACATCTGTCTTGTTTTTAACAGCTGATTCAGGTGACGTTAGAGCTGATCCGCGCATCTCTACTCTGCAATGTGTAATTATTGGCTGATGGTCCTCTTAACAGAATGAAAAACAAGACTTGTAGATTCAAATTGTCAATGGGTTATAAACAGAAAGTAAGCAAAAAACGCTCCGATCACAGCACTCTTGCAAAACCTCCAGTTACTGACAGTTTAGTTCAGGAACGGGCACGGCTCGCATGAAAAATGGATCATGTGAAAGTTGCTATTGAGCGAATTCTGACTAACTTAAAAGTTAGATGTACTGGGCTAGTGGGCCTAATATTAGTAGTAGGATAAGAATAATAACTTTGTAAAGCCACCCTGAGTATAAAAACATGTCATTTAAATGTCATTATTTTTTTCATGTTCCAGTATTACTTTAAATTGGACAAAGATTAGCAAGACTTACTTTGCAAGGTGGTTTTTAATGTATGAGTTTGAACTTTTACAATTTTTTCTTGCATTAATAATGCTAGAAAACTGTTAATCCATTTTATTGTTCCAGACTTTTTATTTCCACGTTCAGTATTAGCTTACTTTAAATAGGACTAGCAAAAAGACTTGCAAGACTTACCTAGCAAGGTAGGTGATTAACAGCATTCCCATAGGTAAAAACTGTAAATATTGTCATAAATAAAGTCTTTTACGATGCAAATTGTATTTGTGACCCTTCACATTTTATGTGGTTTAAATATGGCCCCCCTGGCATCTGAACTTGAGTACCCCTGGATTACACGGTGATACTCCTCTGTTTCAAGAGTTTATTCAGTGTCTAAATAAAGTAAGGCAACTCAGCATTTCTCAGAAGCCCCAATATGAAAAAGAAAAAATGCACTGCGGTTTGCGTGATCAGTCGCAATGAGTTCGGAAGAGGAGCAGCGCGGAAGCTAGATTAGAGATGGAGCTGGAACAACAGAATGCAGAATCGCCTCACACCCCTTCCAACTGGACGGGAGTTATCCTTCCCGTCCAGATGCAGTGCTCCCACATCTTTAAATTACTGTAAGTATTATTTGAAGTTAACATTATAAAATACATAGACCTACAGCACAAAATAAATACTTTAAAATCGGGCAATGCAGCGCTATGGATGTGCTTTGCAGTCAAAACTTGAAATAGAAATTCTCAGAAAATGCATTTAATACAAATATATTGAAACGTCTGTTTATATTGCCATACTCCCGTAATAAAGGACTCCAGACATCAGAAAAACATCTGTTTACTTATGTGTTTTCTATGAGGGAAATAAACATGCGTGTGACACAAAATCTTTACTTATTTTTTAGTAGCCTACTTCTGTGAATTATGCTCAAACCAAAAGTAATACTACCCTCGGGATAAAGAAGGGTTGGCTCTCCACAGAACATAAAATATTCTTTTTATGAAATTTTTGCGTTCGCATAGTAAAAAAAACAATGTAAGGCTACGGACATGACTACTCTGAAAGCGGCACTAAAATATTTAAAACTTTTACAGCTCAAACAGAAAGCATAAAGCCTTTATTTTGAGTGAATTTCATTTTTAAATTATTGTCTCTTAATTTTAGTAAATGTTTCATCAACTAATTGCCTGGATTTAATTAATAATAAGAGGAAGAGAATTGAACTGGAGCTCGTCATAAACGAACCGAAACTTAACGTAAGATTATATTTGCCATATAGACACCGTTTTCTTTGGTCTCGGACTTGTCTCGGACTCGCTGGTATTCGGACTCGGACTTGTCTCGGTCTCGTTTGCTATCATGTGTTGTTTTTGCCTTGTTTCACGTTCACGCACTTCTTATAGCTGTGTTTACTCAGCTCTTACGGTGATTTTCTGAAGTAAAACTGACGCTTCATCTTTTGTGTGATGTACAATAAACTTTATTAAACCCATCATCAGTATATGTTTGATCATTATTCGGCCCTGGTCCAAAACAGCAGACTTGTAGGCTATTAATAAATAATGGATACATACAAGCAGATGGCAAATTACGTTATAATAACCGTAATTAAACTATTAAAATATAACTTACCTGTTCCATCTTTATACAGCACTCTGACTCTGTAGGCATTATTGTCCAACTCGAAATGAACGTTGTAAAGGATTCCTGTGTTAAATGTTTAGCGCAGACACCTAACGTTGAGCCAGTTGTTGGAACAGCGTCATTAAAAATGATTTTCATCCACTGGTCCCTGGTAGTGTGGTCCGTTTTTGGTAGAGAAAACACATTTGAATGTTGATTCTGGCAGTCAACCACAGAGCAACTCACGTGTGCACTACATTTCTGCATCTTTCTTGACTGAATATGAGGGGGAGAGGGACAGCGCGGGCTTCCTGCAGCCAGCATATGACTGCGGTGTCCATATATGGTATATCCTGCCCCGTCTTGACGTCAAGTCGGGGAGAAATTAAAATCTCGTATTTGAGTGCGCGTGCACGTGGGCTGGTTTACGAACCCTGGGGTAAACAAACGCTTCACTTTTGAATATCGGCTTCCCGGCCAATGTTTAATCTTTAGGCAATCATAACATACATAGATTCTCGTGTAAAAGTGAAAATGACAGGTTATGACTCCTTTAAGTCATACCAGTTTAACATTCAAGAAATTTTAACCCCTTAACTGTCACCCCCCTTTTTTATAATTGACGTGAAAATGCACTACCCAAACTTAAATGGTTGTAATTCATGAACCCTTTGGACTAAAGACTTACGGTTGGTCTCTTTTTAAAGAGGACACTTGGGAGATTATTTCTGAAGTGGAAAAAAAATTAAATTATATAAAAGTTATTGAAATTTAAGTTTATTGTTATAAAAATATAATAATAAATATATTATTTCTTAAAAAAAAATAAAATTAATATAGGTTTCAGCCTAAAAAAGACAGAAAGTCAAAGCCAAAATTGTAACCAAGTTGTGTTAAAAAAATTAGGTCAAAAACTCAAAAAAATGAGCTTTCTGCAAGACTTTTAGCTGCATCACCTCCAAAAATCCACTAAGGGTTAGACACAGCAAATTGGTGATTCCTAAAGGTCCTAGTTACTTGACCTGTCAAATGACACCACAACACACATTGATGGTTTTTTTTGTGTTTTTTACTATTTGTTTGATTGTTTTTATACAAATAAATGCTACATTTCTATAAACATTTCATTTGGAACAAGCAAATAAGAATGAATTTTACAAAAACAATGAAAACTAAACCACACACATTTGACAAAACTTTTTACAATCTAAACTATTTACAATTTTCACCTATTTACAACTTTTCCCTCTTGTTAACAACTATTTACAACTTTATAAGTGTTAACCTACAAGTTTTGGGCATCATGCCAGTGATTGAAACAGTCTCGTGCTGCCTGGAAACAAAAAAACAAATTACATGCACCGCAGATCACAGGGGGTTTTTTTGGCACACACTGCATCTTTTTCTGCACTCTGGGATGAATTGAGAAGCGATGTAATGTGGTCTGTGGCATGCATGGCCTGGGTGCCTTCCTGTGATTTGAGGAGCTGGGGCAGGAGGGGCAGGAGGAGCAGAAGGACCTGGATCATTTCGGGTATCCAGTCAGCTAGTTCCAGAACCAAAGCTTCCCGAAATTCTTTTTGACTTTTTGCTTTCTGGTTCTGTGAAGCAGCCATCTGCTGGTGGAGAATGAATGCGTTCACGATAGCTATGTCCACAAAATGATAGAACAAGGAGTGGTACCATTTCCTAAGTTTTGCGAGAACCGTATAATAGCCGAATGAGGGCATCTGAGAGATCCACTCCTCCCATGTTCCTTTGTGGAAAATAATAGGACATATTTCAAAAATAAGGGCAAATTTACCTAAGTAAACAGAATGATACATTTGAGTAAACAATTTTTTACATAGCATGACAAATTAAATTCAACTTACTTGTCACTTGTAGTCAGAAACTGTTGCTGGAATTGGAACTGTCAGTTCTGTCCATTGCCCGTCACTTGTCCTTCGCCCTTCTCTGGACAGTGAGATTTTCATTGGCCGAATGGAAAGAGGAGCACATGAGGACTTCCCTGGTGTCCTTCCATTCAACGTAAGAGCAGCTCGTTGTCCCGGATCCAACGAATACTCCCACGAGGAGCATTTCTGGGCAGCTTGTTGGCAGTGGTTTTTGGGACACCCACACGGTTGCTCCGGACAGTCCCACAGGCCCAGATGCCATTTTGTAAGAGATCTTTGAACAGTGATGGGCTGGTGTAGAAATTGTCTACGTACAGTTTGTAGCCTGTTCCAAGGGTTTTCTCATCCACCAGCACCATCACCGATTCGTAGCTCAGCCCCTTGCTTCTCGGCCTGGTGGGAAGGAGATTTTCCTTCATAAATGAGAAAATCCCAAGTATAAAAGTTGGCTGAGTCTGCTAAAAAAAAAAAATAGCTTGTAGCCCCATTTGGTAGGTTTTTCTTTATGGTAATCCTGGCCTTGGATGCCACCATCCTCTCATCTATGGCAATGTTTTGGTAGGGATGAAAGTAAGTTTTACATGCATCACGCAGCTCCTGATAGACTGGCTTCAGTTTCCCTAGCCGGTCATAAGCAGGTGTGCCTTTTTTTCATATTCTCAGCATCCTTCTTCGGGTCACTCAGATGAAGTGCTGAGGATATGGCTCTGAAAACTTCCGGCATGACATAACGGTGGCAGGAAAGCCAACACTGTAAATTCTGGATCCATTCCAATAATCTGTCAGTACTGGTAACTTTACCAGACCCATGTAAACCACCACTGACAGATAAGAGTACAGGTCCTTCATGGTCATGTGCTGCCATGGTCTGCGTGTGGTGTTCTGATGCTCAGCTGCATAAGCATTTGAGTTCTGCATAATTGTCTGACAAACCGTGGATGGAAAAAACAACTGAAACAGCTCCAGAGCACTGTAAGACTCTGTGGAGACGAGCTGAGGGCCAGGAGTCCGTGCTGGTCTGAAAGTTGTCTGAGAAGGTGGCATGTCTAGTTCATCTGAGGTGTGCCATCTTGCCTCAGTGTTGCCAGGGAAACAACAGGTTGTGTTGGTTCTCCTCTTCCTCTGGTTTGTCCTCTCTCCATCACTGTTCCTCTGCTCTGTCCTCTCCCTCTTCCTCTGGTTTGCTCTCTCTCCGTCCCTCTTCCTCTGCTCTGTCCTCTCTCTCTCCCTCTTCCTCTACCTTCATTTCCAAACCTTATGAAATTATCAGCTGTTGTAGCTGTTGTTGATGATGCAGATGTAGATGGTTCACATCTATCAGCAGGTAAGTCCACACTATCATCATCTGAATACCTATTGAAACAATATGAAACTGACTAGTACAAAACAACTATATCATTTGTAATTCATTATTCATCTAAAATTACACATCTATATTGATAACGGTCACATAATTTTGTGTAATATTTACTTGCATCCCACAAAAAATAGTGCAGATAATAAGCTCACATAGTAAAGATACTATATTAGTGTGAAAAAAGTGGTAAACTCACTGTTCTTGAGATGAATCAGACATATCTTCTGGTAACAGCACATCAGGCTCGTCATCGCTGGAGTTATGATATTGCTCTTCATCGCTCAAATTACACAGTGCATCAATTACTTCCAAAAGTGTAAAGCACTTTTTAGGCCTAGGTCGAGCCATCTTGAGATATATATATTGGGCTTTTTTTATAAAATTTATTTGGTTTTGCAATAATGTATACAGCATAGTAATTAATCCATTACTCCTCCAAAATATATTTTTTCTGTCAAAATCATCAACAAATATGTATTCTTGAGTTTTAGACCTTTCCAACGATATATAGTTTGTCATGACTAGATTAGGATTTAATAGTAATATAGTGAAGTAAACTTAGTTTGCCCGTATACGGGCAGGTGACAGTTAGCTATCAGTCCTCGTGTGCTCTCTGGGATGACTATGTGCACATTCATGGAAAATCCGCCTCAAGAACAGCTGGCCAGTAACAAAAGTTATTTTTCACGGATTAGCTATATTGCTTTAACACTCAAAACTGTGTCAATTTCGGTCTTTGTGAGTATAATGGCAGAGCTGCCAACTTTTGAGTTTAGCTTGGCGTGAGATTTCTCCGGGGGCGGGGAGCATAGTCTATATTGGCAATGAAAAAACGTCCGTCACGAAACAGCTTCAGTGGCGTTGATCGTGAAAGCCTGTTGTTCATGAAAGAGTTGATGCGCTAGGACACGAGATCGAATCTACCTTTTGCTGAACATATGAGATGTAAAATGTATTAACAAACTTGAAGGTCTCTAGCTTTATATTTTGCCAATTAACTAAAAAACGAAACCATGATATTGCTTTTTGCCTTCATAAAACAGCACAAGACTTTAAGGATAGGCATTCCGTTTGTGCTGGGTGTTTTAGAAAAACGTGTGCACTTAGCTCACGCGAACATGGAGTAGTTTTTCCTGTGAGTGAGACTGGAAAACCCGTAGTGGATGTAATCGGAGTGATAACAGAACACTTAGAGTGCAGAGAGGAATTGGCTTTGACTCCAGTCCTGGTTTTGCGTCCGCGCCGTTCAGGAGCTCAGCATCTGTCTCGTATGCACGATCGCTCTAGACTAGATTAGAGGATATTTGAACTAATTTGCGGTAAAACTAAGTCGATCACGAGTAGCTCAACTGGTGGATTTATAGATAAACATCTTTCAGCTATTTTGGCGACTGGCTTAACACTTTAGCATGAGAAATCGGGGTGTGGCGTGAGAGCGTGAGAATTAGCTCAATTGCATGAGTCTCACGCTCAATGCGTGAGAGTTGGCAGCCCTGATAATGGTGTAAACATAGTCGGTTTTGTCTTTAATAAGCATAAAATGCATGCCAGTATAATGAAGAGAGAATCCATGCACTAGCTCTTAAAGTGACAGTAACCATATGTGTCGGTCATTAATTTTGTCGTCAAAACAACAAAAGAAAGCTTTACGTTAAAGGAATCAGGATTAATAGCCTATGTGTTTAATTTATCCAGGACTAAAATACTATCCAGTGTTATTTTCCATTTGATTACTTTATTCAGTTTCTGTCTATGAATAGGCCTACTAGTGTTAGACCTATTCAAAAATGTTTCTCTTTATGCAAAATGCAACGAGCGCAAACATTTATGCAAAATAAATTTAATAATTTTGCTTGGCAAAAACGAAATTCAGGCCCTAAAGACTTTTTTTCCCTGTCCTGGACTCGGTCTTGACTCGGACTCAGCCTTTTTGGACTCGGTCTTGACTTATACTCGAATAGTCCTGGTCTTGGACTTGTCTTGGACTCAACAAAGGTGATCTTGACTACAGCCCTACTGCGATGTCAAGATTGCAATGCTGAAGAGTGTGTGTGTGTGTGAGAGAGAGAGAAAGTGAGAGGTGCGATTGCAACATTGTACTTTTGTCAAACTGTAAACTCTTGACAAACTGTAACCTACAACTGTCACCCAACCAAAATCACACACACACACACACACACTCTGTTTTAAAAGCAAAACATATTTATCCAACTTCATTTAAAGTCCCTGTGAACCGGAAAGTTGGAAACGATTTTCTCCAGTGCTGTGACGTATTTCCAAGTGAAACGGAATATTGAACAGAGGGCAGGGTTTTACTCTAGCGCTCCTCCTCTCCATCTCTCGCTCATAGCAAACTAACGGTTTGAGGGGAGTGGTTAAGCGTTTCCCCACCCAAGCTGTGAAACCTACGTCATCAGAAAAAGAAAACATTCCAGACCGGAAGTAACTTTTCAGATTTTGATTAAAGATTACCAAGGTAAAACATTTTTTTAATATATATTTACTTGCACGGATTAATTGTTCACCACAAGACTAGTAATATGCGCTAACAAAGTAAATAAGTTCAATTTTGATTTCACGGGGACTTTAAAAACAGTCTGTGGGTCCCATCTTTTGGACATTCGTCAGTTGAATCTTACACATTCTACATTGATTAATAAAGAAAATCGAATGTGTTTTTAATGGTAGTATTATTTTATACATAAATAAATCATTTATAATTCAGATGCGAATAATGTTACATTGTTAATTAATAATGTTAATTAAAATTAAGGAAAACAAATATATTGATCTGAAATATAGCAAAATAAATTTAAATTAATTAAATTACCAAACATATTGCAAGCTCTTTTTGTCTTTTTATTAGGGCTGGGAATTTGTTAGAAAAAATTAACTAATTAATCGCACAACTTGCTGTGATTAATTGCAATTAATCGACATTTTCCCCAAAGCTTGTTATCAATACTTATACGTTAAAATGATACATTTACACAATGAAGTATAGTTTAAACAGAACATTTTATTACAATGATCTTATGAACAGTAGACATTCCCTCCCTGGGTACTCAGTATGGGTAATTCCCATAAAGTGCAACATTATAAAACAAGTGGATAAGTGTAAGTTGAATTTGATCAGAAATCCTAAATCATCTTATAAAGTAAGGCAATAAGCCAAAAGCAATTTCTTCATATCCACCAACAATTTAATTAAACAAAATGTTAAAGTGTGAGTTTAAACTAACAAGACCATCAAAATGGTTAGAACTTAATCCAAAGCAAAAACTTTTTTTATGCCCCAAACATGTCGCACCAAACAGCCTTTGCAGTACCGAATAACACAAACAGAATGTTGCATATTTTACCACAACATTTTGCCTACTCTTTTGCATTGAGCCAGCAACTAAGACAGACCAGTTTGTTTACATTATCAGGAGACAAGGAAGCTCTCTTCTTTTGGACGATGTGGCCTGAGAGTGAGAACAACCTCTCACAGGGCACTGTGGTTGCAGGTGTGGACAGGTACTTGCGTGCTATGCGTGTCATTAGAACATGTGCTCCTTCTCTTGATGACCACCACTGCAGTGGACACTGGTCCATGTTGATTTTGGGCTCTGATTTGTAGCGTTTCAGACATTTGTCTATAAATCTTCATCATCTGAATCTGAATCAGATGAGCAAAGCAAGAACTCAGACATCCTGGTCTTCTTTGTTGGCTGTTTTCCTGTTGTCTCTGTTCGCCATGGTTGTTGTGCCAGCCTCTCCTCCTTTACCAGGCTGCTTATTGAGGTCCACACCTCATGCCTTTCGTCTTTAGGAAGACACTTCAAATCTTTAAACCTGGGGTCGAGATCAGTAGCGATCTTCAACCATTTGAGGTTGGTGCTTTTCCTTCCTTTTAGCTAGGTCTGTGGTAAACACCTTCTTGAACCTTATGACATAGACTGGATCATCGTCTGATGGCTCCATAACCCGGAACAAGTGGCAAAATGCTGGTAACACCACAGAACAAGAAATGTACTGCTCGCCCCAAGGAGTTCGGTCACACTTCTGCAGAGGAAAGTACAAGATGTAATTATGTCAATAAATTGTTTTAATTATACAGTGGCACACACAAAAAGTCAGGAACACACAGAGACAATTTTCAAAGGGGTATGAAACACACTAGGGCTGTCACTTTTGAGAAAAATCGAATTGGAACGGATATCAAGTATTAAGCAATGTATTTAAATATCTATGGGGAAAAAATGCACAAATGCATTAACAGTCTGGCTGTCATAAAAAGGACTTCGGCCATATCCTGTCTAAAAAACATGTTTGACTTAATGTTTGAAACAGCAGACTTTCAACTTAATCTATATGAAGTGCCACTATGCATAGACAATCACAAAATTAGGCTAGGTTACATGGAAAAAACAGAATAGGAACATCAAATAATGTGACAACTTACAAAGCAGCAGGAGTAAGGCCTATAGCCTAGCCTAATTCATTTCTTAATATTGTTTGTTAGAAACAACAATCTATCAACTTGATCTGTATCAAGTGCGGCTCTTTTTATTGATGATGTTCTCCGCGGTGGAGAGGCTCACACATTCACTAGCTCACACATATTTTAGAGCCTGCTCCTGAATGAAATGGTAAACAATAAAATAAAAAACAAACGGTCTAATCATAGATTGCAAAAAGAAAAAAAACCTGCGCTACATGGCACTTTAAAAACGGGATAGTTTATTTATAGTTCGTTTACGGACATTTCACGTCATGTTCGAATGCATATTCGAATATCGAATAAAAACTGTCAGCCCTAAAACACACACACACACGCATATGCCACACACACACACACACACACACACACACACACACACACACACACACACACACACACACACACACATGACAAACACAGGAGGAGAGGAAACACAGGTACAGAGACAAACAATAGAGAGAGAATAAACTGAACCTGCAAGGTTCAAGTAGTTCTTCAACCTTTTCCAGTTTAGCAAGCTCTTGTGATGTCAACATGGCAATTTTGCTGTTCTGCTGAGACAGAGTAGTGGACAGTGGCAATCTGTTTCGGAGGATCCGGCCTGACCATCTCTAAGGTAGAATTCCACTGAGTTGGGACGTCCTGTACAAGCGGTTCTTGCTTCTGTCCAAATGCAACTTGCTCTTCTCCTAATTCCTGAGCATTTGACGGACTGTGCTTAAAGTGCCCTACAATTTTGCGACATTTGGCCAAAATACCATCTAATCCACAGTCGTGAAGAGAAACAGTTACAGTTCTTTGCACGCAGTGGGCTGTACAGGGCAGGTGTTCAAATGGTAGTAGTCTCGCAGCTGCTGTCATGTTCCGAGCACTGTCAGTCCCAAGTGTTGTTAACTTATTCTCCACATTCCAATATTTGGCAACTTGCAAAAATGATCAGCGCATGCTTCCACAAAGTGGCGCTCTGTGGTTCTGACTCACAGTAAGGGCAAATGAACGGAAACTCCACTCCTCATCTATAAAGTGTACTGTGACGCCTAGTAGTTGTCATTACTCACAGACGTCCAGTGATCTCCTGTGAGCGTGACGTTCGTTGCTTTCTCAAGCATGTCCATCCTCCGTGCCCTCTCGCTGTCATACAAATGGTGTATTTTCGACACAATCGTTCTTCTACAGGGTAAGATATGTAAGAGTGTTCTCCCGATGCAATTTGAATTACTCTCAGTCATCCCTCGTCATCTACCGTGTTAACTGGGCGGCAGTTTTCAGCTATCCATCTAGCTAAAGAATCGGTTAAAGATTCAGTTACAGATTTGTTCATCGGCCCGCAATGAGGCCTACAGTACTCCAGTATGGTCGATAGCGGAGACCCTCCTGTAGCCTCGCTAGTTGCGGCAAGAACACCTGGGTGTTTTGCGTTTAAATGGTATAGTAAAGACGAATTGCTTCGGTGGTATTTAAATTCGGCTTTGCAAAGTGTACATACCACCACTTTTCTGTCTGCGCCATCAGGACATTTTTTAAATGTAAACTTTCCATCTAAAACTCCATCGTTATCGCTCTCCATCATCGTGCAGTGTGATTTGGCTCAGTTAGCACGCTCCTCTATTACAACAGGAAGTTGTTAAAATGGACGCGATTAGCTTGATCATTGAGTTGCGTTAATTTATTTTAATGCGTTAACGTGTAAAATTAATCGCAAGTATTAACGCTGTGAACTTTTCCCAGCCCTACTTTTTATACATTTAATTGATAAACAAATTATATAAAACTATTGTCAGTGCACTACAAATAAACTTGGCTCTATGCCTTTAATAATAATAATAATAATTTGTTACATTAATATAGCGCTTTTTTCTGAGACCTCAAAGTGCTTCCCATATGGAAGAGGGAATCTCCTCAACCAGTAGACTTGTTTAAAAATACAATGCCTTCTTTTGTTTTGCTTTTCCCTCCATTGTAACGAAATTCGATACCGAACCGTGAAGTCTAAACCTAACCATGACTTCTGTGTACCGTTTCCACCCCTAATATATATGTATGTTATGTTGTCCTTTGAATTTTTTCTTGTCTGACTCACCTGAATGAAAGGCTCATTATTATGCGTGTCTTTGTCTCTCAGGTGAGAATCACCTAATTATTCATGATGGGGCTGGCCTGTTCACGCCCATTCACATATTGCCTTGGCAAAAAAAAAAAATGTTTTTCACCCTAGTCAACAACATCAATTAGTCAAAAGTCTTGTGGACGTATATTTAGTATGTGTTTTGTGGCCTTATTTCAGAAACTTTCATTTTTAGTTTTTACAATAACCACACATAAACAATATTCTCTCAAAAATACAAACATGTACATACATGTTGCTCCTAGGGCTGCACGATTAATCGCATCGCAATGCGCGATGTCAGCCCTCTGCGATTATATGACGGCAAAATGTTGCGATTATATTAATTAAATAAATAAGTGTGTGTGTGTGTGTGTGTGTGGAAGACAAACTTTCTGAGAACAGTTCTTTCTGAGAAGCCGATTTTCCTTGCCGAAATCTGATCTGACAGTCTCAGTGAAGGCGTGTTGCGTCTCATGCCGTGTCACGTGCGTGGTCACTTGTGTGTGTGTGTGCGCGCACGCGCGCATTGCGCAGCGCGAAAATACCAGAGCGAAGATGGATGCCGAGGAGATCGGCACTGATCTGGTACCTAAAAATTACTCTACCTCTGTTATATGGCGGTATTTTGGATTTCGGATTACTGACACGGAGCAGAGAGAGGTACTGTGCAAGATTTGCAAAATTAAAGTTGCTACATCACGTGGCAATACGACAAATTTATTTCAGCGCCTGAAACATCACAGAGAAAATATGAAGAATGCATGACGGTGAAAGAGACAACTGAAGGAAACACGGCACAAGCTGATCAACCACTACGGACCTGTGGTCAGAGCAGGACAAGTGAACCGTATATTCAGCTTGACTGTGCACTTTGTCGACGAGGAGTTTGAATTGAAGAGCCGCTGCCTGCGAACATCGGACTTACCCGCCGACCACACAGGAGAAAACATAGCCTTGGGCTTGAGAGAGGCACTGGCTGCGTGGGACCTCTGCGAGGAGCGTCAGGTCGCCATAACAACAGACAACGGCACTAACATGGTCAAAGCAGTGGAGCTTAATCAGTGGACTAGAATCCAGTGTTTTGGTCATAGACTTCATTTGGCCATTGGTAAGTTAAATTGATTTCATATTTCGTTATATTACACGTAAAGCAAATATTTTAAACTACTGTACTTTTATAAGCAAATAACTTTGGGTTAGGGGCAGTTGTACCATTTATTTAATGAAATAAAATTACTTGAAATACAATGTAAAATTCTGTGTGTCACAAAAGATACTAGGAGTGGCCCATTTCATTTAGGGCTATTAATTAGCATTAAACATAACTCTGTAAAAGATGGATGATTGTAAAGAACAAATCTGCCTTTGCCATTTTTGCCTACTACTCCAATATAATTAATTAGGCCTAGAGTTGTGACATGATTTAGTACAAATATTAATGTGTGTGTGTGTGTGTGTGTGTGTGTGTGTGTGTGTGTGTGTGTGTGTGTGTGTGTGTGTGTGTGTGTGTGTGTGTGTGTGTGTGTGTGTGTGTGTGTGTGTGTGTGTGTGTGTGTGTGTGTGTGTGTGTGTGTGTGTGTGTGTGTGTGTGTGTGTGTTTATGCTATTGATATGAACTGGGCAGGATGAACTGAATCAGAATGTGAATATTAAATGTTTTTGCAATGTGTAGTAATGAGTAAATGTTTTTCATCTATCATTCACAGAAAATGCTCTGAAAAAGAATGCACAATGCATTAACAGAGCTACTGGGATATGCAGGAAGATTGTGGGCCACTTCTCTCATAGTTGGAAGAAAAGAGTGGCCTTGAGGGAAGCACAACGAGAGCTCAACCTCCCAGAGCATGCCATGGTGACAGACTGCGCAACACGATGGGGTTCCACTCAGAAAATGATAGAAAGAGTCCTGGAGCAGCAAAGTGCATTGTCCAAGGTTCTCTCTACAGACCGCAAAGTGCGACACCTACTCCCTTCTTGGCAGGACCTGGAGGTCTTGGAATCTGTAAACAAGGCACTCAGCCCTCTACAGGACTTCACGGATGCCTTATCAGGTGAAAGTTACGTGAGCATATCTTGTGTGAAACCTGCTCTGCATCTTCTGAACACATCAGTGCTGGCTGAAGACAAAGCAGACACTGAGCTGACCAAGTCACTGAAATCCAACATTCTTAGCTACCTCAACAGCAAATATGAAGGCATTCAGGACTTTCTAAACTTCACCACTTTCCTAAACCCAACCCACTGAGCAAAATGATGTCCAAAAGACGTCTTTTCAACGTCTTTGTCACAAAAGTCGGACGTTGAAAAGACGTCCACTGAGGGGCCGGAATGAAAGTTTTTATGACGTCTTTTTTGACGTGTTCTGGACGTCTGAAAAGACGTTAATGGATCCTTCGTACAAGGTTAAAAACTAGTTCAAATGTGGCCATTTTCAACATTATGGTCTCATTTAGACAATTCTGGACCAAATAAACACTCTCAGGATACATTAAATTAAAATTCATGTTTATGTCAATGTAATTTCCTAACATTGTTTAGATGGTGATATTATTTCATTTTAAGTCACCATTGTGGTGATCAGTGTTTGCTTTAGTTGGGCTCTTGGTCCCAATAATTTGTACTCTAGCTTTTCTTTGGCTGTTGTAACTGTGTGTTTGAATAACACCATTGTTGTGACTGAGTAAGCCAAGAAAATTGGCACCCATCAGCTCCTTGTTGTTAATGATGATGATGAAATCAACATAAAGTGGGCATTTAATGTTGTGTTTATACTTTTGTGTTTGTATCTGGAGTTAATAACCACTAATGTTGTGGAACTGCATTATTTGGGCTAATGGCATGGAAGTTGAACAAAAAGCAAATTTACACAATGTTTTGAGAAAATGTACCATATAGTCACACACAGACATCAATATTTTGCATATGATTCACAAAAATGGTGACAATAAATAAAAAAAATGCTTCATACTGCAATGCATGATGGGTAGCTTTCATAGTACAAAACATCCTTGATTCCCAGGCTTTTTTGTTTTGGTTGTCACCGTCGTTGAGAATCATATCCAAAATCTTGATATCTGTGTGTGACTATGTGATTCACTTTCTTAAAACATATTGTACGCAGTGGTCATTATAAAGTTACTGGTCCAAATAATACAGTTCCACAAGATGAATAATTATAAATTTCAGATATAAAAACAAAGGTTTAGATGTTGTTTAATGCTTGCATTGTGTTGATTTTGTCACCATCAATAAAGAGCTGAAGACAGCTGATTTTTTATTTTCTTGGCTTTCTCTGCATTATCAATGTTGTTATGCAAACAGTTACAAAAGCTAAAGTAAGAAGAATTGGGACCAAGAGCCCAACTAAAGCAAACACTGATCACCACAATGGTGATTTAAAATGAAACAAATATCACCATCTAAACCACATCTAAACAATGTAAATAAACATGAGTTTTATTTTAATGCATCCTGAGAAGTGTTTATTTGGTCCAGAAACAGTTTAAATCGTCTAAATGAGACCATAAGTTATGTTGAAAACATGTCCACAATGGCCACATTTGAACTAGTTTTTAACCTTGTACGAAGGGTTCGATGAACGTCTATATTCGGACGTGCAGAACACGTCAAAAAAAGACGTCATAAAAACTTTCATTCCGGCCCTCAGTGACTGTCTTTTCAACGTCCGACTTTTGTGACAAAGCACGTTGAAAAGATGTCTTTTGGACATCATTTTGCTCAGTGGGAAAGTAAGCAGAACAAAGATAAGCAAAAACAGGCAAAAAAAAAAAAACAACAAGCAAGAAAAAGAACACAAACAAAGACAGCCAAAGACAAAAGCATGTATGCAAGTACATTGGTATGTTTTAAGCAAAGGGGTATTTTAGATAGAAGCAGTATTGATATATTCATAGAGTTGTGATAGAATTGTAGTAGGAGTAGAGGCAGTATTCATATTCATAATAATAGTAATAAAAATAATAATTATAACAAAGATATCAATAGAAGCGGTAACAGTGGCAACAAACAGCATTCATGATAATAATAGTAGTAGAATTATAATAGTAGTAGAATTTTCGCTGAGTCTTCCTCCGTGGAGTAAGATAGGGCACCATACCAGGCACCACCAGACCAAGCTCACCTAGTCTGGCCATGACCTGACAGGACATAAGTCCAGTTTGGTTGTCCCTTTTGTTTTTGTTTTTTTTGTTCTGTCCTCCGGCAATCTGCGGCTTAGATCCTGGTGTGTACTGGCCAGCTCCCTGGCCAGACCCACCACATCCAGCCCAGGTATCCGTTCATCTTATTTATTTTGCATGGCGGAAAGCCAGCAGATTGAGGGTATGGACATGCTACTACCGACCATGTCGACAGGACGTGCCCGCCGCACCCACCAGCAGCGCCCAGAACAGCTGCCCGACCCAGGTACTCTATGTATAATCAGTTTTATAATATCAATACCGCCATCCCTACCACCACCATCTTCCATGAGCAGAGAAGAAAAAAAGATTATAAAAAATAAATAAAATAATAATAATAATAAAATAGAGAATAATAATAATGATTAAGCATTAAGCAAAAATCTATAATAATAAAGTTAATATGCAATTTTACATGAGAGATGAGGAGAATAAATTATCATAGTATAATATAAACACATACATACATATATACATATATACACATACATACATATATATATATATATATATATATATATATATATATATATATATATATAATATATATATATATATATACATATCATATACTATACTACACACACATGAATGAATTTAATAACACTCTTATTTAGATGTATTACTTAACTTATTTATTATAGGGATAGTTTGTATTAAGCATTGTGAATATCCTTATTATTAATTCATTCTATACATTGGAGTTGAGGCATTAACTCCTTTGCTAGTTTTAGTCTATATTTAAAGATGAGAGCAGTGGTCTGAAAATTTTATTAAATTTGTATAGTTGGTTTTTATTTGCTGATGTTAGTTTCTCTTTAACGATATGATCCCTTAGTAGATGTAGCCATTGTGTGATTGAGATTTGATATTTATTTTTCCAATTGAGTAGTATAGTTTTTTTGGCGATAGCTAGAGATAAAAGCAGAGGTTTTGAGTGTTCAAAAGAGGGGTTCATTTGAGATGTGTCACCTAAAAGACATAATAATGGGAGTGCATTCATTTTAATTTAAAAAAATTCTGATAGTTTATTGACAATTTCTAACCAGAACTGATGTACCGGTGGGCATAGCCAGAGTGCATGAAAGTAAGTGTCCGGTGTATTTAAACTGCAGTTAGTACATCTGTCAGAAGTTACTAATCCCATTTTAAACATCTTACGCTGTGTAATGTGAGTTCTGTGTAAAATTTTATACTGAATTAACTGGATGTTTATGTTTGTACTTAAGCTAAAAGTGTTTCTGCAAATTGTTTTCCATAATTCCTCATTTGTGTTGATATTGAGATCCTTTTCCCATTGTTTAATTGGTACTACTATTGTTGTAGTGTCTAAAGATGATATTAGAGTGTATAATTTACTAAGTGTTTTTGATGAATTACTAATTGTGGTGATTTGTTTTAGAATTGAGGGAGGTTGTGCAATCTCCTTGTCTCCAATTGTAGTTTTAATAGAATTCCTAATTTGTAAGTAATAGTAATACTGTTCCTTTCCTAAATTAAATTTCTGAGTTAATTCTGTGAATGTCGCGAAGGTGTTGCCAGTAAACAGGTGATGTAGATGTGTGATCCCTTTCTTTTTCCATTTAATGTTGTTTAGTGGAATTTTATTGATAGTAAAATCAGGATTATGCCATATAGGTGAGTTGGAATGTGGTGTCAGTTCATGTTTTGCCAGTGTACTAAATTGCCACCAAGCGGTGAGAGTTGTTTTGATGGTTACATTCTTAAAGAGATTGTTTTGTGTGATTTTTTTTGTGAGGGATGGGAGATCGGATATAGTTATTTCTTTGCATTCTGTTTGTTCTAACTCTAGCCATGGGTTTTGGAGGTTGTCATCTTTGATCCAGTAGGAAAGGTATTGTAGATGGGACGCTAAGTAATAGTAATTGAAATTTGGTGCTCCTAGGCCGCCTTGAGATTTATTTTTTTGAAGTGTTTGTAAACTAATTTTTGGATTCTTTTTTTCCAGTAGAATTTGCTGATTATTTGATTTAATGATGTAAACCATTTCTTAGTTGTGTTGTACCGGAGTCATGGTGAATAGATATAGGATTTTTGGTAAAATACACATTTTAACTGTTGCAATACGACCTTTAACTGTTGCAATACGACCTATAATTTATTTTTTAACTTTGAGCAATGATTGATAAAACTATACTTAACTTTACTTAGGAGCATATAAGACAAAGAAACAGCTCCTTGGACCAAACTAGAAATGTAATATTGTAGTACGTTATAGAAAGAGCGTTATTTCAGATTAACATTTGAGGGCAGCAATTGTATTCATAATGTCAGAAATTACGACCAACGTGATGTTACTTGAAAGCATTATAGCTTACTATTCCTGCCAAACTTACACAGAGACTTCGCTGCTCTAAATCCTTGGTGATGTTGCTGATCATGTCGACACTGGTGACATTGATGGCACAGTGTTCTCTTCCCTGGTTTCCACGATTCAGCGCTGGCTTTGATATCCGTTAATAAACTGGCGAAATGTGGAATGTTTTTCACTGAAATCTCGCAGCTATGCTATTACTTCAAGTGGCCAGATTCAAATGTTTCTCTTTACTGGATTTGGCTGTGTAGTTTCCAGCAGCTGATGATGAGAACTGGCGCGCTACATTGAGACAACGGCCGCCAGATCCAAGCAACCACACAATAACGAGTAGCTCAGTTTCGTTTCGCTTACATTACATTTGCCATTTGATGTTGGGCAATGTTGTGGTCACGCCAACGTCTCTTTTATAAGCGATGCTTGACACGCGCAATGCACCTACATTTGAATAATCTGAATTTTGGCGTCAAAAGAAAAATGAACCGACGAACCGTTTTTACATTAAATACGTTACCGCAAACCGACCAAAAGCCTCGTACCGAACGGTACAATGCGAATAGTGTCTCGGTACACCCCTAATATATATATATATATATATATTATATATATATATATATATATATATTTTTTTTTATATATATATTTATATGTATACAGTAGGTGGACAACTAGAATGTCGTTTACGTATAAATCGCACCCAGGGACGAAAATGATACAGCCGTATTTCAAAGTTAGATTACGAAATGACCACCAGGTGGCGCAAAGGGACATTTGGCGAAAGCAAAACGTAATTATGTAAAAGTAGCCTACATTTTACATAAAATAGCTTAACTAGAATATAAAGCTTTAAAGGCCTAGCAGAACATTCTATTTAATCAGAAAGTTAAAATAGGCCTATCTCACATAAGCGAAAATAAATTGGGTGCTTTCAATGACGCTATTGAGGAATGAGAGACTGAAGAGCGTTTCCCTCTGCATGCGCACACTGACTGCTGAACAACCAAACTTCTGGGATATTTCACAGTGAGAGAAGTTGTGGTCGAGTGGTAGAACGTTGGTTCAATCATTTTGATGACACTGTTTCAAATCCGCATAAACATGTATTCAAATTACCTTACATTTCCATTTTCATTAAGGAACAAATCTCTTACAACAATTGTACTGAATTTACATCTTCAAAAGCAGTTATGTAAAAAAATAAATATAGAAAATAAAACTTAATGGGGTTCCATGTAGAATTAAAAAAACAAAAAATAAAAATAAAATAAATAAATAACATAACCAAGCTTAGATTTGCCGGTGGGGTATTTCCCCCTCCACAGTAATCAATGCTATAAGCCTAAATAGACAATATCAAATATGTAAGTAAATATATATATATATCTGTATATGTTTTAAAATGAGGTTATCCAACACGCATGTTTAAACAACAAATAATAATATCTGAACCAGTGCTTCTGCTCCTGTATTGAAAAATAACGTTTCAGTTCCAGTGGCCTTAATATATTGATTCACGGCTTTTTAAAATGTCACGAAGTGTTTTGAAGTAACGTTTTTGAACACAAAATATTGAAGTTTATAATTGAGTATTTTAGTAATATGCATAGGCCTATTCTTAAAAGTCAGTTTTATTCTGGCATTAATTATAGTGTTCGACAAATGCGGCCATGCTCACTTGAATTTATTTTTCTCATAACAGCTAAAATAAAAGCATCGTATTACGGAGCCCGGGAAGTCACCTGTGTGAAAAAAAAAAAACAATCCGTGGCAACGTTTTGCAATCCGTCCCCTCAGTTTATGAACTGTACTCATGGATTCTTAAACTGTTCCCTCGGTTTAACAATTCGTGCCCACGGATTAATAAACCAGTACCACGAGTTCCTAATCCGTGCTCTCAGATTTGTAAACCGTGCCCTCAGTTTTTGCAATCTGTACCCACAAATTCATAAACCGTGCTCACGCTTTCACAATCCGTACTCACGGGTTTGTAATCCTGTACTCACGGATTTGTGGCTCGTCCCCCAGAGTGTGCCGCATGATTCAACCAGGCCTCCTGTTTAGATGCGGGATGCATTGCATTGTTTTTAAAATCCTTTTTTAAAATGGATAATTTCTTGCTACAAACTATTTACTTGCTACAACTTTTATCTTTAAAGTCCATTTTTAAGGAAAAAGCTCAGTATAATAAGCGAAAAAAAAAATAAAATAATAATAACACAGTTCAAAAACTGTAAAAGATTCTGGTTATAAGTTATAAATTATTTTATGTTAAACATATAGCTGTCTTCGGTGAACTCATTCAGTAGTAATAAACGCAAATAATAATTAGCTATCAAAATCCATTAAGGCTAGACATTTAGAAGACGCTTTTATCCACAAAAAAGAAGAACAAAGCAATTTGTCAAATGTCAGTCTTAGACAATAATAATGGGCTAAGATTATAACAAACAAATGTCACCAGGTGACGAAGGGCGGAACCATTATCTTGGTGTTGTTTCCATGGGGAACTAATTTAATGTAACACCCGCGCTGGTTGCCCCATGAAAAACAGTTCGGCTGGATGCCGCAAATAGGGGAGAACGAGCGGCAGCTGCGAATGGGTGGAGATTGAATTACGGCGTTCACGAGGGGGATCATAAAAGTGGATGTTTGGGTGAAGAAGGGTGCAGAGCTGGACGGATAGAACGGGAGGGGCGATCCACGGCAGACCAGGAGTCTAAATTAAGGTGGTTCCACCTGGATGGGGAAGGAGACAACATTGACAGTTAAGTGCCCATGGAAGTCTTCATTATCTGACTCAGTGCTTGTACTGTATACAAACGTTTGGCCAACTTGCCCTGGAGCCTAATGAATTCTGATGTTGCACATTGAAGTCTTTTGTCTGATGCTGTTAAAGCCTTTAATGACAGCGGTGTGTGCATAGTTAACTCTCTATACGGTGTGGATGTGCTGGTCCATCCACTCAGGAGGAGGAAGTTGGCTGGGATAGCGAGTGGAGACCTTATTCACTGCGAGTGGTGTGAGTTGCAGTGCTTAGTGTGAAGTGAACACATGTTACTATTTGAAGTGATTGATTTATGCACCGGTGTGAGGATTGCCTGCGTCTGTCCGTGTTCCCAGCCGTTACACTCATTGTCTTGGAGTGTTGGGCCAGAATTAACCCCTTACTGCGTGTTGAATTCACTGTACAGGATTGTGGCTCCAGTCTGTCCACTGTGAAGAGGATTCGTGAAGCGTTCATGCACTGCTCTTGACCCATCTGTTCTAAGTAAGAACCAGCACCTGTTATTGAGTTTTTCCCACTGAAGCAAGCCACCGCTGTGAGTATTTGAATACTATTGACTTGAAGAGGATTCGTGAAATGTTCATGCACTGCTGTTTGACTCTTCTGTTCTAAGTAAGAACCAGTATCTGCTATTGAGTTTCTCACACTGAAAACCAGTATCTGTCCATTGAGTTTCTCCCATTGAAGCAAGCCACCGCTGTGAGTATTTGAATACCATTGACTTGAAGAGGATTCAGTGAAATGTTCATGCACTGCTGTTTGACTCCTCTGTTCTAAGTAAGAACCAGTATCTGCTATTGAGTTTCTCACACTGAAAACCAGTATCTGTCCATTGAGTTTCTCCCATTGAAGCAAGCCACCGCTGTGAGTATTTGAATACTATTGACTTGAAGAGGATTAGTGAAATGTTCATGCACTGCTGTTTGACTCTTCTGTTCTAAGTAAGAACCAGTATCTGCTATTGAGTTTCTCACACTGAAAACCAGTATCTGTCCATTGAGTTTCTCCCATTGAAGCAAGCCACCGCTGTGAGTATTTGAATACTATTGACTTGAAGAGGATTCGTGAAATGTTCATGCACTGCTGTTTGACTCTTCTGTTCTAAGTAAGAACCAGTATCTGCTATTGAGTTTCTCACACTGAAAACCAGTATCTGTCCATTGAGTTTCTCCCATTGAAGCAAGCCACCGCTGAACCAGATCTGCCATTGAGAATTCCAGAGTATCTGCTCCATACTTACCCCTGGCTGCCCGAAAGAGGAACTGTCGTGAGAATTCCAGAGTATCTGCTCTATACTTACCCCTGGCTGTCCAAAGAGGAACTGCCGTGATAATTCCAGAGTATCTGCTCCATACTTACCCCTGGCTGCCCGAAGAGGAACTGTCGTGAGAATTCCAGAGTATCTACTTCATACCTACCTCTGGTTGTGGGAAGAAGAGACATTAAGTTTTAGTCTAGAATATTTTAACTCAATAAAATATTTTTATGCTTGATACCTTGTCTGGTCTTGTGGTGTCTCTGGGTAACTCCTCGAGGTGGTACACTCACGGGGTGGTCCGCGCCAGGGGGGGGCCATCCCGTGCTGTGACAGAATTGGCGTAGTCGGCAGGGTAACCACCTCGAGTTGAGCGACCAGAGACGCCCGATGGCCAACGAAAGGTCTGCCAGCGGCCCGGCCTCAAGTCATGCCCATCTTTATGGGAGCCCCGTGGGCACGAAGATATGGAGGACCAGGGTCGGAGCTGAGCTTGTCAGAGTGGAAAGCCCAAGTTGAATATCTGGCAGGACTCCAGGGGCTAAGTGCCCCCCAGACATTGCAGTTCGTCCTGAACTCACTTGAGGGAGAGGCCCGGAGGGAGGTACAGGCCGCACCAGAAGCGTCTCGGGCTACGGCACAGGCGGTCTTCGATTTCTTGACTGGACAGTATGGCGATGCTACTCCCATGGCCGTCCTCCGGACTCAGTTTTTTAATTGTAAACAAGGACCCCGACAAACCCTACGGGCCTATGCTCTGCAACTACGGGAACAGTATACCAGGCTGAAGGGGAGGCGCGACCATGGTCTGGGAGAGGAAGAGACCCTGTTGCGCGATCAATTCCTCCTGGGGCTTAGGGAAGGTCCCATACGTCAGAGTCTACGGGTACAGCTTCGCCGAAATTCCGAACTGACGTTTGAGGAGTTGCGGAGGGAGGCGCTGGCTTTGGAACTGGACCATCCGGAAGCGGTGGACCCCTCTGTTTGTATGGCTGCCAGTGGGTCCGGCGACCCAGTTTCTGCCGGGCCGTCCGATTGGAAGCAGACCTTTCGGGCTGAACTTATGAAAGACGTCCGGGAACAAATGACCGAGCTTTTCAAGACTCTTCTGGAGGAGCTTCGCCGGGACCGGTCAAGCCCATTGCCCTTGGCTCGAGAGCGTTCTTACTCCGACGGGAGTCGAGATCGAGGGAGACGTCCATTCCGGCCAGCGGGGTCTAGATACCAGTGTGATGACCAGGGTCGCCCAATTTGCAATAACTGTGGAGAGCCTGGACACTACAGTCGCCAGTGTGGCACTCGCCGTGGTTCACAAGGGGGTTTTTAGAGTTACCGGCCACTGTGGGTCAAGTGGTCGGGACCCCTTAATTGACCCTTCTTTACCTGCTTCCCCTAGAGACCGTCTAGTCGGGCATTGCCCCCTTGTGGAGATCCAGGTGAATGGCATCAAGGTTCAGTGCCTAGTTGACACCGGGTCCCAAGTCACACTATTCTCTGAAAGCCTGTCTAAAGAACTGTTCAGTGCTCCATGTCTACAAGAGGCAGATACCCCCTGGCTTACCTTACGAGGGGCAAATGGCCTGGACATTCCTTACATCGGTTACCTGGTTACGGACCTAGAGATCCATGGGATCACCGTACCGCAGAAGGGAGTTGTGGTCGTCCGGGACCATTGCCTGGGTACGCATCGAGCCCTCCTCGGTATGAATGTTATTGCAGATTGTTGGGAGGAAGTGTTTCAGGCTCGGCCTCTCCAGGCTACTCTCCCAGCTGAAGAACGAGAGTGGGAACGAATTGTCGCAGACTGTCGCCGGGTCCACGCCACCAGTTCTCAGGGGGGCCGTGAGACCACAAGCCGGGTGGCGTGTCGATATGCCCTGTCTATCCCGGCTCGGAGTGAGGCCGTTATCTGGACTCGGGTACCCGTTCGGGCATATGGGCCAGAAGAGTGGGTGCTTATCGAACCCCATTTGGACTGCCAGGTTGTCGAGGTGGCCCGAGGGCTGGCTGTGGCCAGGCGTGGCCGAGTCGCTGTGAAGGTGCGGAATGTAAACTTCTACCCCGTTAACCTGTACCACCACCAGCAACTGGCCCGGGTTACTTCGGTGAGTCCCCAACAAGTGAGGGAAGGTGGGGAGTGAGCTTCAGCCCAGTGAGTCCCACGGTAGTTGAGGTGGCCCTGGCACGAGTGGAACAGCCGGTGGGCTTGTCGGGAGAGAGGATGCCGGCCCATCTTCTGGGAGAGTCCCTGCAAGGAGAAGGGCTGGAAGACAGTCAGCCACGACAGCTCCAGGCGTTCTTGGCAAAGTGGGCACACGTATTCTCCACACACGAGGAGGATTATGGGCGTACCGACATCGTGAGACATCAGATCCCTACTGGTGATGCCGCACCAAGCCGGGAGCGGTACCGTCCCGTGCCACCGACCCTCTCATTCCAAGGTTCGTACCTTGTTGAAGAGGATGCTGGAGAAGGGGATCATTCGGGAGAGCAGTAGCCCTTGGGCGGCTCCGAATCGTCCTAGTGCGAAAGAAGACCGGAGCTTGGAGGTTCTGCGTGGATTACCGCAGACTGAACCAAGTCACCAAGAAGGATGCCTTTCGAGGATTCCCTCACCAGCCTGACTCAAGCCGCGTGGTATTCCACTCAGATCTGGCCAGCGGATATTGGCAGGTACAAGTGGAGGAGGGAGACCGAGAAAAGACCGCATTTACTACCCCTTCGGGCTCTTTAAGTGGGACCGGATGCCGTTTGGCCTTTGCAACGCTCCGGCCACCTTCCAAAGGCTGATGCAACGGTGTCTGGGCGGCCAGTTAGTGGATTCCACGTTAGTATATCTAGATGATGTCATTGTTTACTCTCCTGACTTCATATCCCATCTTCAGCACTTGGAACAAGTGTTTCAGGCCATGGAGAAGTACGGACTGAAGTTGCAACCAGGTAAATGCCAGCTATTTCGTAAAGAAGTGAAATTTCTGGGCCACTGTGTAAGTGCCTCTGGAGTCTCTGTGGACCCTGAAAAAGTGTCTGTTGTACAGGAGTGGAGTGTACCAAGGACAGTGCGGCAAGTGAGGTCCTTCTTAGGGTTCGTGAGGTATTATCGGCGGTACATTAAGGATTTCTCTAAGATCGCCAAACCATTAAACCAGCTCCTTGCAGGTTCAGCGCCGTCCCCGTGGTCGTGGGTCCCCTCCTGTTGCTTTGGACTCCGCCTGCGATGTGGCCTTTCAGAGGCTCAAACAGGAGCTGCTTCAGGCCCCAATTCTGGCCTATGCGGACTTCACCCAGCCGTTCATCTTATACACAGATGCTAGTAACCTCGGCTTAGGAGCAGTGCTGGCCCAGCGGCAGCAGGGAGTGGAACGAGTCATTGCCTACGCAAGCCGAAGTCTGCACCCCGCTGAGCGAAACGATTCCAACTACAGCTTGTTTAAAATCGAATTGCTGGCTATGAAGTTGGGCGATGAGCGAGAAATTCAAAGATTATCTATGGGGAGCAAAGGTACTGGTGGTAACGGATAATAACCCTCTGGTCCACCTGCGGACAGCTAAATTGAGGGCAGTCGAGCAACGCTGGGTAGCGCAACTGGCTAATTATGATTACGAACTTCAGTATCGGCCGGGGCGGGAGCACACTAATGCCGACGTGATGTCCAGACTCCCAGGGGCCGAAGGCCAGAGCGTCCCCAATAGAGACTATGGAGGAGCGTGAGGAGGGACTCATGGTAGGAATTGTGGAAGCACCGGGCCTCCAGCCAGAGGAAGTCCCCGCTAGTTGGGGCTGGGACCCCGAGCGGTGGAGGGGACGGCAGGAGGCAGACGCTGGGCTGCTGGCAATACGGACTTGGTTGACACAGAGGGTGCAGCCAGAGAGGGCAGAACGCCAGGCCCAGACATGGGCAGTGAGAAAACTCTTGGGGCAGTGGGAGAGGCTCTATCTGAGGGATGGGGTGGTCTGTCGGACCATCCAAGATGCCGAAGCGGGGCGAAGCAGTTTGCCAGGTGGTTGTACCGGAGGGTCAGGTTCAGGCTCTTCTGCAAGCTTACCACACTCAGTTGGGACACCAAGGGCAAGAGAGGACATTATCTTTGTTGCGAAGGCATTTCCATTGGCCAGGAATGGAGGCGTCAGTAAACTCATTCATCCGGGACTGCCTGCGCTGCACGCTCTTCAAAATAAGAAAAGAGGTGAGAGCCCCACTGGTCCCTATACGAGCCAAAGCCCCTTTGCACATCGTGGCCATGGACTACTTGATACTGAGTTCGACCGACGGACCGTATCCAGAATATCCTAGTGGTAACTGACCTGTTCACAAAATATGCTTGGGCCATTCCAACTTTGAACCAGACTGCCATCACCACCGCAAATGCCTTGTGGAAGACCGTATTCCAGCCATTTGGGTGCCCAGAGACCCTGCATTCGGATCAAGGGCCGAACTTTGAATCTAAGGTTATTCAGGAACTGTGCCAGCTCTATGGGTGTAAGAAGACCCACACCACGCCGTACCACCCTCAGGGAAACGGGGGATGTGAACGGTTCAACCAGACCTTGCTGGGCTTATTGGGAACACTGGACACAGGACTCGTCAGAGTAACTGGGTGGATAGTCTTCCCGCTCTGGTTCAGGCTTATAACAATAGTGTGCACAGTACAACTGGGTACGCACCGACGTACTTGATGTTTGGGAGACATGTACGTTTGCCCACGGATTTACTGCTCGGAACGGCAGCGGCAAGAGAAGGTCTGAGCCTGACTGATTGGGCTGGCAAGCACCAGCAGCGACTTCATTCGGCTTACGAAGAGGTCACTAAGAGAATAAACACTGCTGCTGCTAAGAATAAGCGGTTATATGACCGGACATCACGAGAGGCCCCGCTGTTGCCCGGGGAGAGAGTTTTGGTGCGGGACAACCGGCGTCAAGGGAAGGGCAAGCTGAGCGATCGGTGGGAGGCCCAACCTTATGTGGTGCAACGCCAGCAACGTCCCGACCAGCCTGTGTACACCATCCGTCCCGAGGGGAAGTCAGGCCCAGAGCGGGTCATACACCGAAATCTAATCCGCCCCTGCCCAAACTATCCAAAACCTTTGGTGAAGGCTCCCTCCGACCCTGTGGCACCCCAGCCACCCTTAGTAGGCTGGGCAGTTGTTCCGAGAGGCCCAAATGTGGAGCCAAGGGGGGTAGAGCCTGCCTCCCCACCGAGACGATCCCAACGGGAAAACCGAGGACAACCCCCGGAGAGGTATGGGGACTGGGTCTTGGGACCTGGTTCTAGGGACTAGAACGGATTGGTGGGGGAGGATGTCACCAGGTGACGAAGGGCGGAACCATTATCTTGGTGTTGTTTCCATGGGGAACTAATTTAATGTAACACCCCGCCGGTTGCCATGAAAAACAGTTCGGCTGAATGCCGCAAATAGGGGAAACGAGCAGCAGCTGCGAGATGGGTGGAGATTGAATTACGGCGTTCACGAGGGGGATCATAAAAGTGGATGTTTGGGTGAAGAAGGGGTGCAGAGCTGGACGGATAGAACGGGAGGGGTGATCCACGGCAGACCAGGAGTCTAAATTAAGGTGGTTCCACCTGGATGGGGAAGGAGACAACATTGACAGTTAAGTGCCCATGGAAGTCTTCATTATCTGACTCAGTGCTTGTACTGTATACAAACGTTTGGCCAACTTGCCCTGGAGCCTAATGAATTCTGATGTTGCACATTGAAGTCTTTTGTCTGATGCTGTTAAAGCCTTTAATGACAGCGGTGTGTGCATAGTTAACTCTCATACGGTGTGGATGTGCTGGTCCATCCACTCAGGAGGAGGAAGTTGGCTGGGATAGCGAGTGGAGACCTTATTCACTGCGAGTGGTGTGAGTTGCAGTGCTTTGTGTGAAGTGAACACATGTTATTATTTGAAGTGATTGATTTATGCACCGGTGTGAGGATTGCCTGCGTCTGTCCGTGTTCCCAGCCGTTACACTCATTGTCTTGGAGTGTTGGGCCAGAATTAACCCCTTACTGCGTGTTGAATTCACTGTACAGGATTGTGGCTCCAGTCTGTCCACTGTGAAGAGGATTCGTGAAGTGTTCATGCACTGCTCTTGACCCATCTGTTCTAAGTAAGAACCAGCACCTGTTATTGAGTTTTTCCCACTGAAGCAAGCCACCGCTGTGAGTATTTGAATACTATTGACTTGAAGAGGATTCGTGAAATGTTCATGCACTGCTGTTTGACTCTTCTGTTCTAAGTAAGAACCAGTATCTGCTATTGAGTTTCTCACACTGAAAACCAGTATCTGTCCATTGAGTTTCTCCCATTGAAGCAAGCCACCTCTAACCAGATCTGCCATTGAGAATTCCAGAGTATCTGCTCCATACTTACCCCTGGCTGCCCGAAGAGGAACTGTCGTGAGAATTCCAGAGTATCTGCTCCATACTTACCCCTGGCTGTCCGAAGAGGAACTGTCGTGAGAATTCCAGAGTATCTGCTCCATACTTACCCCTGGCTGTCCGAAGAGGAACTGCCGTGAGAATTCCAGAGTATCTGCTCCATACTTACCCCTGGCTGCCCGAAGAGGAACTGTCTTTTCCTCGACTGTCTTTTCCTCATTTGCAACTACTTTTATTTATGTAAACTCACAATAACAAGAAAACGTTGTGTATTTGTAAAATAAAATAAAATAATCGCGCTTTCATGATCTCCGGAGCGCGTCTCTAAATGAACTGAAACAAAAGCCTATCTAAAGCTTTAAATGTCCACTTTTTAATGATAATTCCTGAACCGAAAGCAAATACCGTCTGATTATACAATCCGAAAGGTGCATTTCTCTAAAGGTGCATCAGCTTTACAGCGGAGATGGAGATATAGCCCGACACTAGAAAACTGTTTATTTAAGCAATAAAAATCCATCGTTATTTATCAGACACATATATTATGATTAGCCTATAAATCATCTCTCTCTCTATAGTTCCCGAGACATGCTCTTCTCATTTAGCACTGCGGGTTAAATATAGTTTTTAGAAAGTAAAATCTATTTTTTCCATATTAACCATATTAATTTGCGAATATTTTAAATGTTTAATAAAGGCAAAAAGTCAATGTTATTTATTTTTTGTGCACAAACATTGGATATGCGTCAAAATCTTGTTTATTTGTGATAATCTCAGCCCTGTATTATTATTGTCTAACCTGTATTATGACTGACATTTGACGCTTTGCTTTGTTTCTTTTTTGATAGAAGCGTCTTATATCTAAATATGTAGCCTAAATGTAATAATAATAACCTAATTATTATTATTAGGCTTATTATTTGCATTTATAACTTTAAATTAGTTCACTTAAGACAGGAATATGTTAATCATAAAACAATTTATGAATGTTTTATTTTTATAGGCCTATAACTTTGTGTTTGTGTTATATTTATTTTTTTTGGTATGTGAAGTCCTTTTAAAAACAATGCATCCCTCATCTAGAAGGCCTGGTTGAATCATGCGGCACACTCTGGGGGACGAGCCACAAATCCGTGAGTACGGATTACAAACCCGTGAGTACGGATTGCGAGAGCGTGAGCACGGTTTATGAATTTGTGGGTACAGATTGCAAAAACTGAGGGCACGGTTTACAAATCTGAGAGCACGGATTAGGAACTCGTGGGTATGGTTTATTAATTGCCTGGGCACGAATTTACAACTGTTTCTCAGTTGTGTCTGTGCATCACACGTTAAATGTTTTTAGAACGTAACACAACATTAAAATGCAAATATGCGCCCTACCCCACTTTGAAAACAATAGATTGTCCACCAAAGCGTTTTTCCACACGCCTGGCGTATGTTTTCAATGGGAGAGCCGTGTTTTTTAAACGCCATGAGTGTACTCAAGTTAGCTCCTGATTAGGCTAGTGTTTTTATGTCTTCTTCGAACAATATGTAGGCTATAAATTGAACATGGTTGATTTTTTGTAAAACTTTAAAACTGGCCTTTACTTTTCTTGATGATTCCTCGGTAGCTTTTGTTTGAAGGCATTCAAAAACACTCCAAAAACACTAACTTTAGTAACATTACTGCACTTTATCACAACTGGTTGCTCTGGGAAGAAATATCTGTAAAAAATAGGCCAGGCCTACTCAAGACATTCATTTGCCTAACATGCCAGATGGTAGGCTAACTAATTAACGTTAAAGTTATGTTAACAGCTTATTTGACATTTAGAAAAACATAATTTTCAGGTTTTACAACATTAGTGTCAGAATATCCACACACCCGAAATCCAACTAAAAAAAAAAAAAACAAAAAAAAAAAACGCAAGCTTAGACAAATACGGAAAAATGGAAAAATCCTTCAAATTTGTATGGTACATTGTACCGTATTTTACGTAAACTACAGAGTATTTAAATAAATAGGCTAAATAAAAATATGTAGCCTACAGGTATAGCCTAGCCTATATAAGTCGGCTACATTTTAAATAAATTTGCCTCATAAGAGGGCACGTGCCCGCGGTTTGAATAGGCACCTCTGATCGTTTCATAATGTTTTTCTCACCTTTGATTAACACGTGCAACCCCATTCACATTTCACCGGCATGTAAAACAAAAGGCAAGTGCCACATAACTTTATCTGAACTTCTTTTACAAAGAGAAGTCGATCGATAAGTTTCTCGATAAGTCGATCCCCGAACGCCGTCCATACAGTTCAGAAGTTCGCTGAACTTCATACAGTTCAGCTCACTCAGCACGACGTTCATGGTTCGACTTATCGAGAGCTATATTCTAACATGGCTCCTGTCTGTATACATAAAGTGAACTGTCTTTATAACGTATCTTCTTATTAAACGGTCTGTACACTTACAAAGTTCTCAATGCTTCGTTTTGCATGTATGGACACTCATTATGTTACTGTGTTAGTGTGGGGCTATTTTGAGCCTTGTTAGTGGTATAAACTAACGATTCTTTTACTTAGTCAATGCCCCCAGTGCTAGCATTATACGCTTAAGTTTTTAGAGATAAAACTCTTTACATTCGATTATCATGAAAACAAATCTCAGAGAATGATTGACTAGGTACCAATGTTTTATTAGACCAAAGATTAATTGTTCGCGGAGCTCTCCTTTAATGCGACTTGTTTATTTTTGCCTTAAACTTACATTTTAAAATGCAGCAATTGCTGCTGTTTTGCACAATATCCCGCAATGTCCCGACTTTAATGCGACTTGTTTATTTTTGCTGCGGTAGGCATTTCGGCACTCTTAAACCATAGAGTTAAACACAAATTCAGTAACATGGTTTAGTAGCCTAACTGCAAGCCCTGAAATTTTTTTAATTTTATGATCATTTGGTTTAATTTAATACATCTACTGACAAATTAGAATAACACAAAGTAAAAGACAAAGTATAACCTACTGAAATAGCCTTTCTAAATTATAGAAAAACTGGGCACACAGCCTAATGTTGAAGTGTGCCTACTTAAATTTGATGGAATAATAGAGGCCTTTTTTTACTTCACATTTATTTCATTTGAATTTACTTCTTTCAGCATTGTGATTATGAATTCGTTTAGCTACATTCATGGGCGTCATGGTTTGAAATGTGCTGGGATAGAGACGGAAGGGCATTTTCAAAAGTGCTGGGTACAATGAAGCATTCATTCTTTTTTCTCGTTCACGAAGGTCATGTCTTCAAAGACGATTTCCTGTAGCTTACTGATGTAAACAAATAAAATGTATACAAAGATGTGATGTCCGACCAAAAATTTTATGGTACTTTGGGTTTAATTGGTCGTATGAGATCTAATATGTTTTCAAAGTGGTGAATTTTAACGTGAATAAATGCACAGATTTGCCTATTCTGTGTATGTGCAGTAATGGTCCAGTGGCAGAATTTTTACCAAGCGTGTCGGAGGTTCTGGGTTCTAATCCGCACTCGTATAGTTTTTTCCCCCTCATCAAAACCGTATGTGTATTGATATAGGCCTACTACCACTGAAAAACATTCTCGGTTCTGATGAGGGTAAAAAAAAATTGTACGAGTGCGGATTAGAACCCAGAGAAGCAGGGACACGTTGTGTGTAGCCTATTTTGATTTGTGATTTCACCGGAACGAATGAAACCTCCACAACGGATTGCAGCGTGCGTCCGAGTGAACACAACACATTTCAGCGCCAGATCGCCTCTAATTTAACAAACGAATGAAACGAATGCTGTTAGCTAAGATTTCAAAAGTGGACCCTGGCAAAAGTGGTGGGGACATGTCCCACCCGTCCCCAAGTAGGCTATAGCGGCTACAGTGTTAACCTTGAATTTATCTGCGACCTCAGCTCTCAATGAGAAGTGGCAAATTATGTCGGACACTTTAAGTAAATAAACAGTTACCTATTTTAAGTTAAGAACGGTAAAACATAAAAGCTGTCGACCAACAGGTAACGAGGTTCGATCTTGCGTCGTTTGGAGGTCTATGAGGTTGAGGATGATGCGTTAACCACACAGCTATCGTTAGACTGCTAATGCATTATTGTCTTATACGATTGTAAAGCCTCATTGATGTAGCCTAACGTGTTTCGACTGCAATGTTTTAAGGTTTCATTATTTTTTCAATTTAATTTCAGTATTGTGATTAATTAATTAATTTAACTATGTTTCACTTGAATTAATCTGCTACCAACTTTCAATCGCTCTGAAAGAGCCGTGGCGCAGCTGTAGATTACACAAAAAATGGACACTTTTTAAAGTCTGTGATTGTAGCGCCTCTTAGCGGCCAAAGGCAGCAAATACACCTCAACTTTTACCACCGCGGCAAAACTGCGCGGTAAAAACCACATTCTGGTTGTCTACCTATTGTATATATATATATTAACTTTCTCAAGCAAATGGTCAAATTTTTAACCATGTACTTATATTAAAATCGCAAGCATTAAAAATTAAAACTTAAAATTGACAAAAACAGCCGACTCTCATGCCTTTTCTTTTGCACTTAAATTTTAATACAATAAATCTTGCATGTCAAGTTGTTATTCTACCTCCACGAATGAGACGAAGTGTCGTTCATTATCTCCTTGTTAAGGTTATTGTAGTTTTCTTTTTCTAAAAACCCCTGGTCTTAAAGTAAAAAGATGAAAAGCAGTATTAAATTAAATACATTTATGGTGAGATTACTACATTTGATTGAATTAAATGCATTTATACGAATCAATTTTCAGGTCAATCTGAGTTCATTTTGACCACGAACTGTGCGCTACTCACTTAATTCAGCGTTTGCAGCACAGCCGAAATAGACTCGGTGTGGAAACGATCTCTGCACTGCTGTATACGCACTGCACCTGGAACGGATCGAACGGACGGCATCCGCGTGCAGTGTGAAAGCTGTTAACATGGGTACGAAAACAAATACGCACGGTATAGGCATTGCAAACAGAGTGTGTGTGAAACAGGCGTTATGACCCATATGGAAAAGACATAGATAAATTTTACGAAATGTTTATATATTTTATCTGAAACTTATAAGTAATATATATAACAGTCAAACAAGAACACAAAATCCTTAGTAAATTGTGTAATATGAGATTTAAGATAATTTGGGAACTTATATGAACTTATATTACTATATATGACAGTAAATCCACATACAATATTCTTAAGTAGATACACGTAAAATCAAAGTTATATGAGTTGGGCAATCATTAGTGAAACCAAAATCTTGTTATATTGTATAAAAACCTTACAAGACAATAGACATATGTAAGATGTCACATATATGAGACATTAAAGTACATGGAAAAGCACATGATGAGATTACCAAAACTAATTTATGGCATTTCTAAGATTTTTATTGATTTTTATAAGAGCATTGTCTCAGGTTTTTCGATCACACTTTCTTCAATCACAAATAGTGATTTTGTCCAAAAATGATTACATGGGTTATATTTGTTGTTATTTATGATTTTATGAAGTAATTCTATACCAGTAAAATAGTACATATATATATATATATATATATATATATATATATATATATATATATATATATATATATTTACAGTTAGATTTTCAAGTTTTGTGTATGCAGCAAATATTCAAAATTGCCATGTAAAAATAAAAAAGACCCAGTCACTCATTTCTTGCCATATAACGATTTAATTTTGCACTTAATTAGTATGACATTACATGACATGTCCTTTTGGATGTTACAATGAAATACATACATGTTGTTGACATGCATTGCAAAATGTATTAAAGAAGAGACACATTTACATTTTGTAGTAAACTTTTGAACACTGCTGTGTGTTTTTTCATTTTATTTTTGACAGATTCTCACATTAGATTACAGTAACAGTAGAAGCAATTAGTTAATTTCCAGCTCAGCAACCATGAATGAATAAGTGACCATCTTCACATTTAGTTCATTTACAGTAATATGTCTTAAGTAGCCGACAGAACAATTGAGCTGGACTGTGGACACTGAATATACATACATGGTCTAACTACCTGAGTAGTGTTTATGGCTTTGTGAAAGCCTGTGGGAAAGAGGACAGTTGACATGTAGCTCAGTGGAGTTTTGATATAACCTCTGGCTAACTTCTGCACTGTGCAGATTACCATAGTTTCCTATGGCATATAAACACTGATCACCCATGTCAATAAAGTGGGAGACTCTAAAAATACTCCCATCCTTCAAAAGGACAATAGAGTTGTTTCTTTGTTTTGTTTTGCTGTAGGTGTGACCATGAACAACCTCTCCATTTACAGCAATTCTCTTGTAGTAATGTACCACAGAGTTGGGGGAAACCTCTCTCACTGTGTGGAGGGCAGCTTGATCACTAACAGACATTAATCTTACATTTGGTGGACCAAGGGCAGTTACCTCAGTGAACTTCGCAAACTTCTTGACATGATGCTTTTCGGTTCTCATTTCATTACAGAACTCTGTAACTTCTGGAGGTGCATTTGTTAAAAATTGCTTTGCTAAACGGGGAAAAGCTTGGGAAAACAACACTCGTTTGCATATTTGTTGTGGTACAGCTTGGCTACTTTTTACTTGTTTCAGGAGGAATCCATTGAAATCTTCAAACATAAAGGCTGAGTGCGCCCACAAAGGACCAAAATGCACAACACTTTTGCTCAAATGCAGAAGTGAATGAACATTGAATGTCATGTGCTCTTCCCCATACAGCGACTGCACACCTCCAACAAAGTACACTAATGCCTCATGTGCATGATTTATCTGTTCTGTATTTATTTCAGATCCCAACAGAATGCTTATGCCCTCTATCAGTAATGCCCAATGACAGTGATACTTCTGTGGAAGTATGCCTTTTAGAACTGGCAAGCTATAGTACAGAAGCCAGTGTTGCCACTCATGGGCTTTCCAGAATTTGCGTTCAGTCAGAGATCTTGGAACTTGAGCAACAATACCTGGAGGTTTTATAGACAAGAGGTAGGGCTGCACGATTAATCGAAAAAATCGCGATCTCGATTCAAACACAAATGCGATCTCATTTCTTAATGATGGCGATTCACTTCCGTCTATTTCCCTGCATTCAGATCATGCTGCATTCACGCGTTATATTGGTCACACTCACAAAAAGAGAGAGAGAGAGAGAGAGAGAGAGAGAGAGAGAGAGAGAGACTGAAAGTTCAACATGAAAGTTGGGAAGACCGCAGTTTGTAATTATTCAGTTTGGGTGAAAGTGTGATGTCTGATTCTAAAAAAAGCTAAAGTAAACTAGCCAGAAAATATTAAATATAGCCTACACTCAGTGTTGTGCATGAACGCGTTAAATGAACGACGTTCACTGAACTCGTTCATATTTTCGCCGAACGCTGAACTGAACGAATCACTTTTCATACCATGAACGCGAACGAGAGCGGCGCTCACTCTGTCCGGAATGAACGAGCAGCACGCGCAGTTCACGTTCACGCTCATTTGAAAAGTCAGGTTTTACCTCCAACCCCCGTTTTGAGTCGCCGAATCCAACCCCCGACAATATTGTTGTAGAGGTCTATTATCACCTCTGGGTATGTTAGACGAGGTCGAAGTATTCATAGTAGCCTACGGGTAACGTGAAGGCAGGGGGAGTTGCAATAGTATGCATACTTGGTGCGCGTGCGCGAGGTAGATCTGGCCGTGCGCTGCTCGTATCATCACTTATGATCTGCGCTTTTCCACAACGAGTGATCTTTTGAACTAAACAGGTCTTATCTACTTATGTTTGTGTGTCATATGAATATTAAATGCCCCATACATGGAATCAGAGTGCCTACTGTACGTAGTAAGTTAAGTTGTTCAGCTGGTAGCTGTTCATTTTCTTTAGACAAATATAATCAGGAAGATTGTTTTATTATAATCAATGTAAATGGCATTTTCATCGTTTACTCACTGTTTACTTCCTTTTGAAGGTGTGAAAATGTGTTGGTTGAGTATTGCACATTGAGCAGGGTAAGCCCAAGCTAATATGACATTACAGTACATGACTACTTTGGTCTGGTTTACATAGTTACTGCCGTTCAGAATATGCTGGATTTTTGTCAGTAGACTGATCTTTTCCCATGAACCTAAATATACCTTTTTAAAGTCCTGGGTAATTTGGTTCATGCTGGCTAAATAAAATTCACTGAACATACACCCTGATTGCACCTTATTTCCAATTGCTACATATCATGATTACACATTATTTAAGGGGTAATACATTATTTTCTCCTGGCTATAATAATTGTCTCTTGTTTATTGGTACAATAATTTTGATTAGTTTTGGAGTGGCAGTGATTTGCAGCTGGTAATGGATGGTAAAGAGGTTCTATCTGAGTAAGATAGTGGCCTAAAGAATCTAACAAATGAACGTGAACTAGTTCATTTTTAGATATGTGAACTTAGTTCATTTTTAAAAAAAAAATGAACTATGAACGTGAACTAGTTCATTATAATCTGTGTGAACTGAACTTTGAGCTAGTTCTTTTAAGTATGAACTGGCACAACACTGCCTACACTTTATTTTAGTTCATGTAATACACAGACAGCTACATAGGCTAGCCCCAAAGAGCCAGCTTAAACAATTTAGAATTTTTTTATTTATTTTTTGTTACTGCACTTTCGGTCTTGTGTTTTTTTTTTGTTTTTTTTTTTTTCTTGAGTGCAATACATTTTGGATGAAAAAAGAGAATCGTGTAAGAGATCGTGATCTCAATTCCCATGGAGAAAAATCGCTGATTCACATTTTAGCAAGAAGTCGTGCAGCCCTAACAAGAGGTGTCCGTCCAAGATAGCTGT
>JAQIUQ010000908.1:0-75428 GCA_030378365.1 Hybognathus amarus | reverse complement strand
GGATATTCTTGGTTCAGTTTACGTATTGCTGTGTTCGTTGTAGAGGTCGATCACATAGATGTGAGTCAAATATATAGCGCCACCAACTGGCAGCAGAAAGTGTTTCACTTTCAAAATGCTTTGAAATCGCACTCTTACTTTTACCCGATTTTGCTTCAGAATGTAAACACACGCCAGATGAAGAGCTGTGAAAGCATTATTCAATATCTAAGATAATGTTGCCATAGCAAACGCATCAAACTTTAACATTCCTTTTTTTTTGATGATTTTGAGTCTCTTAGCGGCTTTTGGGGCCCTTAATGGGTTTGAAAACTCTTGAAACTTTGCACACAGGTCAGATCCCACAGCCATCAGAGCCGGGCTGAAGATGGTACCCGGGTGTGGCAAGGGGGCTGAGACAGCGCCCCCTGGAACGGGGTCCAAAACTTGGTCCATAAATCAAACACGCTTGCATGTAATAATATGAAACTCAGTACACATGTTGATCTCATCGTTTCATATATTCATATATTCTCCTCAAGCCGGACAACTTTCTAATTTACACTCATGAGCTAGGACCCACAGAAAGTCAGATATTTTGGTTTGAAAATGTTGAGTGCCTCTCTGAGCCTACACTTCTGTATGGCAAGCCCTTTTAACATTTAAAAGCTAAGTTTGACTATTCGTAATTAACATTGTAGATATCAACAACGTCTTTCTAGTCGTAATTACATTTTGGATAGTTTGTATTATCATTTAAGATATCTGTAACGTGATTGTGACTAGTCGAAACGACAATAGAGTATGGCAAACCGTTTTAACATTTAATCATTTTAACCTACTAGTCTCTATTTTCATGCTACTAGTACTTATTTTTTAGATACTAGTATCTATTCCATTAAGTACTAGTACTTATTCATTAGCTACTAGTGCTTATTCTTTAGATACTAGTGCCTTTCTCTAGATACTAGTGTTTATTCTTTAGGTACTAGTACCTTTTTAAAGATACTAGTACTTATTCATTAGAAACTAGTCCTTATTTATTAGATACTAGTACTTATTCATTAGATGCTAGTCCTTATTCATTACATACCAATGCTTATTAATTAGTTACTAGTACTTATTCATTAGATACTAGTACCTATTAAATAGATACTAGTACTTATTCATTAGACACTAGTACTTATTTCAATGGTGACTAGTAACTATTCTTTTGTTACTAGTCACATTTTTTCCATTGACTTCTATGGTGATCTGTCATTCAGATATCAACTATTCAGTTCTGACTAGTATGTTAGTATGTATTCCAATTGTGGAATACATACTAGTATGTATTCCAAAGCAGGGGTTGCGTTTTTGCACGTCGTGCAGAATAACCCTAAAGGCACCAAGGTGGCGGTGCCACGGCTTTATGTGTGTGTGTGTGTGTGTGTGTGTGTGTGTGTGTGTGTGTGTGTGTGTGTGTGTGTGTGTGTGTATATATAAATATAGCTGCGAGCAGCGATGGAGGGCCAAAGCCGGCGGTACCGCCCATCCCGGTGCCTTTAGGTAACTGGAGGCACCGGGATTGCGGTGCCACCGGCTGGGCCCGCGATCGGCTCTCGCAGCTATATTTTATTTTTTTTTTTATTTTATTTTTTTTCTAGCGACTATTCGGGCACTTTTGGGGCCCTTAACATGCTCGAAAACTCTTGAAACTTTGCACACGGGTCAGAACCCGCGGCCATCAGAGCCGGGCTGAAGCTGGTACCCGGGCGTGGCAGGGCGGCTCGTCAGCGCCCCCTGGAATGGGGTCCGAACACCTGGTCCATAACTCAAACACACTTGCATGTAATAATATGAAACTCGGTACACATGTCGATAGCAGAATTTCATCTATACCTCGCGTTCTTACTTTTTACCCCAGCCCAACAGGAAGTCGGCTATTGAGGTTTTTTTGTAAAACACACGCAATGAACTTTTAAATACTCCTCCTAGAGCTCTGATCCAAATTCGACGAAACTCGGTCAGCGTGAAGTCAAGACATTGAGGATGAAAGTTTGCGTGGGGATTTTTGATATCTCGAACGGTTTGGCCGTGGCGAGGAAACGAAACTATGGCGAGAAACGTGAAACAGGAAGTGTGTCATAACTTCAGCATACATTAACTGATCTGGATGAAACTTCAGCAGTGCGTTCGCTGTAAGAGGACGATCACATGGATGTGACTATTGTGAGTCAAAGTTATAGCGCCACCAACTGGCAGCAGGAAGTGTGTCACTTTCAAAATGCTTTGAAATCACCCTCTTATTTTTACCCGATTTGCTTCAAACTTCATCTGTATAATGTAAATACACGGCAGATGAAGACCTATGAATGGATTCTTGATATCTTTGAAACTGTTGCCGTGGCGACGCATCAAACTTTACCATTCTTTTAGGATGCATTCTTTTAGGGATTCGAACATTTGTCCATAAATCAAACACACGTGCATGGATTAATATGAAACTCGGTACACTCATAGATCACATCAGGCCAAACAACTTTCGTGCTCTAAGTTTTACGACAGTTCAAACGGAAGTCGGGAATTATGTTTTTTTTTTTAATAAATGTCCTAGAAAAACATCAAATTACAACCCATGCTGTTACCAATCACCACCAAACTCGGTATGCATGAAGTCAAGACATTGAGGATGCTAAATTCCGGACGGATTTGTGATATCTCGAACGGTTTGGCCGTGGCGGATTTTTTTGACTAAAAAAGGACACATAAAGTGTGTTATAACTTGGTTAGTTTTACTGACAGTTACAAAACTTGCCGTGTATATTGTTCTATTCAAGCCAAACAACTTTCTAATTAACAATAATAAGCTCAAACCCACAGAAAGTCAGATATTGTAGTTTGAATATGATCATGCTCTCTCTAAGCCTTGGTCTGTCTCTTTGCCTGTTTTTGCCTGTGTGTGTGTGTGTGTGTGTGTGTAGGGGGAGGGGGCTTAATCATTTCACTGTGTGTCTGGCCTGCTAAAGTAAATACATTTCTTAAGCCTGGTATTTTTTAAATAAGTTTTTATTTTTATTTTTTTATAAGTAAAGGCATATAACCTGTTTAATTGTAGTGCATTGACAATAGTTTTATATAATTAGTGTATTAATTAAATTAACTTGGTCCATAAATCAAAAAAGTAAGTAAATAAATCAAAAAGGAAGTGTGTTAAAACTTCTGCATACATTAACTGATCTTGATGAAACTTCAGCAGTGTGTTCGTTGTAAGAGGCCGATCACATGGATGTGACTATTGTGAGTCAAAGGCTGCGTTTACACTTGGCATTAACATGCGATCACCGTGATCTGATCAAGCAGATCGGATCATTAGCCAATCAGGACATGGTGAGTTTACATTTGGTCACATTAAGTAGCCTCTGTATCTGGATAGAAGAGCGGATTTCTGTTTCCTGCATAATATTTAAATTAGATATGTTGCACGACACCAGATTAAGAGTAAAAATGATGCAAATAAAACAATGTCCCAGTTGCTTTCACTCATTCGCTTTGCAATCTCCAGTAATTAGATAAAAAAAAATGTTAACGAAGTTATACTTCCAGAGTTGATCATACAAAAATAACTGGGTTGATCATAAAACAAGTCATATCATCGATCATCTGGTTTTAAGGTTATAGCGTGCAATGACTATATTGACAGAAATGGGAGATTGGTTAACATGCAAAGACATTCAATAAAAACATTCAACATTTAAAAAATCAGATTGCGATTATTCCTCTGGCAAAGCAGCATGCAGCTCTTATTTAAGATCTCATGACTGACTGTGAATGTACAGGCGATCGCCTCGTTCAGATAATGTTGCACAATTAAAATGAAAAATGACACACATAGTATCATGTAAGCCTAAATTAACTGTTTTAAAGATAAACGTTTATTGTAAGATTCAAATAAGTTTTTATTTCTTGTCTAAACTGCGTCTGGCCATTATTTTTCTCACAGCCACGGGGAGACTGGGTGGGATTTAAATTACGTCCACCTGTGAATGCAGACACGATGGCTGGATTGCGTTTACATTACACTGAGATCCGATCACAAAGCGTCCTCGACTACCTCCGAACCTGGACACGCCGATCGGATAACATTCCGATCAGAAGCGCGTTACACTTGTCTTTTCAATGTGTATGTGGACAACATCCGGATACAGGTCGCATATTAATGCCAAGTGTAAACGCAGCCAAATATATAGCGCCACCAACTGGCAGCAGAAAGTGTTTCACTTTCAAAATGCTTTGAAATCACACTCTTACTTTTACCCGATTTGCTTCAAACTTCATGTGTATAATGTAAACACACGCCAGATGAAGAGCTGTGAAAGCATTATTCAATATCTAAGATAATGTTGCCATAGCAACGCATCAAACTTTAACATTCCTTTTTTTTGATGATTTTGAGTCTCTTAGCGGCTTTTGGGGCCCTTAATGGGTTTGAAAACTCTTGAAACTTTGCACACAGGTCAGATCCCACAGCCATCAGAGCCGGGCTGAAGATGGTACCCGGGTGTGGCAAGGGGGCTAGACAGCGCCCCCTGGAACGGGGTCCAAAAACTTGGTCCATAAATCAAACACGCTTGCATGTAATAATATGAAACTCAGTACACAGTTGATCTCATCGTTTCATATATTCATTTCTCCTCAAGCCGGACAACTTTCTAATTTACACTCATGAGCTAGGACCCACAGAAAGTCAGATATTTTGGTTTGAAAATGTTGAGTGTCTCTCTGAGCCTACACTTCTGTGTGGCAAGCCCTTTTAACATTTAAAAGCTAAGTTTGACTATTCGTAATTAACATTGTAGATATCAACAACGTCTTTCTAGTCGTAATTACATTTTGGATAGTTTGTATTATCATTTAAGATATCTGTAACATAATTGTGACTAGTCGAAACGACAGATAGAGTATGGCAAACCGTTTTAACATTTAATCATTTTAACCTACTAGTCTCTATTTTCATGCTACTAGTACTTATTTTTTAGATACTAGTATCTATTCCATTAAGTACTAGTACTTATTCATTAGCTACTAGTGCTTATTTAGATACTAGTGCCTTTTCTTTAGATACTAGTGTTTATTCTTTAGGTACTAGTACCTTTTTAAAGATACTAGTACTTATTCATTAGACACTAGTCCTTATTTATTAGATACTAGTACTTATTCATTAGATGCTAGTCCTTATTCATTACATACCAATACTTATTAATTAGTTACTAGTACTTATTCATTAGATACTAGTACCTATTAAATAGATACTAGTACTTATTCATTAGACACTAGTACTTATTTCAATGGTGACTAGTAACTATTCTTTTGTTACTACTAGTCACATTTTTTCCATTGACTTCTATGGTGATCTGTCATTCAGATATCAACTATTCAGTTCTGACTAGTATGTTAGTATGTATTCCAATTGTGGAATACATACTAGTATGTATTCCAAAGCAGGGGTTACGCTTTTGCACGTCGTGCAGAATAACCCTAAAGGCACCAAGGTGGCGGTGCCACCGGCTTTATATATATATATATATATATATATATATATATAAATATAGCTGCGAGCAGCGATGGAGGGCTAAAGCCGGCGGTACCGCCATCCCAGTGCCTTTAGGCACCGGGGTTGCGGTGCCACCGGCTTGGGCCCGCAATCGCTGCTCGCAGCTATATTTCTGTTTGATATTACCCCTACATTGATAGACTTGTTAAGAACCTTGTTCAAGAGATAGTTCACTTTGAAATTAATTTTTTGGTATGTTTTAGCTTACCTCAAGGGCATCAAAGATGTAGGTGTCTTTGTTTCCTTAGTATTTTCAATTTTGATATTTTTAGGTCAAATCGTTCTTGTCTGTCAGTCATATAATGGAGGTCTATGGTCACCACCTCAAGGAGCTTGCACAGAGAAGTCAAAATTAAACATGATTTAATGACTCCTAAATGTAAGTACACATTGATGGCCTAAGACGAACAGTATTTATATCGTTTTTAGCTCCGTGTAATCAGTCAAGTCCTCTGAGGGCGATGGCGCTTCTGTCTGCACAAGCACCGGAAGTGATCTCTTGTGCGTGTACATCACTCATTGTTTACACAGAGATTTTAGAAGTGTTACCCATTACTGTGAAGATCTAAACATAATTAGATATACAGGAAATTGCAATGGAAGACTATTTCGATATACAACAGACAACGTTGATTTTATTTGTATTTCTTTTTTCAAAACCGCGCAAGAGATCACTTCCGGCGCTTGCGCAGACCAAAGCACCCGTGCCTTCAGATCACTTAGACGTGGCTGTGGTTACAAGAGGTAAAAACTATATAAATACTGTTCGTTTTCTCACACAAACCGCTCGTTTCGTGTCTTAGGCCATCAGCCTGTACTTACATTTACGAGTCATTCAATCATGTTTAATTTGGACTTCTATTTGCATGCTCTTTGACATGGACCCCATAAACCTCCATTATATGACTGACAGACAAGAACGGTTTGACCTAAAAATATCGAAATTGAAAATACTGTGGAAACGAAGACACCTACATCTTGGATGCCCTTGAGGTAAGCTAAAAGATATCAAAATTTAATTTCAAAGTGAACTATCCCTTTCAGTTTACTTTTAAACCCAAATCATATGGATTTTGTTTTACCTAAATGCATTGTTTATTTTCAGAGAGTGAGTCTTACATACTGTAGCTCCTCACCTAATATCACTTTTTGCAAATATCCTTGTTCTGAAACCAGTAAAGCAGAGTCATCAGCATATAAAAACAAATTACAATCACAAACTGCTCCCATATCATTTATGTATAGGAGGAATTAAAAGGAACTCCATTATTAATAATTGTTTCCTTGTAGAGAATCCCATTTATTTTCTACCCTTTGAACTTAGTTAAATAAGAGTTCAACCAGGCAATCACCATTCTCTGGAAAAACCCATGATACTTATCTAACAGTATTGAAGATTCACTGTCCAATCCAAGAGTACCATTTTACACATTTTATCTCCATCAATCTAGACTGCATTGCTTTTTTTTAACTTACTTTCTTTATCTTTTGTAAGTTTACAGATGTAATTTCCACACTATCCCTCTCTTAGTGTAACGTGACGGATGTTTATGGTTCTCTTTCAGGAAGTTGATGCTGCAGCGCTGCTGCCGTCTCTATCTGAACTATGATCATCTGGAGTGTGCAGCGGAGCTTGTGCTGGAGTATGTGGACGCTTTGCTTGGAAAGGGACATCAGTATTTTGGAATAGAGGTATGGAGTCCTCCATACTATTACAACTATTCATTACAATAAATTAATTTTAGACAGGTTAAAATATATACCCAAAAACATAGTCTGTGTATATATATGCGCAATAAACTCAGCATCTGTGTAGCTGCATTTCCATTACCCTTCAATTTGCGCAAATTGAAATTGCGAAATGAAAATACGCTCAATGGAAACGCGGCAATTTCGCAAAACTCGCGTTTATCGCAAATAAGTTTTTACGCTCGCATGAGGAGGTTTTTCAGGCAATTCGAAAAGGATTTTTCGCAAAACTGCAATAGAAACGGGTTTTGCGCATTTACAGTCCTGACTTAGAAGACGGAGTGTGTTTTAGGTCCGTGTCCGCAAATAATAATAATAATTATCATTAGCCTATTATAACATTTATTAGACTACATAAGAAGACGCTATAAACCCAAAAAGGAACAAAGCAATTTGTCACATCTCATTCATAGTACAGGTTGGACAATAATAATAATAGGGCTAAGATTACCACAAATAAACACTCGATTTTGATATCGATATCCAATATCCAATTGGATCCAAGAGTGTGTGCGGTGTTTGGAGCACGCAATATCCAAGAGTGTGTGTGGCGTTTGGAGCACGCACTGGATGACAGACAGGCGTGGGCGCGCCGTGAACACTTTCATTTTCCCATCAACAGTGGAAACAACTTAAAATACTCTCATCATTTCTGGTTATACAGAAAATAATAATACATTATTCACAACCACTTTTATTTGCGTAATGTCACAATAACAAGAAAACGTTGTGCTTTTGTAAAATAATAAAACAATCATGTGCGCTTTTATGATCTTCAAGAACTGGAGCGCTGAGAACTGAACCAATAGCCTTTATAGACTAAAGCTTTAAATGTCCACTTTAAAAAGAACAAATTCGAATCATAAATAAATACCTTCTGATTATGTAATCCGTATGAAAGGTGCAGTTTTAGGTCCGTGTCCGCAAATAATAATAATAATCATCAGTAGCCTATTATAACATTTATTAGACTACATAGAAGACGCTATAAACCCAAAAAGGAACAAAGCAATTAGTCACATCTCATTCATAGTATAGGTTGGACAATAATAATAATAGGGCTAAGATTACCACAAATAAACACTCGATTTTGACCAATATCCAAGAGTGTGTGCGGCGTTTGGAGCACGCACTGGATGGCAGACAGGCGCGGGCGCGCCGTGAACACTTTCATTTTCCCATCAACAGTGGAATCAACTTAAAATACTCTTATCATTTCTGGTTATACAGAAAATAATAATACATTATTCACAACCACTTTTATTTGCGTAATGTCACAATAACAAGAAAACGTTGTGCTTTTGTAAAATAATAAAACAATCATGTGCGCTTTTATGATCTTCGTGAACTGGAGCGCGAGAACTGAACCAATAGCCTTTATAGACTAAAGCTTTAAATGTCCACTTTAAAAAGAACAAATTCGAATCATAAATAAATACCTTCTGATTATGTAATCCGTATGAAAGGTGCAGTTCTCTCTAAAGGTTTATCCAGAGATTGTTTTTAGCTCGTTATTTTTTCAGACGCATTTATAATAACTCACCTAGGCACTGTGGGAAAAATATCATAAATATCCAGGTTCTAACTTGGCCTTAGAAAACCAGTAAAATCGACATTTTTCCCCATGTTAATTTGTGAATATTTAAAATGTTTTAAAGGGACAAAAAGTCATAAACAAATATCTGAAACTTCGTTGAGATGTAGCCTGTAGCGCAGCATTGGTGTGGTCAAACTAAAATGTTGGTGTTCTACTTTTCGTTTTAAAAATACAACCATTCATTTTTCGTTTTGCAACCACCGTTTCGACATAATACAAGAGTTCTTTATTAAATTCATTTAAAAAAAGAAAAGAAACAATAATTACAGGAATATCCTCTCTAAACCTCAAAAAAATGCCATCAAGACATCGAAGCAGAAATAAGGGAGAAATACCAGGAACTTCGTGTTTTCCCTGCCATTAATACTTGGATAACACACCACGTTTCCTTCCATTAATAATAATAATGTCTAGTGCGGTGCATGGCTGTGAAATAGGTTATAGGCCTACCAAAGTCCGTTGCCATGATTTTTAGAATGACTTATCAGCGAAGAGGGAAAAAATACGTTTTAGTCGCATAACATCGGTTAATGGAAACACCGTCATTTCACAATAGTTTTTTATTCGACATTTGGAAAATATTCGCAAAAGTTTTGCGCAAATCTGTAATGGAAACGCGCCTTGTGTTCAGTTTCGTGCGTACAGACAGTGTGCCAGAATTGAGTTCTCTTTTATGCATGAATGAATAAAAACACACAATTATGCCAAAATTCCTGTTTTGTCAAATGTCCTCATAAGAGCAGTTTGAGGTAGTCGAATAAATTTAATTGAATGTAAAGAGCTGAGAAAATGAGATGTGTGTGAGATCCGCGTCATGTGCTGCAGGGGCTAGGCCTGTCACAATAACAAATTTTGCTGGACAATAAGTTGTAGAAATTATTAAGAAATTATTGTGATAAACGATAATATTGTCATTCCGAGAACCATTTAAGTCTAAAATAATGTTAATTGCATAATAATGCAGGTAAATCTTTTCAAAGATCTATAAACTTTTATTTCTTAAGACTATTTAAAGTGTATATGTCAGGTTAAATTTGTAAGTATGATTAACACAAAATAGTTAGGGAAAAACCCGTTTGTCAAGTTGATGTATTGGTTTGTATGTTTATCGATACCTAAAGGCAGAATATAAGATGAAAAAGTTCGTTATTTTCAGTACTGACTTAAAACTGCCCCTCCCCCAAACGGAATCGCGTGATGTCATAAGAGGGAGACGACTCCCTAGGTCGCTGAGAAAGTGAGCAGTGTCAGTGAGCTGTGTTGGTAATTGTACGAAATGATAGAGCGAGAGAATTATTTGATTAGGACATTTATTTAATTATTTAAGTTAGGTAGTTAGTAAGGTATACGCAGGAAACAGGTTTGCCAACCGCAATTAAACCCTAAAGAAGAAGAAGAAAAAGAAGAAAGGTATATGCTGGCGTATTATCACGATGGTGAATTACTGCATTTGTGCTGGGTGCAAAACACCGTTAAAACCGGTCACAGAGTCCACTTCACTCTCAGAATATCAGCAGTGAACTCGTCTCCGATCGAGCACGCAGGGACAAAAATAAATAAATTAAACGCACTTCGGCCAACCTGACTGTGGCGAGGGGGCGTGATTTTGCAAAGTCTGTAGCGGGAGAGAAAGGACGGAGCTCGCGGGTGCAGAAGATAAACACCTGTGTCTGATTGCAGTATTTTTCCGTGGAGAGACCGTCGTATATAACCGCGAGAAGAGAGAGTTGTACTGGGACTTCGCACTCGGCTACTGCAAACCGAGACTGAGAAGCAAGTGTTGGATACGCGTGTTTTGTTTATGGTGGCGAATGCGCTACTGTGCGCCTCGTTTCTTTTTGTTTTTCTGAGTAACACGAGTCCCAGTCACGCCGACCCTGTCTTCTTTCCACACACACTGAACCTCTTTACACTGACCTATTATGAATCATAGGCTACCGCGCATCTCTACCGCGTATCTAACAGTAGTTCCGCATTAATTAATTTGCACGCGAGTTTTATTTATTTCAACCCTATTCTCCGTGTATATTCATGCACCGAACCGTGACGCCCGTACGTTTCGGTTCAATATGAATACATGTACCGTTCCACCTCTAAGTTATGCCTATACTTACCAAGACACCTGACCAACTCCCCACTCTGGTTCTCTTCACACCAGATATTTATGTTTCTTCGATAGGAATTATTTAAATTTCTGTTTGGTTCCTCGTCTGTCTCACACCTGGGAGGCTCACAATTGTAAGGCTGTGGGCCATCATAGGTTTGAGGGGGATTCTGGATCTCCTCAGACTCAAAACTGTCCATACTTGAATAGAATTTTTTTGTCACGTCTCACTCTTCTGACGTCACAGCCAGCTCCACTGTGTTTTCAAAATATGATCTTGACAGAAATGGCTATAAAGCTTAATGTAGGGCAATTACAGTAATAATTTTAATGATAATTACATTTTCACTCAGACATCTAAACCTTATTTAATATATCTAAAAAAAAATTTAACCTGACATACACACTTTAACACTGAAAATGGAAAACATTTTAAATATCCCAAACAAAACAACCAAAAACAATAAAAGCAAGGTCTGTTTAAGGCACTTGAATAAATACCAAAAACAATAAATAAAATGGATGTAAACAAAGCCTGACCCTGACCCTAAATTATTTGTTATTAAAGCATAACACACAAACCACTGTTAATTTGACTTAAAATCAAGCAGTCTACTGTGCATGGTCTGGCATGACCCTTAAGTCCTAAAAAGCTGAGGGCAAAGAATCTAAGCTCTAGTTCAGTGTTACTCATTGCGCGGCTTGCCAAGCTTTCATTTGTGGCTCGCATTGCGGTAAATAATACAGTGATATGATCAAGCAAACACTACAGATATTTCATAAAAACATTAAAAAAGAAGTAGGACTATAACATAACAAAACTCAAAGTGTCAGCTCTATTTTCAAATAATTTCGATCGGATTGAAAGGGTGGATTATTGAGAGAACATGTAAACACTTGATCGATTGAAACCGAAACTGAAAGGACGCCGTACGTCGCGCTGAACAAGTTCAGCTGTTCTGAATAAAGTGTCGTATAGACGAGTGTCCCGTCATTCTATAACTCTCCTTTCACTCAGTATCTGTGAAGTGAAGCAGGAAAAAGGTTCACCAGTCCTTGTTTTAGATTCTCATCCACAGACGCCATTTTTAGTGCGTGATCAATACAAACAGCACGGCATAACGGTTCATCATGGTCTCCAAATTATGACCAGAATTTGATAAATATTAAGTCTGCTGTTTAAAACAAATAAAGAACCAATGTAGGAAAATGGTTATTATGCGACAACAGCGGGAACTTTGTATATTTGTGCAGTGTGCGAATGTCAAAAAACCTATTCCGATTTGAATCTTTTGACTTATAAACGTGCACATCACCCCGATCATGCATCACGATGTTAAGAATTCATGTAAACTACAATACATTCAGATTAATCAATCAGAATGAATTCAGACCGATTGAAACAAAAGTTGTGCATGTAAAAATATCCAGTCTCTGCGGAGTTGCCAGTTATGGCGATATTCCCAGCTCTTAATGCCGCATGTGCTCTTGGATGATTAGATACATGATGGGCTAATGTAGAAAAAAAATAACTTAATGTCATTCTGGGAGGAATATAGCCTATTCTGGAAATCCTGCTTTTTTGTCATTAAGGGAAATCATCTTGTCTCAGTTACAAATTTGACTGGTAAATCATTAAAAAACAATTTTTATTGCATTGCATATTGTATGTTCAGGGGTGACATATTAATAAACAGACATGGTATAAATTAAGAAATGACTTGACTTGACTGACTTCAGATCCAATGACTCGAGACTTGACTTGAACTGTATGACTTGAGAATGACAATATATTGCAACATCAATTGATGAACAAAATGAAAGCAACGTAACCATTGACCATTGATATAGTTACAGTGTTTCCCACAGAATTAGATTCTATTTGTGGTGGTGTGGGGTTTTGGTACCGAGGGAGGGGGTGGGGGTTGTTTGTGCCACAGGGGCCTATATGTATTGTAAGCATGTTATAATTAGTGATGTGTCCTCCGTATCGAAGCTTCGAAGCGTGTGTCGAGTAATCCGGGATGATTTCTGTGAAGCGCGTATCGAGGCTTGTGTCGGTGACGTGTGTGGTGACGTTTGAAGCCTTGCGAGCTGGCTGTACCACGTGACTGCTTCAGTAAGTGGTTCGCGGTTTGGCGGTCTATTTGAAATAAGGGCCAGAAAAATGCAATGGATTACCCTTCACACTTTTCATTTTGAAACATTAGTGCTGTCAATTTGAATTATTCATCAAAGTGATTAATCAAAAAATAAAAATAATCCTGATTGATACCTTCCTGATTGATACCATCCTGGTATGTACTATGCTGAATTATACAACAGGGCTCTCAAGTTTTGAAGAAAGGCAGCAGGAGTGAGAGAATCACGTGAACAATTTTAGGATATAATTTTTTCTTTTTTGCATTAAATCTTACCCAGATACAATAATACTATTTCCTGATTGGCTATTGTGTAGTACTTTTTTCTTTTTTTTCATTGGCTGATAAGTGGCAGGCTTAACTGCAGAACTCCAGGGGGACGCGCTTGATTCCTGCCGGTAATATGCGCTGCCGCTGCGGCATATTAAATATATTATAAACAGTTTTTACACGAGATAAATACAAAAGACCGAAACGAGTGACTGTGACAATCAATGCGTGACACTTCTTGCAGGTGTGATGAATGGTATATGTACTTCTCATCCAACCACAATCAAATACACTCTAAATCAGCGCGATTTATCTGGATAGTTTTTTTTTTTTTTATGATGTCAAGCAGAAATAAAAACAAATCGAAATGCCATAACGGTAGGCTATTTATTAAAATGTAAAGAGTAGAAAGTAGCCTACAGATAATTGCGTGAATAGCCGTAAGGAGTAGAAGTAAAAAAATCGGCTGAAAAATAATTACTCCAGTGCTAAATACGTTAGATACCCAAAATGTATATTTGGACAGAATACGAGATAGAGTTATTTATTAAATTCATAAAAGACCAAATACAGGAATACTGGCTTCTAAACCTCAAAGAAATGCCATAATCAAGACCTCGGAGCAGAAATAGCTAAGTGAGAAAACACCTCACGTGCTGCTCACAGTATGTCTTTCCATGCTATTAAAGCTTGGATAACACACTTAGGCCTACATCTCTTTATCAGTAATAATATAATATGGTGGCTCTGTAATATATTTAAACCTACCAACGTCCGTTGCCATGATTTTTTGAATGACTGATCGCGAGAGGAAAAAATGACGTTATTTAGTAAATTGCGCGAATCTGTGGTGGAAACGTGACAGCATTTAACATAGACTAACTTTTTAGAGTTATAGTGTTCATTATACTGACCATTCAACTCCGGATTGATTCTGGAGGAATAAGCACCGGCAACAATCCGACCTCCAACGCATGATCATATTTTGATTCATAATCGTGCTCAAAGAGGAGGGGCTATTCGCGTCTCCGTTGTCAGTTTGTATGAGTGGGAGGGGAAGGAGCGCGCAGCTCAACAATAAAATCAAAACCTGAAAATCAATGCGTGGCGGTCAGTGTTGATATTGTGGCGGGCCGCCACAAATTAATGAATGTATGGGAAACCCTGCAGTTATGTATATGATATTGCATTTTTGTCAACAGATCCTCCTAAATGTTCAATTCATGAGGCAAGAAAAACTTAAGCATATTCATATATCGTAAAGGTGCATTGTGTAATATTTAGGAGGATCTGTTGACAAAAATGCAATATGTACAAAACTATATTTTCAGTGATGTATTACATTACCTTACATAATGAACTGATATGTTTGCATTACCTTAGAATGAGCCATTTCTATCTTCATACATCGCGGGACCCTTACATTGAAATTCCCATTTTGCGCCACCATGAGCCCTAAACAGACAAACGCGTTTAGTCACTGTTCTTTGTGCAAAGAAGCTAGCCAAAGTCAGCTAGAGACACTGGCACAATGATGAACAAGTAACAATAACATTAGCAATAATTTGACAAAGCCATGTGATTACAGGGTGGCCGTGGGTCATTAAAAAGTTTACTAAAAATAAGGCCTTAAAAAGTATTAAATTGTCTTAAATTCAGATTGGATAGGTCTTAAATATGTTTGTCATGTCACCGCTAAGATGCATGCCATCGTTCTGCCAGTCAGGTCGAATATTTTCTACAAGGTAACGTAACATATGACATATCAGTATCAACTGACCAATCGGCTAATCTAACCTTAACCAATTCGAGCTGCTTCGATGGGCTCGACATTAACAGTTTTAAAAGCAAAACATATTTATCCAACCCCTGTTTAAAACAGTCTATGTGTTGTAACGTCTGTCAGAGTTTGAGGTCTGCCCAGATGAAGAATAGGAAAGACAGTGCAAACGAACTGGTAGTTCCACAAGACCTTTTATAGTTGCTTTATTTCAGTAAAGCACACTCTTCACATACATGTCGAATGAGTGTTTGTTAAAGGGCACCTATTATGCCCCTTTTTTACAAGATGTAATATTGGTCTCAAGTGTCCCCAGAATGTATTTGTGAAGTTTCACCTCAAAATACCCCACAGTTAATTTATTATAACCATTTGAAAATGTCATTTTGGGGCCTGTTTAAAAATGAGCTCTTTCAGGGGGTATACCACCTTAAATGCAAATGAGCTGCATATCCCCGCCCTGCCTTTGGATGAGGGCGTAACTTGATACCTATGGCTGGCAGTCGGTACTGAGAGAGTGACAGAAACCGCTGTTTTGAATGTCATTCAGCGTACGTTTGAATCGGAATATATAAATAGTATGAAGAGACTCCGGCAGAATAAATAAATGAGAATGGACCAGTACGTCTTGGTATCGTTATTTGATACATTTATGTACTTATAGAGTAGTAATCGCGTCCCATTTGAAATGATGGATGTCCAACACACACAGAGACACAAACACTAGCGCAATTTTTTGAAACTACATACACATTCTGTGATAAAGTTTGCTACGTACGAGCGAAATTACAAAAATGCGAGGGACCTGTAGCGTCATGTTTAGCTACTTGTCATACATGTGCTTCTGTGGTAAATGTGAGAAGATGGCTAACTTACAGAACACCAACATATATGCAGTTTTTAATACAATGTCTTTAAAAATATATATATTTATAAACGTGTGGTTACACACTATACAAACAAGGTTTTAAATTATATACACAGACATACTACGACGGCAATAACTTTAGACGCATTTGTTGTTGAATTGGCTGTCATCGACTGAAAAGACTATTTGCTCAAAAATCATAAAATACACTTACTGTTACTGGAGGTGACGGTGGATCGCAAACAGTAGACGACGATCCACAGTTGAGGATTAACTTTTAAGCCACAACAGGATTAACCCACGACAGAACATTTATGTTTCCAAGAACATACCAGCTGTCGTTGATGGTGTACAGATCACGGAGGGCGGGGTCTATGCCACAACCACACTGTCAATCAAACCCCTTTCCCATGTTCTACGTCACAAAAAGCTGAATCTTAGAACAGCTCATTCTGAGAGAGTGCATATGAAATATTGAGATTGTAAAAAAAAAACAATGGGTGGATTTTTATCATTCTAGGGTGGTTTTGCTCACACACTGCCAACACACATTTATGTTCAAACAGCATGTAAAAGTGAATTTTGCATAATAGGTGCCCTTTAACAGGTTAAAGAAAACACTCTGTAAAACGCTACAAATCAAAGTGGAAGTAAACGCATTATAATAAAACAGCCCGCGATAGATCGGTCATCTTCCTCTTTGCGCAAGAATTCTCACTCTCACTGAGCATGCGCGCTCCCATAACATCGTCATCTTAAAGGCATATCAACATGTCATGAACCCTACTGAACACTAGGCGGCCGTTACAGAGTTCCATCTTTTGAACATTCATCATATCGCATTGGTTTTCATTTCTTGTCCTCAAAACAGGGCACTAATCTGTTTATTTTTAAGTGTTGTTGTAATATTTTATATGGAAATCAATTATTTATAATTCTTATAATGAGAATAAAGTTAGGGTTAATAAAAATCAAGGAAAACAAATATAGTGATCTGAAATATAGCAAACTAATTTTAATTCATTATTTAAAACAGGGGTTCCCCAACCTTTTTTGTGCCAGGGACCGGCATATTCATAAAAAAAATTCCAGGGACCAGTTGTCAATTTGAATGCCTCAATTTTAAGATGAATCGATTTGGATTCGGAATATATCACTTAGCAAAACAGTAACAGCCTATAATTTATTTGCATATAATGAACTAGGTGGCAACAAAGGCTCCTTGCATACCAATCTTTTTAAACTTTCAGAACGGTTCACAAAAAGTGTCTTTTCTCCCATTCAATAAGGTCTACTTCAAAAGCAACTCACATAGCACTCACTCACTAGCAGGTGCATAGACGTTGGAACCCCCACCCCGGCCGCCCCCTGAATTCACATAAGGATTCAATAAGGATTATGCATTAGCATGCATTGTGTATTATCATGCAATTTATACGCGAAAATTAGTTTTTACATGCATTTGATACGCAGAAAACTTAATAATTGGTCAGAATTATGTCTGACCCATTCCAAATGTTTTCCGATATGGTGACAAGCACTGATGGACCAAAGAGCACACATTTTGACATGTGCAGTAAAAACTTGGAATATAAATTCTCAGAAAATGCATTTTTAATACTAATATGTTGAAAAGGCTGTTTATATACTCCATTAATAAAGGAGTTCAGACAAAGGACATATTTAATGAGGAAAATAGACATGCATGCATCACAAAAAATCTTTAACTTTTAGGTAGCAAAATATTTTTTAGAAAATTCTACTAGACTAACATCACTCATAAATCCTGAAATTTCACACATCTCTTGAGTTTTATTAAAAATCTTTAACTTTTAGGTAGCTAAATATTTTTTAGTAATTCTGTCAATTACACTAAGGTTAGATTTCATTGAAGGTAAATTGGACACCTACGCCCACAGACGTGAAGTGAACGAGACAGAGGCTTCCGGTAGCCTACTGTCAGAAATAGTTAACTCTGTGGCAATGCATGTGCAAAACTAATCACAAAGTCAACCAGGATACATAACACAGCCTACTAGGCCTATATAGTAACAGTTTCAGAATACAATAGCAAACACACCGTGATTTGGATGTTTGGTGAAGTGCCGCTGCAGTTTTGACTGCTTCATTGAGAGTTTTTCACCACAAATTACACACAACGGATTTGACGCCACGGAAATCGCCTGTTGTCGTGAATCCATACCTAATGTATGAGGTATCATATTTACGATTGAAGCTTGACTTTTTCTTTCTCTATATTTCAAGTTGGTCATCGCCTTTCCGGAACTGTCCGCAATGAAATGAGCCATTAAAGTCTGCTGCAGCGCGCTCATCTCTCCGCATACTTCTGTCATTTCAGCTGCACGCACCCATGCACACACGCGCTCAGTCTGTTTTAGATATGACGCATTGCTAAGCAATCGGAAGAAGCTCAGAAGAAACACATTTTAATATTTTTATTTATTTGTATTTATCTAGTGTTTGTGTTTTGGATTAAATAACATGACACGTTAAAAAGCATTTTAAAAAGACAATTATTATTATAGAAAAAATAAAAAATAAATTCTGGGAATATTTCAAGGCCCGGTACTAACGTGTTCAGCGGACCGGCACCGGTCATGGGACCGGGGGTTGGGAATCACTGATTTAAAAGGTACAATTGCCAAACATATCTCAAAGTCTTTTTATCTATTTATTAGTTTAATTAATAAACTAATTATATGAAACAATTATCAGTACACTATAAATAAACTGGTTCTATGCCTTAAATGCCTGCCGATGAGAGCATGAGCGTGTGATGCAGACTGGCCCGCAAAATGCATAGATTTGCCTTCAAATAACTTGCAAATCATTTAATTGACGCTACGAATGTAATTTATCTTTGTGAACTGACACTTTAGGTTAACATCCTTAAAGCCTCAATCTAAAGCGCTTCCTATACAACCACCATGGAGCAAGCAGTTACCAACAAGTTTATCGTGGACACTATACAACAATTGAAAGTTGAAATGTTTTCACACTTTGACGCAAAAATGGACAATATTCAGTCAAGCTTAACGTCGATCCATGGCTCTCTTACAACTTTAGGCGAACATGTGGCTGAGCTTGAACACAGGGTCAGCTCTAATGAGGACAATTTATCCGATATACAAAAACGCCTGAAATCACTTGAGGGTGAAAATTCCTACCTGCGGGATAAAATGGATGCTGTCAAACCGAAGCAGGGCCAACAATCTTCGATTCATTCATTTCCCTGAAAAAGCCGTGGGGAAAAACATTCATGGATTCATCGGCGGCCTAATCCAACAGCTCTTGGGTGAAGATAACTTTCCGGCACCCCCAGCTATAGAGCGGGCTCCCCGCTCCCCTATGCAACAGTCACAGAACCAGAAGAATTTTGCTCCGAGGCCTATCCTGGTGAGACTCCTCAGTCTTCAGGATAAGTTTAAAATCCTACGACTTGCCCGTGAAAAACAAAAACTCAAGTACAACGACAAACGTGTCCATATATTCCCGGATTTCAGTTACCAGTCTTCAAAAGCGTTGGGAGTTTGATGTTATCAAAGAAACTCCGTGAACTTGACATGAATTACTCCTTGCCACGCTCAAGATTATCTTCGATGGTAAATCAGTGCTGCTGTGTAAGACCCCAGGTGAAGCTGAAAAATTTCTTCAGGAACTACCTGAATGACTGATTACCCCTGTTTTGTTTAAGGTAACATTAGTCTATGAACAGCAAGGTTTTGGTTGTTGTTGCTGATGATGTTTGTTTGCTAATAGTAGCGCAATTGTGACTCAATTGTTTACATTTTGAAGATTTAATTGATGTGGAATTGACTTATTTTATTTTTATTTTTCCAATACCAGAATATTGAGACGATTTTTTTCTTTCTTTTTTTTTCTCCTTTTTTTTTTGACTCTCTTTCGGCTTTAGGGCTGGCTTAAAATGAATCCCTTGACTGATAAACTTCTCATATTGTTGATTCTTATATTGTAAACTTATCATTCTCTAATTTCTCATAATGAAGTTTGTATACAGGGAGATATTTTGGATATGTATAAAGCATCCCCAGTTAATATTTTGCGGTCTTAGCCTGCATTATTTTTATTTTTATTTTCTTTTTTTCTTCTTCTTTCTTTAGTAGTTCTAGGCTATGCCTTGGTTTGGCCAGTTTGTGTGTTTTTGTGTTAGCATAGAGGTATGCACGTTTATATGTTTGTGTTTGTGGGTAAATGTTTGTAAATATTTGTGTGATATGCTCTCCTCTCTCCTTCGCCCTTTTCTCCTCGTTCCATCTATCTATTTATTTTTGAAGATCCACTATAGGTAAAGGTTTATTTGTTATTCATTTAAATATTAGGAGTTTGATACATAAAATTGATCTGCTAAAAGCTTGGCTTTATTACAATAATCCCAGCGTTATCACATTTTCTGAAACATGGTTGAATAGTGATATATCTGATGCAGATGTTAACCTTGATGGTTATACTTTGTATAGAGCAGACAGGGCTACTCGTGGTGGGGGAGTAGCCACGTAGATCTCTTCTCATTTATCTTCTGAACTCATTATGCCTAAGGAGAGAGCAGTATATTTTGAATGCTTATTTGTTAATATTGCTTTTCATGAGAACAAGCAGATATCTATAGGTAACATCTATAGACCTCCGAATTCCCGGTTGAATCGACAAACTGTATTCTTGCTACTATTAATTCTTTAGACCATGTAAATGAGCTGATTTTATTGGGTGATTTTAACCGCAATTGGTTAGATCGTTCGTCGACTTATGAGAAAAATTTATTTAATGGCTTAAATCTTACTCAACTCATTACTGATCCGACTAGAGTAGTTAATAAATCCAAGTCTCTTCTGGACTGGATCTTGGTTACCCACCCAAACAGAATCTTGCAAACCTGATTGTTTTAGCGATCATTCAATTGTTTTTTGTGTGTGGAAAATAAGATTACCTAGTCTGCCACCTAAAGTTATTAGGATAAGGCAGTGTAAAAATCTGAACTCAGAGGCGTTTATCCAAGATTTAATAAGCATAAACTGGTCCAGATTTCAAATAATTCCTTATGTTGAAGACGCTTGGAATTTTTTTCTTTCTGAGGTTCTCAATGTCATAGATAAACATACACCTTGGATATCTGTTAAGGTTAAGGGTAGTCATTTACCTTGGATAGACGGTGATCTAATACATTCATTTAAATTACGAGATAAAGCCTGGGGTAAATACCGATTGACAAAGGAAACTGCTGATTGGTCTGAATATAAGAAATTAAGAAATGCTTGTACAACTAAAACAAGGGATGCAAAATCAAATTATTATAACCACTCTTTATCAGACAAAAACCCTAAGCAATTTTGGAAGAGACTTAACTCTTTAATTAATAAAACCCATACAAGTCCTCCATCCAAACTTAGAGTGAATAATAACATTATCACCGATCCTATCTCAATGGCCAATGCCTTCAATCAACACTTTTATTCTATTTGTTGTTCTCAATCATCTGAGCTCTTTTATTCTAACATAACAAATACCTTAAACAATATTTCTTTCTCCTTTGCTTCAATTCATCCCTCTGATGTTCAACAGGCAATCTCAGAAATAAAATCGTCTAAAGGAGCTGGTCCTGATGGTCTGGACATTAAGTTTATTAAACTTGCTTCTCATGTCTTAGCTTTTCCTCTTTGCGATTTATTTAATTTATCACTTTCAACCTGTGTAATTCCAGTCATGTGGAAATTTGCGAAAGTAATACCACTTCATAAAGGTGGTGACTCACTTGATGTCAACAATTACAGGCCAATTTCCATAATTAGTAATGTAGCTAAGATATTTGAAAAACTTATTTTAGGCAACTGTCCAAATATATTAATGATTTCTCCCTCTTGACTTCAAATCAGTCTGGATTTAGACCTAATCATTCTACAACAGCCCTTACAAAATTTACCAATGATATTTTTTGTGCTCATGATATTAACAAGTCTACTGGTGCGATCTTTATTGACCTAACTAAGGCGTTTGACATGGTCAATCACTATATTCTTCTTGACAAACTATGTGCTATTGGTCTTTCTAAATCAGCTGTTCTTTGGTTTAATTCATATCTTTATTACAGACGTCAAAGTGTATCTTTTAGTACTGCTCTCTCCCAGCCAAGAATAATGGAAACGGGTGTCCCTCAAGGTTCTTCCCTGGGGCCCCTTTTATTTTCTATTTTTATAAATGATTCTCCCACAAATATGCCTAGACAGTCAAATCCATTTATATGCAGATGATACAGTTATATATACATCTAAAAACGACATATCTAAGATTCAGTCCTCACTTCAACTTGATTTAAATCTTATTCAAACATGGTTTTCTTCTAATCTGCTTTTATTGAATAAAAAGAAGACTTATAGCATTCTTTTTGCAACCAGGTCTGCACTCCATAAGCAAAATAATTCTTTTGAGGTTAAATTTCTGGATGGTACACCTCTAATGAATATTGATAAGATTAAATATTTGGGCCTTTGGCTTGACTCCCAACTTACTTTCAGACCTCATATCGACTTTATTGTAAAAAATATCAACCGTAGCTTAAGAATGTTATACCGCTCAATTAACTGTTTTACAAAGCAGATTAGATTAAAAATAATTAACCAACTATTATTACCTATTATTGATTATGCGGATGTTATTTATCAGAACACAGCCGTAACCAATCTTAAACCTCTAGATGTGATTTATAATAGTCTTTGTAGATTTGTTTGAGGTGCCCATTTAGAACTCATCATTGCCATATGTATCAGTCATTTAATTTTTTTACACTAAGTGCTAGACGAAAGTATCATTGGTTGCAGTTTGTTCATAAATGCATTTTGTCAAACTACCCACCCTATCTGAAACAATACTTGATTCTGGTACCGCTTCCTTTTACAGTACAGTACTTACAGTGTACTTACAGTGTACTTACCTAGAAAGTACTAGCTAATATAAGGTAAGTACATGGAACAGGGTAGGTTTAGGGGTAGGTTCAGGGTTAGTACTAGTTATTACCCAGTAATTGTAGTTACTGAAATAAGTACATAGTATTTACATGGGTAACTGGACTGTAAAAGGAAGCGTTACCTTGATTCCTTATCAAACATCCTACAGCCTAAGAGACACTGATCATCTATTCTTTTCTGTACCAAATATAGCTAATGAAAGTGGGAGGAGAGCCTTTAAATTTAAAGCCCCTTCTGACTGGAATGATTTACCTAGGTCTTTTAGATTCGATCTCCTCTTTTCACCAATTTAAGATGTCTCTTAATAATTATTTGCATACAAGGTGCAACTGTTTTCCTCATTCCTGATGTATGTGTGTGTATACGTATATATATATACGTGTGCATGTGTATTTAAGAGTAGGTATGTATACACATGCATGTATGTATGTATGTATGGATATGTATATATGAGTGTAAATTGTTGTTGTTTTTTTTAAATTGTCTATATGATTGACCTTAATTGCTTATTGCCTAACATACATTCGTTGGATTGGGGAAGTTATGGGTGTTTTTGGTGTGACGGAGAGCTTTTGTCTTTGTTCTGTTAGTATGTATGTACTGTATGTGAAGTTTTTTTTGTTTTTGTTTTGTTTTTTTTTTCAGGTCCCTCGAAAACGAGATGCCACATCTCAAGGGGTTTTCCTCTTACCAATAAACTTCCATTAATAAAACTAAATCTAAGCCTTTATTAATATACTTTAATATTTAAAACATACAAGGCTTAAGACATTTATAAAAATGCCTTCTATATTTCTTTTCACTCCATTGTACTCCACAGACGACCGCACGTTCGCAATTGACAATTGGTTATTGTCATTTTACTTGCGTTTACTGGAAATATTACTGTATATTTTCACTTTTAATTTATATTTCCGTCGTAAGTTTGGTCTTAAATTTAATTTAGAAGGGGTATTAAAAAGTCTTAAATTTAAATGGTAGCCACCCTGGATTAACTTAAATAAGCACAGTAATGCTGATATTGTATTTCTTCTTGTCTTTTGATTTCCTCCCAGCGGCCGCTTTCAGCTACAGCATCTCTGGTGTGGCTGCCTTATGCATCTATTGACCAGCTCTTGAAAAACCTCAGTGAAAGTCAGATCAATGAAAAGGTGAAACATTGTTCATTTATCATAATGTCTGAGATGTTGATTTCTTGTTTAAGTTTAGAAACTGCTGTTCTTATCTATTTACTGTAGATGGGTTTAGTAGGTGATTTGATTGATTGGTATTGATAAACAGTTTCTATACCTATAATCAACTTTTTATCATCATTTTTATATACAATTGGAGTGTAACGGTACTTCAAACTAAACACAAAAAATGTGATATCACCCACAGTATGTATCGCAATACTCTCATGTTGTACCGAACACACCCTGCCCTGGCCCGTTGTGGAGCTTGACCTCACTTTACCTTAATTTTCTTCCTTGACATTTGATCAAATAGCAATTAAGGGTGAAACCATAAACGTATTCGCCCCGCAAATTTCCGTGTCTTATGTGTACAAGACAAATGTAGCCTAACCCCCAATAACCACAGTAAGCTCTGGGTTTATTTACATCCATAAGAAATGGTGTCATTTTATCACGAAATTCAAACAATAAATACCGTTTTGACAGTCTTTATATGGTGTGACAGATCACTATGTGCGCAATCATCTCTTTCTAATAAACATGATTGAACTTCTGAAGGTATGTTGAAAAGATACAGTGTGACTTACTGAAACGTACTAGATCTCGTGTCCACAGCTTGTTAGTCAGGTATATGCAATGTATTCAGCCTATAAATTCATTATATTTGACTTAACCTGTTTAGTGATGTCTTGATTTAAAATATCTGTCATGAAAATGACAGCCAGTATGTAAATGATTGTATTTCAACAACGAATAGGAGTAAAAACAAATAATTCAATTGAGAAGTTAATGCAAAAACGACCTTTTGTATAGTTCACATGTTTGCATTACAAATGTAGTTGATTATTATATCTAAAAATAACTGAATTTAGAATAATAGTTTGGGCCCTGTTGTTAACCTTTATTATTCTAAAAAAACTTTTAATTTAAAGCTGAATTAATTTAAGCAGAGACACAAGTTTGCTCTACCAAACCGAATCTTGACGTCAAAACGAAGGTGAACCTGAACCGTCAGTTTTATGTACCGATTGTCCTGACAATTTGTGCTGCCTTGTCGAAAAATGCTACCGTAGTGCGAAATCGATCACGGAAAATATTGATTAATATTATATGAAATACAATTATAAATGCAATACTAAGTTATGAGTAGCTACTGTATACTGTAGACTACTGTTTTTATTTTTAAAATGTGAAAAGTAAAAATTATCTTTAAATATTCATCTTTGACTTGTCAAAGCAAAGCAAATGACTTGTAACTTTCCTTAATAACTGAAACTTTCAGTTATTCTTGTTCAGCTGGCTGACCGCACAAATATTCATATGGTATTTATTATTCTTTTAGAGGGAAATTACATTTATAACGCATGAAAATTTACCTTTTGTTAAAAAAACTGAGTCTGCACATGCGCATAACCAGTAAGTAGCAAATCTCGATGGGTAGCATGAATTGACAGAACATTGTTACACCCTTATATATATATATATATATATATATATATATATATATATATATAATTTATATATATATATATATATATATAATTTTATTATGTTGTCAGAGTGTAGGGCAAGCAGCACTAATTTCATTCTGTGCTTGACCCAGTTTAACAAAGACTACGATCTAAACCATTCCTGCATTAACAAAATTTAAGTACATCAAGTCACCTTTATACAGTACAGATTATTTCCCAGCAGCTTTACAGTGATAAACAGGAAAATTAAACATTTTGGCTGTTGTTCAGCTGATGTCAGTTCAGTGTTGGTTCAGTTCCGTTGTGAAAGATCAATTATATTTAATAATCTATAAAGCAGCTGTACAAAAAAATTGTCATCGTTCAGTTCTCATACAGCAGCGTTAGTACAGTGACTACTACAGTCAGATCAATAATATATTGTTGAATATTAAGTGTCCCCATAAGGTAGACAAAAGTTTTGATTTTTGTTATTGCATAATAACTCTAAAATCAGAGTTGACTTAAGTTTTAAAAACATTAAAAACAAGTTTTAAATAAAATAATATATGCAATAAACATTATTTGACATTTTAAAAATACAGTATTTCCTTAGCTAGTCCGTCCAAGCCATTGATCCCTCGAACTAGAATGGACAAATATAAATCATTATCCAACCATTATATCAAATATTAATAGTTCATGTGCCCATATGCAGGACTCCGGTGTAGGGAGATCATCTGAATTATGTTTTTAAGCATTAAAGTGTATTTAATAAATTAAAGTGCTTAATTTCAGATTAATACAATTGTTAGAATGTAAATTGTTACAATTACAATAAGCCTAATTTTTAAACCAGGGATTGATAAATAACTGGTTAGTATAGCACATAATGCAGATATTCTGCAACATAATGAAAGCTAATTTAAATCACAGCAGACCTAAGCCTCGTTTCCACTGAGCGTACGTACAGTACAGTACGGGTCGGGTCGGGTACACTCATGATCAGGCTTGCGTTTCCACCGCCAACAGTACCCTTACTTAATAGGCGTGGTGTTTGCTGGAAAGAAGCGGTCGAACGTCATTTTCGCGCGAAGAAAGCGACATAGTAAACACCAATGGATGACAGACAGCAGATCTTGTTCTTGCTTCTCAGCACGTTTGTCACTAGAAACAAGCGCTGGCATTAGGCATTTCTCAATACCAAGAAGCCAACGCAAAGTCCGACTCAGGAGAATGATCCCGAGGACGCGCCTCCAGTGATTCTGCTAATGGAACAGCGCGTTATTGAACGCGGCACTCAGCTCGCTCTGGCTCTGTGACTCCGGTTATCTCTCTGTATGCTCATTTTAGACAACAATAAAACGAAATATGTTATAAAACACCACTCTGCTTCTTTTCAATACATTTTAAACATTCTAAAGCACACAAATGTGGTTCAGGCAACGCCTATTGATTATATTCACTGCATGTATGTAACGTTATATTTATAACAAAACTAAATATAAAACACAACCCTGCCTCTTTTCGTTTAAATTTAAAAATATTAAACATATTCCAGGCAATATACAATGCATATCGCATTGGTACAAATGTTGCAATAAACAACAATACAGATGATCTTGTAATAAAATAAAAAAAATGACAGAACTATCTATTTTTGTTGAATTTCAGTTTTATCAATAATAGCCATTATAAAAGTATAAGTAAAAGGTACAAAAAGATATACAGATATACAGTAAAGCTTAAATAACATAGAGAAACAATTCAGTCAAATACAAATTCAGCGCTCAAAGATATGAAACTTCACGTAGCCTTCTGACAAAACTATTGACCAGGGAACGAATTATAGATTCACGAGACCAAAGATCACCTGTTAGGTTTATACAAGACGAACTATATCTCATGTTTAACCACTACAGAGACGTCCGAGTCAGCGGCAAACATCAGAACGACTAGCCGAGGAGAGGCTGTTCCAGGCGGGACACGAGCGCGAGCGTCCGGTGATCGCTTGAAATGGATCTCAGTCAAATTATCATAAATCTATAAATAAACCACAGATTTGAGCTTTAAAACACTACTTTCTTGCCTAAAAAACTCTTAAAACTACATTTCGTGACACAATAACAGTAGAATTATATTTCAACTGTATGCTTCTAATGCCCTTGTAGCAAGCGCGAGTGACAATACTCTGTCCACCAATCACTGTTCTAGCTCCACCTTTTAGTACCCTTTCACTGTGCTAGGTACCCCAACGAAAGGGTACCCAAATGAGTGGTACGGTGACAGTTCGGCTTTTGGTACCATTCACAACTTTTGACAGTGGAAACGCAAATAAATGCGTACCGAACCGTACCGTAGCCACTCAGTGGAAACGAGGCACTCAGAGTAACCTATTTGTTGACATTTGGGTCAGTTACCATTTTGGATTTCCCATGAAAATCGCAACAAAAATCATGCGAAGAGTATTTAACGCTCGGTTATTCACAAAGGGCTGCGCTTTTCCAAAACACACTTTTAACTAAAAGTAAAGAGTGATGATTAAATTGAGTGATTTCTCTGTGGGGTCAAATCCAGGCATAACTTTTTGGGAAAGGTTCTTAAAAAAACATTCAGGTCTTAAACCTTCAGAAGCCACTCCTATTGTCACCAGTCTGACATTTGGAGTGTTTTGAGAATACAGTATGTCCAGCCCAACAGATTCCTCATAAAATCATCTTTATTTAGAATAAATACTCTCTTTGGGATCCTATACAAATAAAATATTCCAGTAATCTGGTTGGTTGCAAATAGATATATATATACACTCACCGGCCACTTTATTAGGTACCCCATGCTAGTAACGGGTTGGACCCCTTTTGCCTTCAGAACTGCCTCAATTCTTCGTGGCATTGATTCAACAAGGTGCTGGAAGCATTCCTCAGGGAGTTTGGTCCATATTGACATGATGGCATCACACAGTTGCCGCAGATTTGTCGGCTGCACATCCCATGATGCGAATCTCCCGTTCCCACCACATCCCAAAGATGCTCTATTGGATTGAGATCTGGTGACTGTGGAGGCCATTTGAGTACAGCGAACTCATTGTCATGTTCAAGAAACCAGTCTGAGATGATTCCAGCTTTATGACATGGCGCATTATCCTGCTGAAATTAGCCATCAGAAGTTGGGTACATTGTGGTCAGTAAAGGGATGGACATGGTCAGCAACAATACTCAGGTAGGCTGTGGCGTTGCAACAATGCTCAATTGGTACCAAGGGGCCCAAAGAGTGCCAAGAAAATATTCCCACACCATGACACCACCACCACCAGCCTGAACCGTTGATACAAGGCAGGATGGATCCATGCTTTCATGTTGTAGACGCCAAATTCTGACCCCACCATCCGAATGTCGCAGCAGAAATTGAGACTCATCAGACCAGGCAACGTTTTTCCAATCTTCTATTGTCCAATTTCGATGAGCTTGTGCAAATTGTAGCCTCAGTTTCCTGTTCTTAGCTGAAAGGAGTGGCACCCGGTGTGGTCTTCTATTGCTGTAGCCCATCTGCCTCAAAGTTCGACGTACTGTGCGTTCAGAGATGCTCTTCTGCCCACCTTGGTTGTAATGGGTGGTTATTTGAGTCACTGTTGCCCTTCTATCAGCTCTGAACCAGTCTGGCCATTCTCCTCTGACCTCTGGCATCAACAAGGCATTTCCGCCACAGAACTGCCGCTCACTGGATGTTTTTTCTTTTTGGACCATTCTCTGTAAACCCTAGAGATGGTTGTGCATAAAAATCCCAGTAGATTAGCAGTTTCTGAAATACTCAGACCAACCCTCTGGCACCAACAATCATGCCACGTTCAAAGTCACTCAAATCACCTTTCTTCCCCATATTGATGCTCGGTTTGAACTGCAGGAGATTGTCTTGACCATGTCTACATGCCTAAATGCACTGCAGTTGCCGCCATGTGATTGGCTGCTTAGAAATTAAGTGTTAACGAGCAGTTGGACAGGTGTACCTAATAAAGGGGCCGGTGAGTGTATGTATATATGTATATGTGTGTGTGTGTATATCAGAGTTTCTGCTAGAAAAAATGGTGCCGGTCAAAGTGACATTTTGATGATATGCCGGTCAAATATTGCCTCTTAATTAGTCAAGTTGAGGAAAACTGGAGGCAGGCTATTTAACTTAAAAAATGACATAATCAGGCCGTATAGAATGCAACGTGTTTATTAGCATAACTTTCAAATAGACGGAAACCATGAAAACATGAACGTCCGATTGGCGTCAATCAACGCCAATTGTTTTTACTATGGTTTCACATTAGTTTAACAAACCAATCCCCCTTCCCCACATACAATATCATAATGTGCTAAAGGGAATGTAGCGAGTGTGCGGCGGCGGAGGTGAGGCGTTTATCAGGAAGCGCGAGCGCGCTGGGGCGGGCACGTGACTTACATTCGCAGCAGAGCATTGCGGAGTGGAGCGGATCTTGGACAGAGGAGCGCAGAGCGGCATTTGGACGGAGCGTCGGCCTATTTCGCGCTCTCGCTCACACCACGAGAAAACTCCACGTCTTTTCCCCGCCTGACTAAAGTTGATTGCATTGTATTCAGCATCCTCAAGCGAGTTTGCGAGCGCAGAGAGGGTTTTCTCCGCTGCTGGCCTGCTTTCAAGAAACCACCGCATGTATCTGAAACCTCAGACATAGTCCAAACTCGTGTTCTTGAAGGTGAACTAAAAAGAACTAGATAAGGAAAGCAATTCTTTTTTTTTTTTTTTTTTAAGTTTGAGACAATTTAAATTGTTATCCACGTGCTCTATGCGCAAAAGTTCCGTTAGATGTTGGCGTCTGGTAGCCTGACTACGTCAGACTTCCTACTTCCGCTAATTTCATTTCGCTCCTGTAGTCAGTCTGAGATAGCAGCCTATCTTTCAGTTTTCCACCGGCCTGAAATAGCCGGCCAATCAACGAACAGAGGGCGGGCTGAGAGCCGTAACGTAGACGCTAAGCGCCGAGTTTTACATGTAGGTTAGAGAAATCGAAAACCGAAACGACCGCAGAAAATGGGAAACAAGACACGGGATGCAGTTCGCCTGTTATGGAGAACATTCTGGGGGTTTTCAAACTGAAGCAAAAGTCGTTTACAGCAATGTTCACTCCGGTATTTCGCTCGCATCATCAAGTGTTTACAGCAATGTTCACTCCGCTATTTCGCTCGCATCATCAATACAAGTGTTTACAGCCAGGACCGGCAGCGTGCACTTCTGCCGCTCTAGGCGAAAACAATTTTACCGCCCCTCTATTTGCGAACGTATACCAGCAACAACCAGCATGCTTGGCCATAATGTAGCTTACACTCTGATTCATCAACACAGATGCAGCTGTTTACTTTTGCAAATTCATACATTCTAGCAAGGAAAAATATTAACACTTCAAGCTTACACATTTAGGCTACCCAATTTTGTTCAGGCTAATTGTAGTAATGACGGATCATACCTGTTTGGCCATAACTATATGAATAATATGCATAACTATAAGGACATAACTTACCCCCATTCAACGTCACTTCTCTGTCTTTTACGGCCATGAAAGAACTTCGGTCTCCTCGGCTGTGAACGCGCCTGGCGCGCTCTTATGATCATATTATTATTATTATTATCATAATAATAACAACAATCCACCATATTTCGTTTCGACATCCTGCTGCATTAGTCCCAGATATGTGATTCATTAACGATCTGTTCATTGCGTATGTCACGTGACAAATGAACGTAAGACTCTGAAGGTAAAGTGATTATTTATGTTCCCTGTAAATCATTTTTTACTGCATTATGATTTCTTAATTCAGAATATGATCAACATTGCGTTGGTGGATGTGATTGGGGAATTTGGCTGTTAAAATTATAACATTTAAAGCCACTTAAATAAACGAAATGACTCAGAGAGTCAGTAAAATTAACTTCCATATTAACCAGTCATGACTCGCACAAGAGCAGGGGCTCGCGGCGCTGCGGCGATCAGTCATGACTCGTGGAGCAGGCAGCACCGCACGCTGCGAGGCGGCCGCAGCTCAGCAAATCATATAAATAACCTAGTTTGTGAATTGTTACATTCCCGGCTGGCACACATTTTGCAGCCCTTACAAAAGTGCCGCTCCCTACTACAGTGGAAGTTCGATCATCAGATTTGAGTTCGATGCATAATGTCTGTGTCTTAAATGCGAATGTGTCGGCGCAGTGACATACGTCAGTAAATAAGACTTATCTGATTGGCTTATGGGTAACCAATAATTTTAAACTTCAGAGAAGTGCCCCTAGCGAGAGATGAAACACTTCTCTCATTATGCCATTCCAGACTCTGTCTACGAAAGCAAAGTGAAGTAGCAGAGTCTGGTATTACCAGGCTACAGCGTCCTGGTGGCCTAATAGTTAATTTACTTTTTAATTTAATATGTTGATGTAGGCCTATAGCCAAATATTTATTTCTATAATTAGGCCTATTGATTCGTTTAATTTTACAGTTTTTTTTGTTTTTTTTTGTCTGTGTGTGTACAATATGATATGGCCTAAGCCAATTTAAATTTTAATAGTGCGCGCTGCGCAAAAATCAGGTAGGCTTATCAAAATCTGGCCTAATAATTAATTAGCCTACTTTTAAACATTTATGTATATAATTTTTTTACATTTTTGTTCATATTTTTATTTTAGTTGTATTATTAGGCCCATTTATTCGTTTAATTTTACAGCAGTTGGTGTGTACAATGGTTATAAGCCCATTTAAATTTTTGATATGCGTTGGGCAAAAGTTCAGTTATCAAAATTCTGGCCTATAGTTAATTTACTTTTAAAACTTTTATGTATATTTTTGTTTATTTAATTATTATTCATATTATTAGGCCCATTTATTCGTTTAACTTTACAGGACTTTTTGTGTATGCTATACATTCCTGTTCTTGCTAGTAGACTATACCTAGGCTACAAATTTTTAATTCGAAATGAAACATTTCTGTATGGAAAATGTTGTTGTTGGTCTTTAGTTCTTTGTAAGCTAAGGCTATGGAGTGAAATAAAAATACATGCAGATTTGTTTCGTTTTTTGGAGCGAGCGGGGCGATTTGAGTGGCGCGCAGAAGCAAACTGCGTTGAGCGCTCAACAGGGAGCGCTGTATGAACTGTGATGCACGAGCAGTTCCGGGGACAGTGATTTGATTATTGATTATACAAGGTTGAATATTAAAGTATTGTGATTATACGAGTATTGTGAACGTTAAAGTTTGAACGGTCAGAATGACCGCTGTGGTCGTTCTAGTAGTTATGGAATTCCGGTAGTTCTAGTGTTAACATTCAAACGTAGAGCCTGTTTCCTTTATAACATAGCCAAAGGTCGGTGTATTTTTGCTTTATACATTTTAGGCTTATTCTCTAATTCATATTGTGTTAGGGGGTGGCATTATTAGGCAATTTTAATTCGGACAATTTGACCGGAGAGATTTAATTTTGTCGGACATTTCATTTTTCCCGGCCAATGTCCGGTAATTACCGGACAACGGAAACCCTGGTGTATATATGCGTGTAGAAAATCTGCTGAGTACTGTATGTAATTAATCTCCGGCTTCTCTGTCTACAGATGTACAAGAATCTGAAAGATAAACTATCAGAATATCACAGACTGGTGGATCAGAGCAGCAGACACAGACTTATGGCCCGTTAACCGCCGCTCACAATCTCCTTAGTATGAGTAATGTAGATGAAAATTAAGTTTGGTGGTGGCGTGTACACGTTTGATGTTCCCATACTAACAATGTATGGAAAACGTATTAACTCCATCAATGATTTGATGTGTCAGTTCAGTCTCTTGATAAGATAATGTGTATTTTTATGAAGACACTGTTAAAAACATCTTAAACTTTGTATGTTGTTCTCTTGATTTAACTGGTGTGATTTGAATTAGCAATGCAATAAAACAGTTTTGTTTAAGATGTGTAATGTCTTTACTTTATAACTTGATTACTTTTTTCAGTCCAAAGGGAGCCTATTTTGAAAACAAGTTGCTAAAATCACTCATTGAATATAAATATATAAAATGTGGGTCTAAAAGTACACAAAAATGACAGTTTAATTAATGCGTACCTCTGTTTGAATTCACTGTTCTGTATTTTCTGGTTTTGCAAGGAAAAGAAACCTTTTTATTATTATTAACAGTGGTATACACGTTAATAATAATAAATTATGCATGTCTTTAAATGAAAAATGAAAGTTAATATTCCTGCAGCCGGCAGCAACACTAATTTTAATTGGGGGTAGAGATTAGAATTATTGCACTCACTTTAATTTGCTCTGTCTATTTGACATGCATGTGTAAACATTTATTCATTAAAAGGGAACTTGGCAACTCTAGCCATTTCTTCACTGATTTTCACTTTTGTTGTTGCATGTTTTCTCATCGAGCTCCCTCTGACGTAACAGCTATGGGGCGTATATTTCACAACACTCGTAAAAAATCTCTTGCGGCGCCTCCTCCCAAGGGGGTAATCCATTGACCGGAAGTTGAAAGCCTCGCGGGAGCTGCCATCTTGTTGCAGAACTTCTCTTGTGTCAATTCCCATTGATTCATTTTAGCGTCAGTTTGACAGCGAATAACTTTACATCTGAGGTGTTTGAAGACCCCATTTGTCCTTTATTTATTTCTAAAGAAACACGACAATGTATAAAAGGCTCCATTACCTTGTAGCTTATGTTATGACCCCGTAGAAGCAGTTTTAGTGAAAGTAGGCTAACGATTGCGTCATACCACGCGACTCTCTGTCGCACAGTAAAGAGATTACCGTATGGACAGAAGAAGAAGCTCACGCACAATCGGGGAAATGTGGAGGCAAAATTACAAAATAATTAATCAGAATACCTAGCAAAAGTGTCTCCTTCTCCTAGCTCATGGACAGCTCCTACTCACACTCTCCGCCTCTGCAAGTATCAGAAGGGCATGATTCAGATTTCTTATGCCACAGCACTAGAAGACAGACGGGGTGCTCTCGTCACATCTACGTCAGAAAGCTCTGTTTGAGTCTGCGCGTCAGGGAGGAAGTGCTAAAAAAATCGCCAAAAACGGGCATCAATCGTCTCAATGGAGTTCCGATGAGATCGCTCTGTCCATTTCTTATACTGTCTATGCTCCTCCCCTTTCTGCCGCTTCTCATGTGCATTTGTTAAATAGACAGTAAAAGAAATGGACAGAGCGACCTCATTGATTTCAACGGAGAACATTGAAGCATGGAGTACTGCGCAGGCTCGAACGTATGTCTTCTAGTAGCTGGTCCAGGGTAATCTGAATAATTCCCTTCTGAATCTCACAGAGATAAGATACTCTACTTCAGAGAGTATTAGCTGTCCATGAGCTAGCAGCAGGATCAACTTTATTCAACTCTATGGGCTTCTCCCTCGACTTTATCTGACTTCATGCCTCCATGTCCCCCGATTGCCTGTGAGCTTTCCTCCTGTCTATACGGTAATTTTTCTATTGTGCGACGGAGAGTCAATTCGTTATGACGCAATCGTTAGCTTACTTTTTACAAAAACTGCTTCTACAGGGCCATAACGTAAGGTACAAGGCAATGGAGGCTTTTATACATTGTTGTGTTTCTTTAGAAATAAATAATAGACAAATTTAGTCTTTGGACGCCTCAGATGTGAAGTGATTCGCTGTCAAAGTGACGCCAAAATGAATGGGAGTCAATAGAATGCTAACAGCAGGTGAAGTTCTGCTACAACGGTGGCTCCCGTGAGGCTTCGAACTTTCGGCTGATGGATTACCCCCTTGATTTGTTATCGGAGCCGGTGTTGTGCCGAATTTCGACCCTGCCAAATTGTTACCGCCCTAGTATTTGGTAGGTTGTAGGGGAGGGGTTAGGATTAGGGGCGGGTTTGGGATCAGGCAATCAGGTACTGACTTCAATGAGGGGGTGTAATAATTCGGCTGGGGTTCGAAATTAGGCACAACACCGTGTGGAGCTATGTCTACCGAGGTGGGTAATAATAAGTTTCAACAAGTGTGTCGTTGGTACCAACACCAATAAGGTGTTTGAAAAACTTAGAGGCCTATTGGTCTGATGATCAGCCAGGAAAGATCAGCCAGGTAGGATGGTGCCAAGCCTGCACACAAACAAGAATACCTTAAACTGAATTCTAAACAAAGCAAAGTAATCAAAACATGGGTAATACTAGTCCTAGGTAATGCAAGATTTTATTTTAGCAATCAGCCTGAACTGAAAAAAATGCTGATTTTACAACTGAATTCGTTTATCAAATTTAAGAGCTAGGTCAAAAATGGCACCCAGATTCCATGCATGAGTACTAACTGAGATATCACGTGACTAAAGGATCTTGAGAGGATGTTAGCACATTCAGGCTGTCCAAAAACCAAAACTCACATATTTTAACTGTCATTTAATTGAAGAGTGTTATCAGCCATCCAACTTTTATTCACTCAAACAATCAAAAAGTGACTGAAGAGATATCTTCTCGTCTGGTCTCTTTGGAAGATACAGATGTATATTGTGATGGATTTTTACCTAACTAACATTTATTTTCCTTGCAGGAATAACATTCATATGCTTTTGAAACCTAAATGTCTCTGGCCACAGGTGAAGAGCTGTCGTTCCAACCACAGAAGTTGACGAATGTTCGTTTTAACTATGGTTTCGGGAAACACCGTTATTTTAGTAACGACAGTACTTTCTATGGCTAACGAATGCTTTTGGGAAGCGCACCCAAGAATGTAGGGTGAACATATTTGATTACCAAAAACCAGGACACTCGGCCCGGCAAACAAATACTCAAATGATACTCGAAGTTTACTTAAAGACGCCTTATTAATTTCACTATATTTAAAGTATAAGCTATGCCTCCTATGCATGGATAGAAAATTGTTATATTACAAGACACAAATTTAGATTAGTGAAAATTAGGCTTCTCAGAGGTTACTCAACATGTTGACATGATATTATGACAGGTTTAAAAAATAATGAATGAAATAATTAATGTCTGTTCTGTATTAGAAAAATAAATATATAAATAACTAAAAGAAATACCTCCAAATTGAACAAAAATAGCCCTCACAAACTTACAAAATATATTTATATCTTTAGTTTTCTTCCTCTTTATCCTGTTTTTCTTCCTCATCCTCCTTGTTTGCCCATCTATATTTTGCTGTAGAGCTGATCTTTCCCAGCAGTTTTTTAAAAACCAGGACATTTTCATCACTTTATAAAAAACAACTAGGACAGGACTTGGAAAACAGGACATGTCCTGGGAAAACAGGACTGTTGGTCACCTAACCAGAATGGGTTCTGCAGTCTGGAAGAATGAAGATAACGAACGGTTACCTGAAACGTAACCTCGGTTCTCTCAGATGAGGGAACGAGTATTGCGTAAGCTAGCTTACGCTACGGGAAAGATTCTTCTTTGCCGAACAATGAAGCCAAAAATTTTTATAATTTGTAATCATTGTCAACGCACTTCTCAGGTGCAGGACCTAGAGCGGGCTAACTAGCAGCCTCATTGGTTCGTTCCTGGGAAGTGATCAAACCAATCGGAGAGCGGCGCTGAACCCCGCGCCCAATGAGCGGACGACGCTCGCTGTATCACGTCAGAAGCCCGCCGAAAGGGGCGTGGCTTGAGTGTATAGTAAGCACTCTCCGTGGTTTGGAACAACGATTTATAGTGATGAAGCGAATCGCTGTTAGAGCGGGCACGGCCGGGAACGCAATACTCGTTCCTCATCTAGAGAGAACCGAGGTTACGTTCAGGTAACCGATTCGTTCTCTTACGAGAGGTTCTCTCGTATTGCGTAAGCTAGCTTACGCTACGGGAACCCCTGGTCAACGCCGTGCCCGGTCAGTCACCACAAGCATCCCCGAGAGGGTGGAGGGAGCAATAGTGGAGAAACAATAATAAAGGGCAGAAGCCGTTTATATGAGAATATGAGGCCTAAGAGGCGGCCGGCATAGCGGGCCATAGTATAGGAAGTTTCCATAGAATGGAGGGGGAAGATCAAGGGGCTAGCCGGTTGAAGGATTCCCCATAAAGCGTGGCTAGACGCTGCGCGGGTTAGACCGCTAGTAATTTAGCCTGTAAGGCCGGTACTTCCAAGTTATAAAATCTGATAAAGGTGGACGGGAAGACCCAGCCCGCGGCCACACAGATATCATGAATAGAAATACCACAGGACCAAGCCCACGAAGAGGCCATGCCTCGAGTCGTTAGGGCCAAACTCGAGACACGACACGTTCGAAGAGAGCGCGTGAATGTCGCCCACTCGTTTAACTGAGGCAAGAGCGATCAGAAAAACGGCTTTTAGGGAGAGATATTTGAGGTCAATAGACTCGAGCGGTTTGAAAGGGGGGGCTTTCAAGGCCTCGAGGACTATTGAAAGGTCCCAAACCGGCACCGAGGGGGGCGAGGGGGGTTCATCCTCCTGGCTCCCCTGAGGAAGCGGATAACCAGCTCGTCTTTGCCAATAGACTGGGCGCGTCGGGGACCAACGAAGGCCGCACGGCTGCCACATAAACCTTTCAGGGTGGACGGGGTTCTGCCCTTGTCCAGCATATCTTGAAGGAAGGAAAGCAAAGAAGAGACCTCACACTTAAGGGGGTCCAAATTCTTTTCGGTGCACCATTTTTGAAAATACAGACCATTTAGCCGCATAGAGCTTTCTGGTAGATGCCGCTCTAGCGTGTTTGATCGTATTCAAGACTCCCTCTGGCAAATCAGACGTGTAATCGTTCGGTCACCCATGCATGAAGCACCCAGCGCTGCGGGTGGGGATGCCAGATTGTGCCGCGGGCTTGAGAGGGGAGATCTGCTCTGACCGGGATGGGCCACGGGGCTGTCTGAGACAGCTGTGTGAGCTCCGGGTACCAAATCTGATTCTCCCAACGCGGCGCTATGAGGAGCACCGGGTGGCGAAATTCCCTGATTCTCTGAATGACCTGCGGTAGCAGGGAGATGGGAGGGAAGGCATAGAGCGGGCAGTATGGCCATTCTAGCGCCAACGCGTCCTCGTTCTTCGAGAAGAATATCGGACAGTGCGAGTTCTCTTCTGTCGCAAAGAGATCTATCTCCGCTCTGCCAAAGAGGCGCCACAGTGATTGGACTGTAAGAGGATTCAGGGACCATTCTCCTGGAGAGAGAAGGTTCCTGGATAGAATGTCTGGACCGTCGTTTAGGTGTCCCGGGACATGCGTCGCTCTGAGCGAGAGCAGATGACTCTGGGACCAAACTAGAATGCGGCGTGTCAGCAGGAAGAGATTCCTGGATCTGACCCCGCCCTGACGGTTGATGTAGGATACCACTGTCATGTTGTCTGAACAAATCAGGACGTGGTGACCCTGGATGCGCGGGAGGAACTGCAACAGTGCATACTCGAACCGCAAGCATCTCGAGACAGTTTATGTGAAATGGGGTCTCCCGATCGACCATCGGCCAGAGGCCGGTGAGCCCTCGCAGACCGCACCTCAGCCTGTGTTGGATGCGTCTGTCGAGATTACCTTCCGGTGAAAGAAGGTCCCCATCGTGACGCCCCGTTGAAACCAATCGGTCACCGTCCAAGGCTGTAGTGCAGAAATGCATGCCTGAGTGACTCTGATTAGCTGGCGGCCCGTGGTCCACTCGCGGCGGGGTACACGGGTCTTTAGCCAGAATTGGAGGGGGCGCATATGTAAAAGACCTAGCTGTAGCGCGGCTGCAGCTGAGGCCATGTGACCCAGCATTCTCTGAAAGGTTTTCACCGGAACGCGGGTATTCATCTGGAACGAAGCGGCTAAACGCTGCAAGCGGCGTGTGCGCTGAGCGGATAAGCGTGCTTTCATAGTGGTAGAGTCCAGGTCTATCCCCAGAAAGGAGATAGTTTGACTGGGCTGGAGAACGCTCTTTGTCCAGTTGACAGAGAGGCCCAGCGCTTCCAGATGAGCGATAAGAGCTGTACGGTGCGACAGAAGCTCTGTTTTGGAACGTGCTAGAATGAGCCAATCGTCCAAATAATTCAAAATGCGCATCCCCTGGGTTCGAAGGGGGCGAGCGCCGCGTCCATACATTTCGTGAACGTGCGTGGCGCTAGGGAAAGGCCGAACGGGAGAACGGCGTATCGATAAACCTGGCCCTCGAAGGCGAAGCGTAAAAACTGCCTGTGACGAGGGTGTATTTGAATCTGAAAATAAGCGTCTTTCAGATCTAGGGAGATGAACCAATCCCCCTGGCGCACATGTGCGAGGAGTTTCCTGACCGTCAGCATTCTGAATGATCTCGTCATGAGAGCTTTGTTCAGAAATCTGAGGTCTAGAATCGGCCTGAGGCCGCCGTCTTTCTTGGGGACCAGAAAATAACGGCCGTAAAACCCCGGCTCGGTTATGGGTGGAGGGACTCTCTCTATCGCGCCTTTTGTTAACAGTTTCGATATTTCTGTGCGGAGCGTGCTCGCGGCAGCTGGGCTGACCACAGAAAGGGGCCGGGCGCGGGAACGCGGCGGGCGGCGGCGAAACTGTAACTGGTAGCCGTCTTTTATAATGCTTAGTACCCACGGGGATATGCCGGGAATGGCTTCCCACGCTTTGAAGCATATTGCTAGAGGCTGAATGGCCGTGCTGTCCCGGTTGCTGCATGTAACGGGCTGGACACTGTGTGTGTGCTCGTGTAAACTGTGTGTGGCAACGGGATTTGCACTCAGAGAGGAGCTTATGGGCCGTGATACAGAGCGAGCAGAGGGGGGACACGCGCTGCTTGAGGGCGTGCTTATGCTTTCTGCTACTCGAGCGGACGGAGGCCGCTGAGTGGGAGTGAACTCTGTGGGGGACACGGGAAAAAGTGTGAGTGAACACGTGCTTGTGGTCACATTTTTTACACTTGAGGCTTTTATGCTCTTTATGTGAACTCTCTGGGTAGCCGTGAAAACGGCTGTTTGTCGCTCGCAAGCGGGTCGAGTCACCGGCTTGTTCTCGGCGAGATTCGCTGCTGCAGTCGGCGAAGGTTCGGGGACTAACAGAGGGTGAAACTTTGACGGCGGTCCGGCAGCGGCGGAAAGAAGCCGTCTTTTCCCCAGAAGTGCTAGGCGGACTTCTGCTGATCAGGCTTCAGCGTGACCTTGGGGCGGGGCGCTTGGGGAGCCTGTCTGCGTCGGCTGTCGGAGCGAGGGCGAGGGCGAGGGCGGCCGCTCTGCCTGTGCTGGGGATGGGCCTGAGCTTGCTGCGGGCGGCGTTGTTGAGGCGTTCTGGCAGGGGGCTCACGAGAGCGGCCTGCAGAAGTGTTACCGCGGCGAGGCAGGAACAAATTCATGGCCTGGGTGGCTTTCTGGACCTCGGAAAAGCGTTCTACGATGCCCGTGACGGCAGATCCGAAGAGGCCAGAGGGTGAGACGGGCGCGTTGAGGAAGACAGCGCGCTCAGCTTCGCTCATGTCCGTGAGCGTGAGCCACAAGTGTCTCTCGGCGACACAGAGGATGGCCATGCATCTTCCCAGCGCTTGAGCGGCAGCTTTGGTGGCGCGAAGGGAGAGGTCCGTCAGCGCATCTTAAGTCGTTGAGCGCACGGCCGTTGATTTCTCTCTCGTTCTGCGCTATGTCACTCAACAGGTCGGATTGCAGCACCTGGAGAACCGACATGGAGTGCAGCGCTGCAGCGGCCTGGCCAGCGGCTGCATAGGCGCGGGTGTGGAAGGTAGAGGACGCTCTGCAAGCTTTAGAAGGAAGCTTCAGGGAGGATCGCCATCCAGCGGAGGGCGAGCACAAGTGAGCGGCGACCAGATCTTCGACGGGCGGCATCGCTGTATAGCCCTTCTCGGTGGCTCCGTCCACCGAGCGCAGCGAGGCGGAGACATCAGAGCGGGTCCGAGCCGAGAGAGGAGCTTTCCACGATTTAGTGAGCTCGGCGTGGAGCTCAGGCAGGAAAGGAGCGGACCGGGTGCCAGCGGGGCGGGCGCGGTGCAGGTACTTTCCATCCATCCGGTTCGGTGGTAACTCGGGTGGTGGTGACCAGTCGAGGCCCAGACGCTCGACGGCGAGAGTCAGGAGGCGCATTAGGTCCTCTTCGATGCCGGAGCGGGTCCCCGCGGAGCATGACGCCGAAGAGCCCAGTGAAGACCATTCGTCGCTGTTAGAAGCGTGCAGACGAAGGCGACTCTTTCTCTTCCTCAGAGTCGAGGGACGCTGCAGAGCGGCCACTCGGCGGCAATGGGGGGTCCAGCTCGGGTGGAGAGAGAGAGTGGTCGGGGGCGGCGGCTGCGGCCCACACACAGCCATCGCAGGTTCCGGCGGCCTCTGAGAGCGGCGCTTCTTCTTCCGCGGAGAAGTCAGAGGCGGCGCGGCTTGGGCGGATTTGACGGTGAGGAGTCTTGCCCGCAGGGAAGACATTGTCAGCGCCTCGCAGAGAGAGCATCCTCCATCGGCGAGGGCGAGTTCCGCATGTTCAAGCCCGAGACAGAGAGGGCAGATGAGGTGGCGGTCTCCGTCTTCGAGCGGTGCGCGGCATGAGCCGCAGGAAATGCGAGACATCTTTAAAAAGACGCTCACGCTCTTTTGTGATGGAGCAAGTGGAAGTCGTCGGACGGCGCTAGCTCGCTGAGGCGGCTGAAGGTGGCAGGGGCCGGCTTCTTCAGGCTTCTTGCTTGCTAGAAGGTGCCTTGTCACGACGACGGCTTCAGTCTTGCAACGGCAGGCGATTAGATCGCTGAATCAAAATGAATCGTTGTTCCAAACCACGGAGAGTGCTTATATACACTCAAGCCACGCCCCTTTCGGCGGGCTTTGACGTGATAAGCGAGCGTCGTCCGCTCATTGGGCGCGGGTTCAGCGCCGCTCTCCGATTGGTTTGAGCACTTCCCAGGAACGAACCAATGAGCCTGCTAGTTAGCCCGCTCTAGGTCCTGCACCTGAGAAGTGTGTTGACAATGATTACAAATTATAAAAATTTTTGGCTTCAATTGTTCGGCAAAGAAGAATCTTTCCCGTAGCGTAAGCTAGCTTACGCAATACGAGAGAACCTCTCGTAAGAGAACGAGTTCCTCGTCCCTGTCCACTGACAGAGGGTGTAAAAAAGGCCCCCCTTGTGGCTATTAAGCATCAGACATTTCGCCGTGACTCTCTCTCTCCTACTGTAAGATGCCTCGCTTCACCTGAACTTTTAGCCAATCACAAGTTGATTCAGGATCGCTGCGCGCGGAAAGCATTATGTCAGAGACTTTGTCTGAAGTGCATTCTAGACACACGAGCTTATCATTCAACTTCAACTGCATTATTCGGTGTGTGCGTCCTTACAAGTAAGAATCAGTATTTGTTGTTGTCATTGTTAAAGCTAGATTGGCAGTGTTTTGTCTGTTTAGAGTTGTTTAATGTAGCGCCGGGGTTATTCTGTATGGCTAGGCTTTGTGAGGTAATGTTTCCTATCGATGTATAGACTGCCACTTGGGCATTATTCTTTGGTTTTACATTGTACAATACTAGTTAAGCACTTATTGTGTATACTTTGTAAATTATTGAGGTGATATTTGCTTTCAGTGTATTTAATCTAGCACAAACTTTCTGTATGCGCTGGTTATCACGTGATATTTTTTGGATCGGCTGGTAGTAGTAATATACACCGACCATCAGAGGGGCCATTGTAGAGCTAATGGCTTATTTTTTCTCATTGTTATAGTTATAGCTGTTCAGACCCATAGAATAGCCTTTCCTATTCTGTTAATGCCGGTTTGACTGTTCAAATACTGTATTTTATTTCTGCTATATTTAGAATAGGATACAGTTAATGCAAACCGATGTTTGTTGTTTGATGATCATTCATTCACATTCAAGTAAGCATGTTTGTTTCATTTCTTTATTTGTTTCAGAACCACACTTCAATGTACAAATTCAATCTTGTGTGATTCTGACCGATCACCTGCTGTGAGCTCTAACTAACGATCCACCAACTATTTAAATCAAAGAAGCCAGTCCTCTTCTGCACAGAGGGACATTCTGAGGACTCCTGAATTGGCTAGTTACATTGTGGTGGATTTTCCCCTACGCACCTGCCTTAAATTTGGCTGGGGAATCTCCAGTTGACACCCAATCACAGTCAACACTTATACTCTAGCACTGCGTCAGTCGACAACTGGCTTTGATTCAAAAGCGTCTCGTCCCTTTTTACACAAGAACTCGGGAATAAGATCTCTAGTGTCCTATAACCTGCTCAACTACAGAGCGCCCTTAACAATGCAAGATCCTCTACTATTAGAAATTCCACGTGCAGACCCAAATCACTCTTTGCTATGGTTAACAAACTCACAAGTCCTCCACATGTTATGTCAGGCTCTGTATAGCTTGTAAATAGTTTCTCTAAATTCTTTTCAGACAAATTGATGTCAATCATTTCTTTCATCACCAAAAACACACATACAAGTGACTCAAACTTAATGATATCTGGTCCAGCCCACTCATCAAACCCTCTCTCTACTTTTACTCTGACTACTGTTGCCATCTACTGTTGTGATCTAATTGTGAAGTCAAATTCTACATCCTGCCGGCTCGATCCTACACCTACTGTTCTACTTAAGAAGTGCATCCTCTGAGGTCGCACCATTCATAACTCATATGATAAACTGTAGTTTAGCTTCTGCCATTGTCCCAGCGGAATTAAAAACTCTTGCAGTGACTCCCAATCTTAAAAAAACTGGCCTTGATCATCTAAACATGGACAATTACAGACCAATATCAAACCTAACATTCTTAAGCAAAATCCTTGAAAAGGTTGTTGCTTCACAATTACCATTCTTATTTGGATATGATTGGTCTTTTTGAACCTTTTTAAGTCAGGTTTTCACCCATCTCACAGCACTGAAACTACTCTTCTCATGTGATTGATTAACAACATTCTCTCGTCTATGGATTCATCTTGATGCATTTTGATCTAAGCCCTGTTTTGACACAGTCTGCCATGAAATATTTATTTCTCGGCTTTCTGATATTGGTGTCACTGGTTCCACTCTTTCCTGGCTTATTTCCTATATCAGCGACAGAAAGTATTATATCACCATACAAGGTCATAATTCTGCCTCCAATTTACTTACACGGGGTGTTCCTCAAGGTTCAGTTCTTGGTCCACTATTGTTCATCATCTATATACACCCTCTTGGTAACATCATACGCAGGCATGGACTTCAGTTCCATTGCTATGCGGATGACATCCAAATTTATTTCACCACCAGCTCCGATAGGCCATCCCTGCCTGACTCACTCACTGCATGCATCAGGGACATCAAGCATTGGATGTCTCTTAACTTTTCCATATTAAGCCTTCATCACTGACTCATAACCTCTGTGTCTTATTTGACTCAACTCTATCTTTTGGCTCTCATATTGCTTCCATTGTTAAAAACTCTTCTTTTCATCTTCGAAATATTGCTCGTCTCTCACTTTAGCTGATTCTGAACTCTTAATTTATGCATTAATCACATCACATCTGGATTATTGCAATGCTTTATTTCTTGGTCTTCCCAAAAAACTTATTGCAAGATTACAGTACATCCAAAACTCAGCAGCAAGAGTTCTCACCTCCACCAGGCGCTTCTACTCACCTTACTCCAGTGCTTCATGACCTTCACTGGTTACCTGTGGCATCTTCTATCACTTTAAGGTATTGCATTTAACATTTAAGGCACTAAACGGTCTTGCACCCCCATATTTGTCTGATCTATTTTTCACCTACCGCCCTGCACGCTCTCTCAGATCAACTGAACTTGGTTTATTGTCCATCCCTCGTTTCGATTATTTACAGTAGGTGAAAGGTCATTTAGTGTAAATGCGCCAACATTATGGAATTCACTGCTCCTTTCACTTCGAAATATTTCATCAGTGACTGCATTCAAGACAGAGTTAAAAACATCTATTTAATATGTATTTCGTTTAAATGTGAATATATGTGTCCTATGTGATTGGAAGTTAGTGTTTAAATGTTTTATAAATGTACCATGTAAGCGACCTTGAGCTCTGGAAAGGTGCTAAATAAATAAAACTTCTTCTTCTTCTTCCTCCTCCTCAAGAAGCTGGGAATTTCCCCCGGCTACAGTGCAGTGTTGTGGAGAACGGCAGTTACCACAATGACAGAACAGCTTTTGGAGGGGTTCAGCTTCGGGCCACCACTGGATTTGCTGATGCAAAAAAAATATAAATAATACTAAAATACTGTTTGTTATTTTTTAGTATTAGTTTTCTTTATTCCTTTTCAAAATAATTTCATAATGTAAGAGTATGTTTGTAAAAGTGTGCTGAGCAGAGAGCTGGAATAGTCATATTCTGCTTATGCAACTGTAAAAAGGGCCACGAAATCAATCCAAAGAAGGGTTTCGATTCGTGGAGAAGGTTTCAAGCGTGTTCCGTCTCTTCCATGGCAAAGTGAATTTTAGTTAAATGCATCACATTTAATCTTAAGTGTTAATTCGTTTTCATCTGACTCCATAATGAAAAAAGGTTTATCAATGATATCTGTGCATCATTTAATACGTTAATGCTTGACTATTCCTTTTAACTTAATGAAAATATAGTCAAAGTCTGTTAGAATAATCAAGTATAACAATTTATTGTCAGGTAAAGGTATTATTACAATTCCACCAGATAATCAATGCAAACCATCAAATGTTTCAAAGAACAAAACTTTACCCAACATATTACATGAGCTGAGTCTAGAAGACACAACCTCACGGGCTGATCTGTGTACAGAATGGCAGCCCCGAACTCCCCCGCTGCACCTCCTTAAATAGAGACAGACCTCACCTGATATGTAAGTTACTGAATCACCCTCCCATGTTTATTGGGGGCAGACCTTTTGTTGTAATTTGCATTCAGGCAACAAGGCAGAAGGTGTTGACTCAAAGGCCACAGTCTTTTGTGTGAGTTATTCCTAAACTTCTTAAAAACCTTATTACCTTTTCTTTTATTACTTTGAGAATGAGACATTATTACCAATCACCCTGAGACCATCAAAACGACTCCAAACACTTCTTAAAGATTATCACGTTCACATTAAAAATATATATATATTCTTGAGTGAGTTTTCAGTGTTATTTACTGAAAGAGAGGGAGAGGAGAGAGAATGTGGAGGGGGTAGGGTGACACATGTTTATCTGCAAACAATGCCATTTGTTTTCAGAGTGCATTGGTCAGATATTTCCTTGGTCAGATATTTTCTCTTTAACCAGTTTTACAGTCTTACACAACGAATGTACCACAGATGTATACACTAGAAATAGTTTCTTAATGTGAAAATTGGATTGTACCATGTGCATTCAGTGTACATTCCATCTTTAAACATAAGTAACTTGTTTTTCTACCTTACAAGGAAGATGTAAGTCTATCTGTGATGTATATCCTCAATCCTACTGTACCACCTCAGAGAAACATAAAGGCATGACAAGGTGAGAGGATGTGTAACGGAGATGATTGGGGACAGGAAGGAGAAACCCAGAGAAACCATTTAAAGCTAGCATGATGGGGTGCGAAGAAATGAGGAACAGAGAAATCTGGAATGATGATCTTATTCACCTTATATAGCTTTATTCATATGCCTGTGCTTCTCGCAGTCTTACACATTTAATTAATGAATATCTTAGCAAAAGTAACTAGTGTAGCTTCCGTTTTAAAATCTACATCAGTGAAAGTTGTTTCCACAGTCCTAAAGCCCTCTCCAGTATAGAACGTGTCCTCCATGGGCCTGATTACACCTTTCCTCTGCACAGGAGTCAGGAGGTATGAGTGAGGAGGATATCTGTCTCCCAGCGGCCAGCTATCGCCACAGCCACCCTCTTTAGCCGTCTGGTGATTTCTTAAAGATGTCTTCATCAGAGTCAAGGGGGGTCAAATGTTTCCTTATGTAAGCATTTACATACACTGACTGAGTTCTGCATCGCCTTCTGTGCTCAAGCTATAAGAAGACGCTTTGTAAAGTTGCCATTGTTTAGCACTTGAAACACACAGACACTGTTTTATTTGGAGTCCTTAGTAAACCTGCTATTGATGCACCAGAGAGATAATGGAAACACCTGAGCTAATAATCTTTCTAAATCAACTACTACAAGTGATCCATCTTTGATTTGTTATAGTAATAATAAGGTACAACATTATTATATTAATGTGTTAATTTGTTTTAAAATAGGCTGTTGTCATGCTGATTTTTTCATAGATTTTACTTTTTGTAATTTTAGGGGTGTTATAATTTTATAAACACATTTTTGGATATAGAATGCAATTTGTGACTATTTGTCTTAACCAATTTGTGTTTAAACAAGTCTGCTGCTGTGTGAAAGTATCCTCAGTGATTGAGGTCCGGTTCAACGGCTTTAGTCAATCACTGACAGACCTTTTGATTCAGATGTCTATTTTAAATATTATATATCGGAAACATATTTATATTATCAAAACCCTAAAGCTTTATATTTTTTTATAAAACTAAAAATGTGTTTCTAAAAGGCCAAAGTGACTCAAAAATATAGCACGTCACATGGTCACAGTTTGTTTATTAAGCGTGCAGGCCAGGGGCCTGTTTCAGAAAGGAGGTTAAGTGAAAACTCTGAGTAGGTTAACCCTGAAATGAGAGAAACTCTGGGTTTTCCATTTCAGAAAGGGGGGTAAGTTAAACCTGAGAAAGCAGAGTAAGTCAAGCCCGTTTCTGAAAGAGAGGTAACTTATACTCAGAGTCAGTTACCATGGTAACTTACTCTGTGAACCTAACCTGGTCGGGAGCAGGTTTTCATCAGTAAACCCAGAGTTCTTGCGTCTCCTCCCCTTTTTTAAAGAGGAAGTGCTGTTTAAAACACTAACTATAATAGTAAAATGTACTTACACATTCTTTAAGGAATATATATTGTTTGTCCATGGTTTAATTGACTAAATCTGTTTTGCAGCACTTTGTCAAAAAATAAAAGGATTAAAACGTTTGCTAAACTTTTATTTGATTACCACCGTTTTTGATAATATATTTCTATTAAATCATTAAAAAATTGGAATAAAAAACATTTAATAGAACTCAATTATTTTTCAAACATAATTTAATAAGTTATTAATGATAAAAAATAAGATGATAATCTTATTCATAATCAATTATTGAAGTTAGTTGATTAGATATGTTTTATTGAACAAATGTTTAATTTATTTAACTGTCATTTTAACTGATGATAATAATAACCGTAATTTAATAATGCAGTTTATATATTGAATAATTGTTTAATACCATAAACAGTGATATTTTCTGAGACGGTTCTCATACTGTGAAACTCTGCCCACATGGGGGAGTCCCCACCCCACCCCCACTGTTAAACAAGTTACTCAGCAACTTTTACTCATGTTTTAAATTAACTACTTTTTACTTGATTTTTAGACCGGTATTTTTGCTTTTACTTAAGTAAAAATGCATCAAAGTAACTTAGCCTACTTTAGGTTGAATAACATTCTTCCAGTTTCACCTCTGATATTATAACAGTAAGTTACTCTAAAATAGTTATGAATTATTAACAACAAATTACATCTTCAACTGTGTTGTTAGATTAATGTAATAATTACTATCTCTAGAAAGTATTGGTCTACATATGACTAAATCCTCTATCAACCTCACTTGATTAAGGAGGAGAGAACGAGAAACTGCACTTTTAATGCTTTCAAATTAACAATATACAATTGCATTAATTATTCTTGAATTGATCAAAGTGTGTAGAGGGAGAAGGTTACATAAAAAATATACCTTTTAAAAATGTATGTTAAATCCACTATTGTATTATACTGAATTCTGTCGTTTATGCAGTAGCATATTTAATGTTATTGCATCATATTTTATTTTAAATTGCAGAAGAATTAAGAGTAATCCCTTTAATTAAATTACAATATTTAGATTACTTGGTAATTAATTACACCCAACACCTCTTTTTGTCTGGCGCTGTTGCCATGGTGACTCATAATATCTGCGCTCCCATTGATAATGGCTTTTTATAGTTGTGGTGCACGTGCTTAACTCAGAGTCGGTCAACTCAGAGTTGATTGAACTAACTAATTTCAGCTGTTCTGTAACCGAAAACTCAGAGTTTCCCATCTCAGGGTAAGTCAACTCAGAGTTCAAGCTTTAACTCAGAGTTGGTTGAACCTCCTTATTGAAACGGGCCCCAGGGCAACCACCCAGTAGAGCTAGCTTTGAGCTCATGAACGCATGAAATAACTTTTCTGCATTTGTCATTGAGAGCTTGTCATAATTTAGATATATTTTTAAGATGGAAAAATGCTGTAAGTGAGCCATATCTAGCTAATTTGTCTGAGACACGAGATCAACATTATCAAGCTCTTTTAAAGGAAATGACATTTTACTGTGAGGGTTTGTGCTGTTGACCCATTTACACTCTTTTAAAGGAAATGACATTTTACTGTGAGGGTTTGTGCTGTTGACCCATTTACACTCTTTTAAAGGAAATTACATTTTACTGTGAATTCTACAAGTTGTGAAATGAAATGCATGTTGAAATGAAGGGACTTCATGTGTGGAATTCAAACGTCTTATTAAATGGCTTCAAGTACTGTATGGACTATTTCATGGTGTTGTTTTATTTTCATTACATGAAAAAGAATGACAGAGATTATTAAGATATTTTATTACTTTAATAGTAGTCTTTGCTGCCATAATTCAACATTAACATGTTTGTGTGAACATAATCATTTTCTTACCTAAACACGATTCTGTTGCTTTGGATATACTCAGTGTAGCAACAAATGACCATCTTGTCACTCAGAGGTGTTCGTTAGGGATATCTGACGCGTGGCTCCTAAACAAACGCACTTCAGTCCAGTACTTCATTTACACAGTTTATTTGGTTTCAGCTCACATGCTCAAACAGATTACCATCACCAGTTATCATGTCCTCTCTTGATCTTGACACCTGGGGCCCGTTTCAATAAGGAGATTCGAACCAACTCTGAGTTAAAGCTTGAACTCTGAGTTGACTTACTCTGAGATGGGAAACTCTGAGTTTTCAGTTTCAGAACAGCTGAAATGAGTTAGTTCAATCAATTCTGAGTTGACTGACTCTGAGTTAAGCGCGTGCACCACAACTATAAAAAGCCATTATCAATGGAGCGCAGATATTATGAGTCACCATGGCAACAGCGCCAGACAAAAAAGAGGTGTTGGGTGTAATTAATTACCGAGTAATCTAAATATTGTAATTTAATTAAAGGGATTACTCTTAATTTAAAATAAAATATGATGCAATTACATTAAATAGGCTATAAACGATAGACCAATTTAGTATAAAACAATAGTGGATTTAACATACATTTTTAAAAGGTATATTTTTTATGTAACCTTCTCCCTCTACACACTTTGATCAATTCAAGAATAATTCATGCAATTGTATATTGTTAATTTGAAAGAATTAAAAGTGCAGTTTCTTTTCTCTCCTCCTTGTATTAATCAAGTGGTTGAGGTTGATATAGGATTTATTAATTAGTAATATGTAGACCAATACTTTCTAGAGATAGTAATTATTACATTAATCTAACACACCGTTGAAGATGTAATTTGTTGTTAATAATTCATAACTATTTTAGAGTAACTTACTTTTATAATATCAGAGGTGAAACTGGAAGAATGTTATTCAACCTAAAGTAGGCTTTTATTACTTTGATACATTTTACTTAAGTAAAAGTAAAAATACCAGTTTAAAAATGTACTCAAGTAAAAAGTAGTTAATTTAAAACATGAGTAAAAGTTGCTGAGTAACTTGTTTAAAAGCGGGGGTGGGGTGGGGACTCCCCATGTGGGCAGAATTTCACAGTCTGAGAACCGTCTCAGAAAATATCACGGTTTATGGTATTAAACAATTATTAAATATATAAACTGCATTATTAAATTACGGTTATTATTATCATCAGTTAAAATTACAGTTAAATAAATTAAACATTTGTTCAATAAAACATAATCAACTAACTTCAATAATTGATTATGAACAAGATTATCATCTTATTTTTTATCATTAATAACTTATTAAATTATGTTTGAAAAATAATTGAGTTCTATTAAATGTTTTTATTCCAATTTTTTTAATTATTTAATAGAAATATATTATCAAAAACGGTGGTAATCAAATAAAAGTTTAGCAAACGTTTTAATCCTTTTATTTTTTGGCAAAGTGCTGCAAAACAGATTTAGTCAATTAAACCATGGACAAACAATATATCTTCCTTAAAGAATGTGTAAATACATTGTAGTGTTCTAAAATGGTGTTTAAACAGCACTTTCTCTTTAAAAAGGGGAGGAGACCGCAAGAAACTCTGGGTTTACTGAACAAAACCTGCTCCCGACCAGGTTAGGTTCACAGATTTACCATGGTAACTGACTCTGAGTATAAGTTACCTCTCTTTCAGAAACGGGCTTGACTTACTCTGCTTTCTTAGGTTTGATATACCCTCCTTTCTGAAACGGAAAACTCAGAGTTTCCCTCATTTCAGGGTTAACATACTCAGAGTTTTCACTTAACCTCCTTTCTGAAACAGGCAACTGGTATTTGAACAATCTTCTGTTTGCTATAACGTAAAGTCCTTGCAATCAGTCCTTACTTTTCCAGGCTGTCATACAATAGACAAAGCTTGGTCACAGGTCTCTCAAGTACACTGGTTTTAGTTTGTACTCGCACAGATCGCAAAGTCCATTTTTATCAGGAAAAACTTCCCAGACTCGTCCCATCAACCAGGATCCACGTGGGGCTGTAGATTCCACAATGACTACAATATCACCAGGAGCAAAGCTCCTCCTTTCCTTGTTCCATTTCTGAAATGGAAAAGATACAAAGCATTAAAAGCTACAGGGATACTTAGTGACTTAGTAGCAGTGTTTTAGCTTGGTGTGCTGGCTGGGCAAAAATTCATAATAATCTTGTAACATCACCTCAATACAGGTCTGTGAATCCACACCCTTTACTCTGTCTCTCCAATAACAAATGTGAACTGATCCTGCAAAATGAAAGTTTAATCCAGATAAGAAAAAATATGACATATTCCAAAACAAATAGTAACTGAACAACTCACTCTTCAAATGCAAAACGAAATTAAATACATTACAAGCAAGCATTATTTCTAGAGGTGGGTGATAACGTATATTAAACATGTATGGTGGTTTGATTAATATATAAATGTCTTCGAAAGTTACAGTATTGGATCAGCATTCAGCATGCAAATTTAACTTAAAGTCATTTAGTTTATTTAAAATTATTTAAAAAGTCGGTTTAATAAAAATAATTATTTTTTTAAACACATTTCAGTAGACAAATTCCTCAAACACGCCCACACACGCGAGCACATTACGATACATGTATACAGTTGGCAACGCGTCATAGTTGGGGGGCGTGGTCGGCATGGGGGAAAGCAGCGCGACCATCGTATGTATTTGAATGACAAAAATGTCATATTGCGAGTCATTTGCGCCTGCCGACCAGCAACGGTACATTGCAAAATGAACTGTAATTGGTTATGATGGCCCTTATTTAATTAAAAACTGGGTCAATGACCCAACCAAATGGCCGGAGGTGTCGTTTCCAGACTATTGTTATCTGGTTGAATCTCCAGGTAAGACAGCGGTAGCTACCGGTAACATAAGCCTATAACTCAATCAACTTGCGTATGAGTTACTATAAGTCCATAAAACCTTGTCACTTACCAATTGTACGTATGCTTCACTCCAAACTATTAATCCTTTGACCTTTTGTAAAACGATGATCAGTAGTAGTAGCTAAGAAGTTGCAGAGGGACTTTGCTGCCAGTTAACGTTATCGAATTCTCACAGACTGCAGTCTGATAACCTTCAGCTGATAACGCTAATGTGAATGAGACATCCCTTATGAAAAACAACTAAAGGAATCTTGTAGTATTTTAGGACAAAATATTATAGTAACGTTAATCCTATAGGAATACTATAGTATTTTGGGACATAGCCTAAGAAGAGGTATTAAAGAACATCACAGAAGTATTATACACTACTATAGAATACTAATAATAGCCATAGGATTACTATAGTTCTTTTTCAGTAAGGGATGTAACGTCAGACAAATCTGTCCCACTGTCTAATTCAAGTTTAACACCCACTACTATACCACACAGGGATCTACTCACACAGTAATCTAATAAATTATGATTAATTTTGCCATTTTGTCCTCCTATCCTGTTCTGTATGTATGTAATAAAGGATGTAGAACTTCAATTTATAATTTGTTAGTTTATTGGTGGCACAGAAAACTACACAACAACTCTTCGGCATGATTGTCGTATGTATTTCAAATGAGCACCAAGGCAATGTTTTCCCCCACGGGCTAAATTCACATCACGTGACGTTCCTGAGCCACTCACAGACCGAACCGAGCTGTCTCTATGCAAGACAATAGGCTTGCTCTGGACTTCATGCAGCTCTGCGCAGAGACCGAATCGGCGGCTGAGCTTGAAACAGTGCATGCCGGTTGAGAGTTTTGTCCGAACTTGATGTCAGCGCTGACTCCAGCGTGACTGTAATGTATGCTATCGAAATTACGCGAGAGTACTGGGAAGCCAAACAAACCAAAAGTGAACAAGCACACGGTAGTTTGCAGTGCTTGCGACCGCGCTGACATCTCGTCTGCGCGGTTCAATGGTACCAAGCCGCACGCGGCCGACTTCGTCGGCTCAGCACGCGACGTGTTTCCTGGCGACACCCAATGGGCAGCGCAGCGCGAGAACAATCCTCACCAGCGCTGCGCTGACCAAATTCCATCAGCGGCAGACGCGAACATAGGACTGCAAATAAATGCACAGTAAAGAAACCCTCCTTCCTTAAAACCGGTTCTTCTCTGCTGAAGTTTTCAGAGCTTTCCCCACAGAAAACAAAGAAGATAGACAAGAAGATGAAATACATACATCTCTTATGTTTATCTCTCTTTAATAGTGTTAGTTAAGAGTAGTGTTGTGCGTCGATACTTTGAAGAACTGCACATATGTATAGAGGCTACGGAAAGAGCTGTACAAAGCAGAAATTTCAATGACTTTCAATACCGTAGTCGTCTTGCTGAGCACGCCAACCTTCTGGTAATTATATCGGAGAGTTTACATGTTCAGGTAATGTGTATTTTATTATTGTAAGTTTTGCATTCAGCCATCATTTGTAGACTTTAAGCTTTTTATGTCTGAATTCCATAATTAAACAATCATTTGTTAATTTTGAATAAAATGTTTTTGAATAAAATGTTAAAACTAGATCAATTTTATGTTATTGATATTTTGTGATATTAATTTATAGTGTGAGTTCAGTGTGATAAGGGCATTTTTTGCCATTGAGATTAATTGGAAAACGTGTTCCTCCCAATCAACTACTAGACTATGTGTGTGTTCAGGTACACTTTTCCACTATTTTTTAAAAATATTTTTTTATATGTAATGTTTTAGAATGACCTTGACCTCATCACCACAATCAATGAACTTCAAGAGGCTATAAAAGACTTATGTCTTCTGGTGGACCATATTTTCAACCCTCCTGTGAACGCCCCATTTTCACTATCAATTTTACACACCAGGGGACGGCCAAGGTAATGTTAATTTTAAGTTTGACACAGCAGTTTTGCAATTATTCATTTTTCAAGGCTTTTTCTTTATAGATTCATGTAAATCAAAATCTGCTGTGCAATGACACAGGGGAATCTGTGAGTTGATGGGTCCCATAGACTTCCATGGGGTTTTTTATGCTATGGAAGTCAATGGGATCCATCATTTTTTAGTAACTGACATTCTTCTGTAAAATATCTTCTGGGTTCACTGTACAGCAGAAAATAAAATCATGCAGGGTTGGAACAACTTAAGGGTTAGTAAATGATGACACAATTTTTATTTAATTTTTTTGGGGTGATCTATAAAGGTAAAACAAATTGTTATTGTCTTAAGAATGATGAAACCATAACATTTTAATTCTAACTTCTAGATATCACATCACAGCTGAACAACTTTTACAGTTGAGGACAACTGGTATGTCCTGGGTTTCCATAGCAAATGTCCTTGGCATTGGTTTGTTGACCTTTTCTGAAGGCGAGCTGTCTTTGGACTACTCAACAATTATGATGCCATTCCAAACAGTCAGCTGGATGACATAATTCGAGACATTACAGCACACACTTCAAATGTTGGTGAAAGACTAGTACAAGGTAGACTGCACATTATTTACTTATGCTATTTAAAATAATTTGTTTTCAATAAAAAATTTATAAATTCTATTTCAGAAATGTATTTTATTTTTATGTTTTCATTTTCTTTGTTTAATTTCAAGGAAGCATTAGAGGAAGGGGTTTTAGAGTCCAAAGGCATCGGGTTAGAGAGAGGATCCGTCTTATGGACCCAGCAGGAACTTTGATTTGAAGAAGACGGCTCATTAGAAGAAGAGTGTACAATGTGAGAGGATCAAATCATTTATGGTATGTTAACTGGACAATGAAATATTGTACAACTGACAAATCAGCATCAAGAATATTTATATATATGCATATATATATATATATATATACTGTATATATATATATATATACATATATATATATTATATATGTATATACTGTATATACTGTATATATATATATATATATATATATATATATATATATATATATATATATATATATATATATATATATTGTTCATATTGTGGTGTAGCCTACCAGTGTTTGTCTTAATTTCATTAATAAATAATTTTTAGGCAACTTTATGTTTACTTTTATGTAAACTTTAACTTTTTTAACTTGTTTAAGTTTAACTTTACTTTTATGATTAACAACCAATAAATAATTAAATAGTTATATCTACACATACCTATGCTGCAATTTCTTCTACTGCCAAATTAATCCTTTTTATTTATTTATTTTTATTTAAAGGCATATCGACTCAAACCACAAACTGATTTCATGGAGATTTGTTCTTCACGGATGCATCGATGGATTCAGCAGAACGATTATTTATTTGAGATGTGCCACAAACAATCGTGCCAACACAGTACTGTCATTTTTTCAAAACGGTGTCTCTCAGTTTGGTTTACCTTTAAGAGTACGTGGAGACAGAGGTATGGAAAATGTACATGTTGCACAGTATATGATTGAAAGAAGAGGCACTGACCGAGGAAGTTTTATTGTGGGAAGAAGTGTGCACAATCAAAGAATTGAGCGTCTCTGGGGGGATGTAAACAGGGTTGTATCGGACTTTTATAGGCAGCTGTTTCAACACATGGAGCATGTGGACATTCTAAACCCAGAAAATGAGATGCACTTATGGGCCTTGCACTATGTCTTTCTTGGGAGAATTCAGCGGTCCTGTGATGAATTTGTCAGACAATGGAATTATCACAATCTAAGAACAGAGGGCGCCATGAGTCCACTGGCATTGTGGAATTCTGGTATGATTATTGAGCCAAACCTTTTCCTTAATACATCTGACATAGAAGACTATGGCATTGACTTTGTAGTAGGGGAATATGAGACAGACACACGGGCCATCACAGTTCCAGAAAGCACTTTAAGAGTTAGTGTTGCAGATACTGATAACCTTCAAACATTACTGGATCCCTTATCAGATGATGGAAACTACGGAATACAGCACTACTTATTTGTATTTAACTATCTATCATCACGCTACACATAATACAAATTTACACACAACAAAGGATTCAGATACAAAATTTTATTTTATACTGTATCTTTCAAAATCCATTAGATACATTTTAAACCTTTTAGGTTAGTAAAATGAATCAATAAAACAGTCAATATAGTCCATATATTTTATAGACAAATACCAGTATGTCCTTTGTAAATTGTGTAACAATAAACTATTGCAATGTTTTTGTACTTTCAGGCTCATTTTTAACGTTAAAACCGAATCGAAAAAAGTCAATTTTCGTTAGAGGTGAACTATAGCCTTTGAACAAACATGTCTATATTTGTAAAGAATGGTTAACTCCAAATTGAAAATTATCCCAAAATTTTCTCACCCTCAAGCCATGCAAGTTGTATCGGACTTTCTTATTTTTATGAAGAATTTGATTTTAATATTAATAGAATTGTGTTCGAACCGAAAGAATAAAGTCATATACAACTAGGATGACTTGAGGGTGAATAAATTAAGGGATCATTTGAGGTCAACTATTAGTCTAATATATTGAACATTTGGAAAACCATGGCAGCATGATCAAGAACATGATCAAGGGTAAGATTCAGAATATTATACCAGATCTAAATTTTTCCAAACCCAACTGAGCCTTTTACTGCATCTATCAGCAGGTTTTCTAACTCTGATTCATCAAGTAGTCCTCTTGGAAGGAAAAGCACCATTGAGCAAGTAGATGCATAAGGCAGTCTCCGGCATCCATCTTCTTGAGTGTAAAAGTCAATTTCAGCTTTTTTGGGAAAGCCAAGAGGAGGGACAGCATCAGCACCGGTCATGAATGTCAGAAGATCCTCAAACATCAGAGAGGTCTCTTTTCTGTTAAACACATGAAAAAAACATCAATTCCCAGTTTCAAGGTATACGCCTAGTCCTGGACTGAATGTTTGAGTTGTGTTAATTGAAAGCAACTCAAACTTACATCTCTTAAAATGTCAGTGTCATTGTTTTGTCTGAAGATGCACACTATTTTTTTTTTCCTAAGGCACAATTTTCCTGACCTGGGGTCTAATTAATAAAGATAAACCGATGGTGAGCTGGAGTTAAATGTCTTTTTGGTCACTTTTAGACCAAAATTCTAAAGAAAATTATAGCCTATAGGCTACAGAAAAATATTAGCCAACAAATATAATTTCACTCACCAAATGAGACCCCTGAACCCAGTTTATGTATCCAGGCCCAAGTGAAAAACCAAGCTCATAAACCAACATTATAAATGAAAATACAAATAATTACATTACAACCTACCCTGAATGCTATTGAGTAAACATTCCCAAGCAAAGATGGTGTCCTCTTCAGTCTGTCTGTGGTTGCTGCCTTCATCACTCCAATTCACAACAAGAAGGTCTTTGAACTCACTTCTCGTCAGTGGCTTCTGAGTGTTTGTGAACAGAGGCTTGAATGCCATCCAGTTGTTTTCTACTGTCTGCCAAATTAATCCACATGAATTCATTCCTGCCTTAAACTGTGAAATCATGCTAGCAGGCCTGGGGTAACAAACAGATAACAATCAAAACAAAGGTGTTAATTTATGTTTAACTGCACTGTTACAAAATTGTTTTAGGTTTGATCACTACATTGCAGTTTGATATTGACTTGACATATGTTGGCTTCTTTTACCTAAGATAAATAAAGTGTTTAATGACCAGGCTGTAAACTCTGGGCATTTCAGGAAGGCCAGCACTGTAGATCGAGGGTACCCCACATTCTGCAATCCAGTCTCCAAGAGAGGCCTTCAGTGAAATTAGGTCTTCCACACTTTTGGACTGCTTGATCTAAAAAGACCAGTTTTAGATAATATTAAATTACCATTTAATTGTTCATCAGGTTAAACGTATAGGTGATAATAGGCTACCTGTTGTAACTTTAACTGCACTTCATCATCTGGCAAGTCATGAAAATCAAACCTATCCAACTGCCCTTCCTGTCCACACATCATCAAATACAAAGCTGGATGAAGGGCTTTAATGCCTGGGCCTCCATGAATCAGTGACCAAGCAATGAGTTTTCCACATGTGTAAAACCGGTTCTGTTCTAAGGCTGACTGGTTGTAGGCAAAAAAAACCTGGCCTTGCTTTCCTTCAAAAATTCCAAGTGCTGACTGTGCCTCAATCATTAAGAGCCTGATGGAAGGAAATGATATTTGTTATAACATTATATACATTTTCAACTCGAAAGTAGTCTATTACTAGTTGTTTCAGTTTATTGCTTCAAATAAAAGTTAGAATTAGTTTAAAATGTATATACCAAGTAAAACTGTTTGTGGAATAACTGTAGTACAAAGAATAAGTACATTTAGTTTGAGCATTTCTGAGTATTAGAAAGGGAATTCAATATTTCTGTATCTCTGAGATAAAAGTTAATTGTAAATAAAAATGTACCATAACTTTCAGAACAGAAAAACTTCCCCAAGCTGATTATCCCTAGTATCTTACCTTACAATATGAAGTCTTACTTGTTGTACCCATGAGTTTAGCCCTTAATATTTTGTTTCAGTTTTTCAAGATGTAACATTTGTACCCCCAGTCCAACAATACAAGTGTTTATACCAACCTAAAGAACTCTCTTTGTGGCCCACCATGATCTTCTGCAGACTCTCCAACAAACTCAATTCGTGGAGTTCTGTTCCAAAGCAAAGTAGGATTTTGACAGAGCTTGACAGGCACTGTGGAGAATTTTTGACCGTCTTGCAACAACAATGGCAAAATTTTGAGTGTCAAGGTGGTCTTTCTGGAATGATCTCAGAATGTCAGCCAAATCTGCTTCTTCCTAAGGTTGAGAAATTTAACAGAATTTTAATATTAGCTATACATTTCATGCAAAGTGTCTGATTAGTACAGTATGTACTCACAGAGTCTGAATTGGGGTAATTGGGAGAGCCCAACATAACAGTTTCTTCCTCTGTGTCTGTTAGAAGAACCACAGAGTCCTCCCTTAAAAATAAGAAATTGAAAATTAAAAATAAATATATTTTTTTGTCATTGTTTACTCACTGTCAGGTTGTTTCAAACCTGTATGAAGTTCTTTCCTATTGCCCAATAGGAGATATTTAATTTTAATTCAACAAAATGTTTTTGACTGCTAATAATAATAATCAATAATAATAATAATAACAAACCCATTCTGAACTTCAGAGTTTGAATGTTCTTCATTTGCTGGTGGTATAACCTCTGAAGTTCCAGCATTCACCCATTCATAGATCACAGGGCTCTCATTGCCCTAAAAAAATTATGTACTTTCAGAATTGAGTAATGAAAATATCATAATTATTAATCAACTTTCAAGAAATATTATAATCATTCCAAATAATTATTAGAAGTATTATTACACACAGAACTGCAACAAACTTAACATGCAGTTACCTGGATCGGAAGTGGAGAGGTAGATGTCAGTGGGACCAATAGTGATTCTGTAGTACTATGAGAGCACTGGGGTGTACTTTGCTCCCATGTTGATGTTGAAGCAGTAGAGTAGAACTCCATTGTGGCAACAGCAGCAGCTTCAGACAGTGGCTGAGGTGTACTAGTTGTTGCCTGAAACGTCACAGGAGATGTTGTTTCTTGGAGTTGGGATGTGACTACTGTTTCAGGTCTCTGTGCTGATGATGGTGGCAGGGCATGTGTTGGACAGGCAGCAGTTGTCTGGGCTAGTAATGGGGCTTCAGCTGAAGTTTGAACCTGTGATAAATTATAAAGAGAACATTTACATTATCATTCATTTGTTACATTTGTCCAAAGAAGCAACTTACAATGCAATCAAGGTTTGAACACATTCATGCATTCCATGAGAATCAAATCTATGATTTTAGCATGGCTAGCGCTATATGCTCTACACATAAGTTTAAAGAGTAATGCAATGGCTATTAGCAATATTAAAATCTAAAATTGGTTAGATTGCATGGTATTTTATAAATAAACAGCCTGCTTTTATATTAAATACTTTCAGATTCCTTTTAAAAGCCCATTCATTTTCAGTTGTTTTTTAATAGTGAAATATAATTTCTATAATTCATAGACATGCAAACAAATATAATTTGTAATAAAGTAAAATATATCAAACAAAATGTCACACTTTCTGTGTTTAACAGTCTGTCCTCATAGAATAAATGACCCTACCTGATCAGGCTGAGACAGGTCAACAGAAGGGCGTACATCAGATGACTCTGTCTTTAAAAAGCATGCAGAGCATGGTTCCAGTCAGTTCAACTCCAGGTTCCAGTGTAGGTTTAACCAGCTGTGTGTTTAAAGCTCTCAATATCTCCAATCTTAAATGTAAAAAAGAGGGTAAATTACTTGCATAATAAATACTGAATACGTTGGTTTAAATGTAACATCTTAAATCACTCACTGGTGCACTGTGGGTTCATAAAGGCTGAGACCACATTGAGAGTTACATAATTCAAGAAGAAACCATGTGACATTAACAGAGGGGATAATTAAGACTCTGCACAACATCTAATCAAAGCCTTGCAAATTTGTGACATTGAATCTCTCAAAAGGGCCAGATAATATGAAAAGTAAATGCTGACTGAGAACAGTTATGGAAGCATAGGACATTAAAATAAATGACAAGATGTCCATTTTGAAGCAAGAATCTCATACAGGTGAGTAAGTGGTTGATGACATTATCATTCTTGATAATTGTGATTATCCCTTTAATTTTTAGATGGTTGATTACAAAAATTAACCACGGTTTCACTACAAAAACACATGGTTGTTGCAGTTATGGTAACCACAAAATAACCATGGCTTTCCTACACAAACCATAGTTTAACCATGATATTTGTAGTAAAACTGTGGTCATACAAATGGTAATCAATCAAAAATGGTTACTACACTTTAAAAACAATAAAACCATGGTTAATAATTTTTGTAAGGGATTTGTTTATGCAGTATAAAAATGCAGTATTAAAACATTTTAAACAACTAATCTCAGAGTTTTAGTTACTTACTCAGTGTTGAGTTGAAGTTTTGATTCAAAAATAGAATGAATATGCTGCAACACCTGCTGGAAATTCCAACGTTTTTGGAATTGTACTCCACTAATAATGTAACCATTATTTCAGGAGTTGGACTCTTGCCATTCCCTTTGGTACAACTTTGGTTTCTGGGGAGGTCAATAAACACACTTCTCTAATGAAGGGACCACCTGTGTTTCTTTGGCACCTAAAGGAAATAAGAAAATGTTATTGTGCACTTGCATTTTCATTATCTAGTTCAGAAATAACATATCTTACATATCAGGCAGTTAAATAGACTAACGTTACTCAATTATAGGCTAACTATGTCTATGGCTAAATGCAAATACTTTGCTGGACGAATAGTATATTCATTGTTCACAATTTTACCTTCTTCTCATGTTCACAGTTCCCCGTGAGGCCTCACCACTGAAGTTTCGTGCGAATTGGAATGCTGGAGTGGGTCTGGTTTGTGGCAAACGGTTAAAAAGTCTTCGTCTCTCATTTTCTGAATGATTGTCTCTGTCCCCTAGAGCCTCCTCAATTCTATTCAAAATGTCAGGAGTAGTTAAAATTGTTTCAACAATGCGTCTAGCCATTTTACCCACTCATTTAAAATAATAATACTAGCAGAGGTTGATGGGTAAAATGCAAATGAGTGGCGCCAAATGAACTCGTATCTGATTAAATTGGTCAGCGCAGCGCTGGTGAGGATTGTTCGCGCCGCGCTGCCCATTGGGTGTCGCTAGGAAACACGTCCGCGCTGAGCTGACGAATCGGCCGCGCGGCTCGTACCATTGAAACCGCGCAGATGACATGTCAGCGCGGTGCAGATACGAGAGTAGCCGGAGGACTCAGTCAGCGCAGCTTCTCAAGAGCGACTGCACCGGGCTGCACAGAGCTCTGATGATGTCACAGCTGTTTCACAATTCGCTGTTTTCACCGCATGACAACGATCACATGCGTTTACGGGTTTATTCTCACACATTTTGCTCCACTAAAGCTCACAAATCAGTTTTTTTATAACAGTAAACAGTTACAGATGTTATATTGTGTCATGTTTATCATATTTATCAAAATAAAACTGATTAAAAAACGTTAACTCCATGTAATGATTATAGGCTTATTTTGAACTTTATTCAAAATGAAATAAAGAATGAATGAAAATGTGAATGAAAATGAATGAATTGAATGAAATGTGTCTTAAATATCTGAAATATCTGTTTATTTGGCAAATGTTGCATTTATTTCACTTAAGCTGTGGTAAAGCATGATGCAAACACCACGTGAGCAGTCACTACGGGAACCAGAAATTGTCCGACTTCACGTCTCCGTTTGCAGCTCCTCCCCGCCTGCACGCGGCTACTCTCGCCGATCGGTTGCATCCAGCCGCAGCCGATGTCGAACACACCTATTATTTGAATGCAATCATAAATTATTGGAAACATGATTAATTTACCTCCGAATGTCTGCATATAGCAACGTTACTATCTGCGATTAAAAAGCACTCGCAATATCAACTGCGGTGAAAAAAATTCAATAAAGAAAGCATCAAGATTTACTTACTTGACTGATTATTTGCAGTATAACACCTCATCTGCAAACAGTCAAACGTGGCGCTCCTTTTGTTCTCTTCTTGTTTTGGAAGCCTTATGTTTCCTTTCCTCACGCATCGCGATTACAGAAACATAACAGCACATTTTTCAAACTCTAGTGAAATAGTGCGTCATGACGTAGTATTTCTGGCGCATGCGCATTAAACACCATGTTCGTATATAGTATATGTTTATTTCAGCTTTTCTGTTTAAGTTGAGGTGACGTGATTGAAATGTGTTGACAAATGAAATCGGTTACATTTTGGCCGCGGTTTGTGTTATAAAAAAATCTTAAAGGAGGAGTCGATTCCCTTAATGGAATCGATTCCAACCTCTGAGTATTTGATTCTTTTTGGAATCGATTACCAGCCCTAGTTGAAGTTGATCTAACTCTTTGTGTTGTTAGACTCTGTAAGTTCACAAAACTTTACTCTTTCACCTTACTAAAAGTCAATATTTTTGTTCAGTGTAGTGTAGATTGCAATTAAATGTGTTTAATTGACTTAGAACAACATAATGATATTGAAAGTATTCTCACAGATGTAAAGTCCAACACATTACTGTTATGCTAAGAATCCTCTCATAAATTACATTTTATTGTCATATATTATGTAGAAAACTGACAAAAATGTCAACAATAAGTTGTCCTCCATTATAGTACTGTATCACAAATTTATTGGAAAAACACATTCCAAGTGCATTAATGCACACAGTAGGCTATATATTATAGATTAAACACATTTAAAATAAATGAACAAATTGTTTTTGGACAACACACTTGAGTTGAAATTAAAATGAATTACTTTCCATGTTTTCCATTAAAATTAAAATTTTGGTAACACTTTACAATAAGGTTCATTTATTAAACATTAGTTAATGTATTAACTAACATAAACTAACCATGAGCAATAGCCTACATTTGTTACTGTTTTTGTTAATCTTTGTTAACGTTAGTTAATACAAATCCAGCTGTTCATTGTTTGTTCATGTTAGTTCACAGTGCATTAACTAATGTTAACAAGATTTTAATAAAGTATTAGTAAATGTTGAAATTAACATTAACAAAGATTAACAAATGCTGTAGAAGTATTGTTCATTCTTAGTTAATGTTAACTAATGTAGTTAACTAATGAACCTTATTGTAAAGTGTTACCAAAATTGTATTTAGTATATTATTTAATTCATCAAAATAAATTTCATTTAATAACTTATAACTTTAATAACTTTTAAACACTATAAAATCATAATTATTTAAAATGTAAAACTTAAGTAGTTTTTATAAAACATGCACTTGAGTGTGTTTAGAAATATTATCATGAAAGTGTACTTTCTTTAAGAAAAACTTAAGTAGACATTATTAAAAATAGATTTTTTTAAAACATGCACTTAGGTGTGTTTAGAAATATTGTGATGAAAGTGTACTTACTTTAAGTTAAACTTAATTAGATATTATTACAAAGTGCATTTGTAAAAAGCGCACTTAAGTGTGTTTATAAATATGATCATGAAAGTGTTCCATAAGTAAAACTTAATTAGACATTATTACAAAGTGCATTTTTAAGAAGTACACTTAAGTGTGTTTATAAATATGATCATTAAAGTGTACTTTCTATAAGTAAAACTTAATTAGACATTATTACAAAGTGCATTTTTAAAAAGTACACTTAAGTGTGTTTATAAATATTGTTATGAAAGTGAAATTACTTTAAGTTAAACTTAATTACATATTATTACAAAGTGCATTTTTAAAAAGTACACTTAAGTGTGTTTATAAATATTGTGATGAAAGTGTACTTACTTTAAGTTAAACTTAATTGGTATAAAATTTTAATTATATTATATTATCTGCAAGTACACTTTTCAAAAAGTATACTTTAATGGGTTTAAGCACACAAAAAGTACACTTTCAATACAATTAAGCACACTTCTTTTTCACAAGGGATAGTACATTGGTAATACATATATGCTTAATTATACTTTTAAGAAATATATTAAACACAAGCATATTTTTAATATATTTATAACAAATGCACTATAAGTACATTGGTAATAAATATATGCTTAATTATTCTTTTAAGAATTATGTTAAACACAAGCATATTTTTAATATATTTCTAACAAATGCACTATAAGTACATTGGTAATAAATATATGCTTAATTATACTTTTATGAAATATGCTAAACAGAAGTATAATTGTAATATATTTCTAAAAAGTATATACTATAGTACATTGGTAATAAATATATACTTAATTACACTTTGAAGAAATATGTTAAACACAAGCATATTTTTAATATATTTCTAACAAATGCACTATAAGTACATTGGTAATAAATATATGCTTAATTATGCTTTTATGAAATATGCTAAACACTAGCATAATTGTAATATATTTCTAAAAAGTGTATACTATAGTATATTGGTAATACATATATACTTAATTACACTTTGAAGAAATATGTTAAACACAAGCATAATTTTAATATATTTCTAAAAAGTATATACTATAGTACATTGGTAATAAATATATGCTTAATTATACTTTTAAGAAATATGTTAAACACAAGCATATGTTTAATATATTTCTAATAAATGCACTATAAGTACATTGGTAATAAATATATACTTAATTACACTTTGAAGAAATATGTTAAACACAAGCATAATTTTAATATATTTCTAAAAAGTATATACTATAGTACATTGGTAATAAATATATACTTAATTACACTTTGAAGAAATATGTTAAACACAAGCATAATTTTAATATATTTCTAGCAAATGCACTATAAGTACATTTACAATAAATATATGCTTAATTATACTTTAAAAAAATATGCTAAACACAAGCATAATTTTAGTATATTTCTAAAAAAATGCACTATAAGTGCATTGGCAATAAATGTATGCTTTATTATACTTTTAAGAAATATGCTAAACAAGCATATCATGTTTAATATATTTCTAAAAAGTATATACTATAGTACATTGGTAATAAATATATGCTTAATAATACTTTTACGAAATATGCTAAATACAAGCATAATTTTAATATATTTCTAAAAAGTATACTACAAGTACTTTGGTAATAAATATATGCTTAATTTCATTTTTAAGAATTATGCTAAACACAATCATACAATTTTTGTGAAGTTTTAGTGTATTTAAAGAAAACATTATGTTGCTCTTTGTGTAAGAACATAACAAAATGGTTAAGCTTTTTAGTATGTTTAAAGTACTTTTTAAACACTTAGGCCTACTGCAATATATTTTAATATATATTTATAATTTTAATATATATATATATATATTTTATTTTATTTTTTATTTTATTTTTTTTGGGGGGGGGGGTACATTTATAATGTAGAAAATGTATAATGTATTATGTAACAGATTTTGATGTGATTATTCTTCTCATTCGTTTTTGTATACATTTTTGATAGTCCTGTTAGTTTAAATTAGGTTTAAGAAATGTATTTATCTTATTAAGGAGGGACTTTTATTTTGACGGGGGCAAAAAAGGAAGTAAGAGGAGAGCACACGGTTGATGGCAGGAAAGCAAAGGGAGAGCATGCAGTTGAGTTTTGAAGGCTATTTTCGCGCATTTACTATTTTGGCAGGACAGAGACGGATCTACGAATACGAGAAAAATGAAAGCTAAAAACACACGTAAACAATACGGTTTTGCCTGCTTGCGGGAATCCAACCAACATGGCGGAAAAGGGGAGGGGCTCTGGGACAATGACGTCAACTTCTGGGGGGTTTGCATTTTCTGTTGCGCTGCAACTATGACATTTTAAAAATACCTTTAACTCTTTCTAGTTTTCATAAACAGGCTTTAATATGCGGGTCCCTAATATATCATTATAGTTTTTCTCCACATAGCTATTTTATTTGGAATAACCAAAATATCAAATATAAAAATAAATCTCTTTTCTTTAATAATTGGTTCGATAAAAACATACTTTTAGTGAGTCAACTTTTGGATGAAAGGGGTGTTTTGCTCTCTTATGAACATTTTATGCAAAAATTCTCTTTTCCAGTCCCCCCAAGAGAATATGCCATTGTTTTTGGTGCAATTCCTGATTGTGTGAAACCTTTGGTCAATTCTGGCCTTAAAGGACCTTTAACTTCACCTATTTTTGACAACGCTCATCTTTTTGTTGACCAATGTCTGTTTAGTAGATTGTCAAATAAGAAAATTCACTCAATTCTTATCAGAAATCAGATTTCTTTACCTGCCTGTGTGTTTTTGGAATAATACATCTGATGATATAGGGTGGGAGGCTTTCTGGCTCCTTCGGGAAAACATTTTCTTAACTAATTAAGTGCTTGAAGTCTCAATCAAAATTATTCACAATTGCTACCCAGTTAATTACAAATTTGCTCAATTTAATAATAGTATTTCCCCCTTGTGCTCCTTTTGTCATCAGTTTGATGAAACGATTATTCATTTGTTTTGGGAATGTATGTATTGCAAAATCTTTTGGATTGATTTTTCAAATTTTATTAAAAGGTATCTTTCTTTAGACTTCTGTGTAAACCAGAAAAAAAAAAAAATTTGGTGACTATGAAATTAGACCCCTTTCATTCTAAATTTGTCCTTAATTTTCTACTTTTTCTTGCCAAATTTTATATTCACAAGTGTAAATTTTTAAAGAAAACTCCTTTTTTATTTTTAAGAAAAATATTGATATGTATTTAAATTCATTGAAGAACTCTAAAAACTCTACTGCATGTAAGACTCTGCAATATTGTCGATCATTTAAGCTTGTTTAATGTTATTTAAATTTATGGAATGTAACCCTCTGTTTTTGTTGTATTGTGTATTAATGTCTCGATTTGTATTTGTTGTTTCTGCATAAAAAAAAGTTTTTGGAGAACTCATAAGATTCAAAATACATTTTCATTTGAAATCTTAAAAAAAGTATTTTGAGAGAGCACTTATCTGGGTAAAACGTAAATTAACTTAAACGTCATTTCTCATCTGATTAAAATACATAAAGGCAGTGTTGAAAAAGCCTGTATATAGCTGCTTATTTTATTATTATTATTATTATTATTAGAAATCATGATACACTGCCATTTAGAAGTTTGGAATAAGTAAGATAAAAAAAATCTTTTATTTTGCAAAGGCACATTAAATTGATAATGACAGTACAGACATTTATGAATTTAATAAATATTTAAAAAATGTATATTTATAATACATGCTGTTCTTTTGAACTTTATGTTAATCAAATATTCCTGAAAAAATCACAGTTTCCACAAAAATATAAACCAGCACAACTGTGTTTAATTATAATAAGAAATGTTTCTTCAGCATCAGATCAGCATATTATAATGATTTCTGATGGATCATGTCACGTGACACTGGAGTAATTATGTTGAAAATAGCGTTTTACTTTACTTCAATAAATAATGTTTTCAAATGTTTATTACTGTGTGTACTTTTGTGCAGCTTTGGGGAGATTAAGAGACTAATTTCAAAATCATTATAAAACCTTAATGTTTCCAAACTTGACGGTACTGTATACATTGTATTACTTGAACAGTTTTTTTACATCCATAATAAACAATTGAAAAATACTAAAAATCTGAAAAAATCTTGAAATCTTTTTTTTCCTTCTCTTAATTTTATCCAAAAATATTAAAAATGACATTTTGGGATTTCAAAGAGATTTCAGGAATCATAGAACAGAAAATATCAGTGTTCGTATTTTGTTCAATTACACCACGACCTGATTATTTTACTTACTTAGTCTTTAGGCCCTACATTTTTCTGAATTTGAGAACATGTCTGTACAGCAAGCATGATGGACAAAAACATTTCTCCACAGAATATAGGGTATGTCATAACATAAATAACATAAAGCTAATGGTACTGGAGTAAGATTTTTTTTTAAATCTCTGTCACTGATTACATTTTATACATTCTATAAATAATAATCATATATAATAAATAATAATATTGGTATAAATAATTTATTAGATTAATAGCTTATACTTTTAATATTTGAATAAATAAAATTATGGAACATATTAAATGAAACTAAAACCGCCAGTAGGTGGAAGCAGATCACTATAGGTCATCTATTAAAAAGGACCTTTTACGAAATCTTGATTTTGTTTTGAAATTATTATATCTAAAAAATAAATAGCATCTGAATTTAGTCTGCAAGTTTAGGCAAGGTGTACTAGAATACGTTTTCATGCCTGATTGTTCACAAAATGCATTATGTTTTCACATATTGTGTATTATTACAGCTCCTCTATCCCCATTCTGGTAGAGCAATACACCTAAAATAATAATAATAATAATAATAATAATAAAATAAGGATGATTGCATCGTTTTCCACTGAAGCCCATCCTTCCGAAAAAGGAAATGTGCTGTGATTGGTCAGCTGGCCCAGTGTGCGTTGATTGGCAGCCCTTAGCACGTGTTCGGGATGCTCCCTCCACAAACCTGCGACTCTCTACTCAAATGTCACGTGTCTGTTGCCTGTCTACCAGTGTAACTGTCAGCGAAGTAAACAAACAAATTAGTAACAAAATTAAAAGCAATAGCTGACCATTTCTCCATAACACGTCACTATTTACGATTCTCATAACAAAGAGTAAATGTCGCGTTACCAAGGCGACTGAATTGTTTGTATAAACATTCCAAGGATCTCCAGCGGACTCTGTACACACGGAAACCGTAAACATTTCCCGCTCCGTTCGGCTCTGATGGTGGAAGCGGCTACATGTCAGCGAAAACAAGAGGACTCTGCTGAACGGATTTCAAGCAACTACAGACTTTCCAAGCAGGGATTTCACATGACAGAGTGAGCAAGTTTCTTGTCTTTTTGTTTTTTTTTTAAAGAGAAGAGAAAGAGGAGTGAGTGACTTCAGCATCTCGATGCATCAAAGGTAGGCAAAACTATATTTACATTATTTCGCCATTAGATTGAGGCAAATACTGTCTTTATGAGACATCGGTCAGTAGTGAAGACTTTTTTGAGCACGGAGAAGCAAGACGCAAATGACTAGCGTGTCAGAGCTAAACCCCCTAACGTTAACTGTTAAAATGTCAAGACATTCAAGCAGATTTTTATTACGAATATAGGACTGACTTGAAGGAAGATGCTATATCTACTGTAAATACTCTCTCACAATAATAATATAAAATAATATAATAAATTAACAATATTAATGAGAAGCTATGTTTGCGTTGCTAAGAGTGGTTGCTAGGGGCACTGTGTAGTCCACAAAGGCGAAGTGCACTAACTAGGCTACGCAAACAAAGAAACGGAGAAAAAGGCCTCTAAAGTTTTAATACCAGCCAGTCAAACATGTTATGGGTAGATTATGTGGTAATGCATCTCCGGCAGACGGACATACATTTAACCCAGATATTTTTAAACAAGACAGAACCAGAGATGGGACCAAGTCACACATGTGCAAGTCTCAAGTAAGTCTCAAGTCTTAACCTTCAAGTCTCAAGTAAGTCCCAAGTATTTTTTGGGGGGGCAAGTGAGATCAAGTCACAGGCTATGTCAAGTCAAGTCAAGTCTTGTAGTAGGTCAAGTCAAGTGCAAGTCAAGTCACCTTATTATTGTAATTTTACATGTAGAATCTGATCTTAATAAAGTGAAAGATTGCACTTTAATTGTAACTGCTTCCTTTAATGATCACATAAAATAGTCTAGCCATCATAATAACGCGTTGTGGCATGACTACAGTCTGTGTTTTTTGTCCCCAGTCCATGTTATCCTGACATGCTACTGTTACATATTACTACAGTTATGCTTACATTAAGAAACAACTATGTGCTCTTATCACTCCTGGCTATAATTCAATATACTCTGAATATTAATATAACTGTCAGTCTGATTAATTGCTATTGCCTGTAATTTATCAATTGTGAATGCAATTTATGAATGAATAGTTATCTTCAATTAACATATTCCTTAAATATCATATAATAATGTATGAAAATAACTTGAATATCGTTTACCATAATTTATCAATTTATTTAAAACAAACTTGTTGAATAATATGTCAATAGGTCAGGATCTCCAGGGCAGATTCAGCCATCATTATAAAGCTGAGTTCAGTGTTTCCATGCTTAAGTGACACTGTTTAATAACAGTGCTGTGTCAGGTACATGATATGTTATTTACAGTGATGATTTTACTTGTTTTATTATTAAAGGATAAAAATGACCTAATGTAATAGACAGGCACGATATTGCAAAAAACTGATATTGCAATATTTTTTTTCTACAATATATAATGCAATATATAAAAAGCAATTTCTACAAATGACTTAAATAGCTCTATTTGGAAATAATTAATCATTCTAGAATGATTGGTATGATTTTGTTGGGGTTTGTATCTGCATAGAAAATAATAAATGGCAAGCATAGATAAAAAATGTAACAAAGATGTGAAATAATCAGTGGCTCATATTTTCCAGGTAAGTCTAACAACATTTAGGTACTGAAATTTAGTAAATAACTGTAAAATAACACTGCATCGTATTTAGGTTATGCATGTATAGCCTGACTTCACATAGGCCTAATACTGCAGTGTCATTACCACAGATAGGTATGAATGATAAAGCAATATATTGTGCAGCCCTGCATATTAATGTTCATGGCTTTAATGCATCACATTGTATGCGTGTTCATTACAGTATGTCAGGTTGTGTGTAGCTTTACACCAGGTCTATGAGGACACCGTTTTATGAGGACATCATAAGAACATGTTCCTGATGTTTGACTTGACTGGAGAATCTCAGTGTGTGTTGTGTAAGTTTGACAGAATCCTGGTCTATGAGGACACAGTTTTACCAGGACACACATATGGAATATTAGGATCGATACTGATGTACTGACCCATAATTCACAGCTCATTTTGTCAATAGGTCAGGGTTACTCCAGGGCAGATTCAGCCACCATTATAAAGCTGAGTTCAGTGTTTCCATGCTTAAGTGACCCTGTTTAATAAAGCTGTGTCAGGTACATGATATGTTATTTACAGTGTTGATTTTACTTGTTTTATTAAAGGATAAAAATGACCCAATGTAATAGATCGGCATGATATTGCAAAAAACTGATATTGCAATATTTGTATTTTCTACAATATATAATGCAATATAAAAAGCAATTTCTACAAATGACTTAAATAGCTCTATTTGGAGATAATTAATCGTTCTATAATATTGGTGTGATTTTGTTGGGGTTTGTATCTGCATATAAAATAATAAATGGCAAGCATAGATAAAAAAATGTAACAAAGATGTGAAATAATTAGTGGCTCATATTTTCCAGGTAAGTCTAACAACATTTAGGTACTGAAATTGAGTAAATAACTGTAAAATAACACTGCATCGTATTTAGGTTATGCATGTATAGCCTGACTCACAGATAGGTATGAATGATAAAGCAATATATTGTGCAGCCCTGCAGATTAATGTTCATGGCTTTAATGCATCACATTGCATGCATGTTCCTTACAGTATGTCAGGTTGTGTGTAGCTTTACACCAGGTCTATGAGGACACCGTTTTATGAGGACATCATAAGAACATGTTCCTGATGTTTGACTTGACTGGAGAATCTCAGTGTGTGTTGTGTAAGTTTGACAGAATCCTGGTCTATGAGGACACAGTTTTACCAGGACACACATATGGAATAGTAGGATCGATACTGATATACTGACCCATAATTCACAGCTGAATTTGAATATTGGCGAATACCAATATCAAAAACTATTTGTGCTTGTCAGATTAAATGTAATCATTGAAGAAGTTAAAAAATAGTAATTATTATTATTTGTCTTTTTATATATATATATATATATATATTTTTGCTCTTCTTTCTTTTTTTCAGATGATAACTGATAAGAATCAGATAAAACCTGAGCAACTCTAAAGGTATCCATGAAGTTACTGTAATAATTGAGTTATTCCTTAAGAATAGAACAGATTTCAGTTCCTCAGAAACAGATTGTTTGCCACAGTTATTAGTCACTGAATTATGATTGTGTGTATAAGAAGTGAGTCATGATCACGTACTGTATTTCTAGCACAGGCGTAACGTCTTGTATCACTCTCATACATACACATACTTGAACTCAGGGTGCCGTCCAAATGTTTCTAGTTGCCAGTGTCCCAGTGCTGTCCTCATAGACCAGACTTCTGTCAAACTTACACAACACACTCAGTAAAGTCAAACATCAGGAACATGTTCTTATGTCTTCATAAAACTCTGTCCACATAGACCTGACTCAAACTTACACAACACACTGAGATTCTTCAGTCAAGTCAAACATCAGGAACATCTCATCTTATGATGTCCTCATAAAAATGGTGTAAGACACGTGACATTCTTTAATGAAAACACATGTAATGTGATGCATAAAAGGCAAGCTATTAACATTACCTTGGCTAACATTTAAATATTGAAATGTTTTGTAATCTTGTATATTATCTCAAATCAATATTTCATGTGGAAATAAGTATTGATGGGTAGCTGTGTATCGGGACCCTGATTATTAATAACTGGCTGACTGTACATTATCCCTTATATATTCCATATATTATGATTTTTTTAAACTCTTAGGTGAAGTGTTTCTGTATGTAACGCTTTATTTCATATTTTCAGATGAGCCATAAGACCCAGTTGTCCTCAGGCAGTGATGATTATGTGCTCTGACTGTGGGACTAGACGAGGTAAGTGAGAGCTGTGCTGGAAGAGAATGAGCAACGCATTCGCATTCTTTATCGTCATATAGAACGCTATATGACAAAACGGCGCTATACTACGCACATGGCATCCGATATCGTTAATATAACACGCTGTGATGGTTAGGTTTAGGTGTGGGGTAGGGTAGGGTAGTCTCATATTACGCTAAAGGATTTATTGGATTTATTACGCCTTGGGTTCGCGTGTTATATTAACGAAAAGGGTGCTATGTGCATAGTATAGCGCCGTTTTGTCATATAGCGTTCTATATGATGATAAAGGATGAGAACGAGTCTCGAATGAGCAAACGAAGCAGACACATTGTGAGATCTAGTGTTCACATATTTACACCAGTGTTTCATGTCTACTTGTATGTTTTGTAGACTCCCAGTGAGGTTGATCGCTCCACTCTCGAAATCAACACTGTCCCAGTCAGAAGTCAGAGATGAACAGAAGGTATTGTTTGTTTGTTTTTTCTTTTGGAAATCAAATTAGGGATACACAGATATGAACATTTGGGCCGAGTTCGATAACTGATCATTCTTTATATTTGAAAGCCGAGATCTGATATATTGGCAGATGAATCTAAATCCAAAATTTTATATACTTTGAAAAGCCTAATTACAAAAACGAAACGATCATCATTAAAAGCCAATGTCCCAAACACTTCAACATGAAACAAACAAATACAGTACAGTAGCCTAGTTTGAACCAGTGTGGGTTTAATTAACTTTAAAATTAATTTTACATTTA
>JAQIUQ010000907.1:0-120259 GCA_030378365.1 Hybognathus amarus | reverse complement strand
CACACTCTTCGTTCAGTTACGTATTGCTAGAGGCCCATTTTGAGCGGCTTGAACTTCATTCAGAGTTAAATGATTGATGTTATTTTGGACATGGAGAGCTTGAGTGTTCCAATTAGAATCATGTGTCTTATCAAATGAGACTGACAACATTGATCTGCCCCTTTCTAACAAGCTGTCATAACGGAAGAAACAAATCAGGATAACACTGGATTTCCAAAGCCTCAAGCTGTTAATTTCATTATTGCCGTTTATCCATTTTTTCCCAGCTTTCCAAGGTTTCAAGTGTGTTGGCTAATTAAAAAATATAAATAAATAAAAAGCTTAATTCTGGGAACCTATCCTTTAAACGGAGCTTGAGAAGAAATGATGTGTGAATACGATGCTAATGAGGACTCCCATGAAAATCAACCGCTTTTCTGTCAGTGGACACACAAGTTAGGAATAAAAACTCTGCAACTTTGAAGGTTTGCCCATATTAATTAAGTCCAGGCTGCTGTCTAGAGTTTCTGAAACTCACTGACTCTGGCCTAACTGAACTTACAGAGACATTCACATGTTGAAATAGATGATCTGACGAGCACAATGACCCAGACGGGTCTGCTGGATGAACTCCCAGACTGACCCCACAACCAAGCTCATCCCACATGGCCTTCAAACTGGTGCTTGCGTTAATTTAGCACAGCTTGCTGTCAGACAAATCTGCTAAACATTGAGAGGAAAACTGAAAACGGAAATCTTTTTCCTCTCATTAAAAGAAACTATGGGAGATTAAACATCTGAGCTGGTTTACTTTAAGTATGATTGGGTTAATGCTTGATGTATTTTTCTCCTCCATTTTCTTGTCCAGAACATTCACGACTTTCACATTACAGAACTTTCTGATCACACTAAACACTGCCATCTGCACCTTGTCACAGTCATGTTTTTTGTATTTCATTATTGGGAACATAAAACTAGCTGTCAAAGCAATATAGCCAATTTATTTCACTCAGTCTATGAACTGTAAATAAACTCAGAGAAAGTTTCTTTTGTGCCTCCCTTTCACTTTTAGCTCTTTCTGAAATAATGCCCTCTCTCATTGAACACTTGAACCGATTACTGTTGCCAGGGTTCCGGTCTTCAAAAACTAAACATGCTGTGATGCCTTGGCTTTGTTCCCCAAGAATTGGTGATACTAACTCATCATTATATATTACTTTTGCTCATAATAGGACAGGATTTGTATTTATATGTTTTATGTTTTGCATTTTTTTTACTTCTAACTGCCTAAACACCCCCAAAACACCCTAACAACCAACCATCAGGACACCTTATAGCAACAACAAAACAATGCTCTGGCATCCTCCCAGAACAGCATTCTCACGGTGCAGACAGGCAACACAAAAACTTATCACATATCCTTCAGGAAATATACAAAATCCAAAATAAATAAATAAACAAACAAACAAACAAACAAACAAACAAACAAACAAATAAATAAATAATATATATATATAAAATATGATATATACTGTTTTTGTTTTTCTGAACAATATTATATATTCTGTTTTTGTTTTTCTGTTTTTCACAGATCAAGTTAAGAATAAAAAAAAGTATCTAGTTGACAATTATTCACATAATTAGAGTAAAGGCAGTTTGTTGATTGCTAAAGTAAGCTACAATGAATGAACATAAGACAAACAACATTTCTATGTTCATACATACATACAAAATTTTGGTGTAAATGTGTTAAAATTTAGTTAAAAATAATATTATTGTGAAATTATATTACTGTGAAACTGTTTTCCAAAAAGTTATTTTTTAAATGTAATTTAGGGGTCTCAAACTCAAATTAACTGGGGGCCGCTGCAGATAGAGTCTGGGTCAGGCCGGGCCACATCAAGTATTCCAAAAATAAATAAAAAAATAAATAAAAAATAATTAATTGTATTTAAGTATTCCAAAAATGGAGCACAACTGATCCAATCTTCTCAATCTTTATTATTAACGTTTCTTCTGAACTGCTCCTCTGAATTTGAACATTCCTTTTTGTACATGATTGGTTCTTCATGAGCTGTTCTTCTGAAGGTTGAAGTTAATTTTACAAACTTTCTTTGTCTTTTTCTTACAACATCATTGTGATAGTCATATTTGTACAACACTATTATATTGATTTTTTTTTTTTTTTTTGTTTTTGTTTTTCGGAAGGCACATTTCATTTTATTATACTTGGAAAACAATTATTGCTTTTGAAATACAAATAATTCTTTTTACACATGTATAGTGTCTCAGGCAAATTACTGACTTTGCACATATCAAAGCAAACCTTTTAATCAAACGGTTGGACCAAGTTCATTACATAAACTAGTTAAAGTTCAGTTCACAAATTTAAAAACGAACTAGTTCAGTTCATATTTCAAAAATGAACTAGTTCATAGTTCTTTTTTTCCATATGTTGCTGCAAGCTTCTTTTTTATTATTAGGCTATTATTATTGCCACAGCCCATATACAACCACAGATAACAATTATTTTATTGACGGGCAAAGTTTGCACAGACATTTTTGCTAATGTTTTTTGCAAATGTTGATTTTCCCATCCTCAACGACCTCATAAAACCCTTTTAAATGATCTAAAGATGCCTCCTCGCTCCTCGGTTCACAGACACTACACTGTAAAAAATTATTGTGATTTTAACAGTAAAATACTGTAAAAATGCAACAGTGAAAAACTGTTAATTGGTTAACAGAAAGTTTCCGGTAACACTTTACAATACGTGTGCACTAATAAGCATTAATTCATGCTTAACTAATGCACAGATAATACTGAATTAATGTGTAACTAATGATTATCTAAGCTATTCATTAATGATTACCACATTAGGAACTAATTAAGAGTCTGTAAGGTTAATGTATTAGTTCATACATGAATTGTTATTAATTAAATATGTAATTGTGGATTAATTCCATAATAACTCATTTTTTAACTAATCGTGTTAATTAATATGTTAATTACCAGAATGAGCCAAAGCCTTGTATTTCAACTTCCAGATAATATGACAGGTACACTAATATGCATTAATACATGATTAATTAATTAATTGTTAATGCAAATTCATGTGCAAATTACTACAATTACTAAATGACTAGTTAATAATGATGTGCCTCAGCAAGTAAAGTCATTAACATAATGATACCTTTGCAAATCATTAGCTAATGATTAATTAAGGCAGACAACTGGAAGTTGAAGTGCATAGCTTTGACTAATTGTGGTAATTAACACATTAATTTACACTATTAGTTAATAAAATATGTTATTAAGGAATTAATACACAATGACACATTGAATTAATAGCAATTCATGTATTACTTAATCTATTAATCATATAGACTCTTTATTAGTTGCTGATGCAGTAATCATTAATTAATGATTTAGTTCTTTATTAGTTATACATTAACTCATTATTTATCTGTGCATTAGTTAAGTGTGAATTAATGCATATTAGTGCACACGTATTGTAAAGTGTTACCAAGTTTCCTTACTATATACGGTAAATAACTGTGATATAAATAATGGTACGTTTAATGTAATTTTACTGTAAAATACTGTTAAATTTACAGTTTTTGGAAGTGAAAAGAAGAAGTCATTGTATAATTTACAGTGAAAAAATGTAAATTGACATTCCCACAATTCCCTGTGTGACACTTCACATTTAATGTATTTTAACTGTTTCTTCATAATTTTCTTAGTTATTTTTCTAATCAGTTATGTACATTAGGGTTTTATGTTACATTTAATGTTGTTAAATTAATACTTATTGCATTTTTTAAATTTCAACATGTTACCATGATGGTGTTTAATGTTTGTGTGAATGACACTGTGCAGCTTCTATGTAATAGAATGAACTTTCTTGTGGGAGAGCTGCTTATGATGAGCTTTGATTGATCATTTGACTTTCATTACGGCTGTGATTGTTGGCAGTCAGTGTATTACAATTGAACAAAACAGATATTAATACTGCAAAAGGTCAGTAAATTAACATTATATCAGATAATGAAATACGGTTTATTGCTGTAAAATTAAATACGGTCAAAGTCTGTTAAACCTAAAATCTTGCTACCGTATTTTTAACAGGAAAACTCTGGTAACCACAGCTGCCAGGGTTTTCCTGTAAATTCAACAGATTAGATTAGAATGAATGAGTTCACTGTAATGTTCATCGGGCAGTAATACAGTAGGCTACGTTCAGTTCACGTTCGCCCAAAATATGAACGAGTTCATGAACTATCATTCATTGAACACGTTCAGACACAACACATATAACAAGCTCAAAATGATTATTCTCACATTGTTTTAGAGCAGGGTTATCCAACACTTCGCTCGCAAGCTAACAGTAGCTTCAGCTGATTTGGTGGTGGTAGCTCGTCTTGGGTCTGTTCACATATCGCGCTCACATATTTTGCACGCTCAAAGTACGTTTCAAATGTAGGCGCGCATTAAGCACCGAGCGCGCTCATACTTGACGCAACACGCTCATTTTTTCCAGGCGCAGTATATGTTACTTCGTGGTTTCTATGACAACTATTGACATCGAACTCACCGTAAGCAGTCACCTGGCTGTCACGAGATGGTCTATGGTAGCCCATAAGGGATAAAACAAAAAAACAAACAAACAAACAAAAAACACAGCAAACGCAACGACGGGCCGCACTAACATTAAACTTTAATGTCAAGTAGGGGGTCACAAAATATCATCCCGCGGCCGCAAATGGCCTGTGAGTTTGAGACCTCTGATGTAATTTATTCCTCTGATGGTAAAGCTGAATTTTCAGCTTGATCACTTCAGTCACATTATCCTTCAGAAATCAGTCTAATACACTAAAAATAATAAACAGTAAACTACTGGCAGCTGTGGTTGCCAGCATCATACCCGATACGGTGTGTTACTGTTTTTGTGGTTAGAGCATATAGCTGTTATATTAAATTCATATACTGTAGCTGACAATACGGTATTTAGCTGTTAATTTCAATTTGTTAATTTACTGTATAGTTACGGTATGGTGCTAGCAACCACAGTTGCCAGTCATTTACCATTTTTTTTCTTTCGTTTTTTTTTTTACAGGATTATATTTTACAGTGATTATATGATGCTCAAGAAACAGTTATTATTACCATCAATGCTGATTTAATCCTAATCTTAATTATTATTAAACTCGTGATGCGTATTCATGATTCTTTTATTTATTTTATCTTTACCATTACTTTTGATCTAATGAAAGCATCTTTGCTAAATGAAAGAATTAGTGTTTTAAAATAATCTTGAATTGCCTTTACAAGGGTTGTTGATACTTGTTACTTGATAAGTGTAAAATTAATAACCATAATATCAGAGTTACTTTAACAAATAAGCAATGTTCTATACTTTTCTTTTATGTAATTTACTGACTGACTATAATTGAAATCTGTTCCCATGCTTGGCCATGATAGTCCTGCAAATGTGTGTCATGCTGATCAGTGATGTGCAGAGTGTGAAGAGGGTTTCTTCAAAGCCTTTCCCGAGATTTATGCTTTAAAAGCTTCAAAATACTGCCGGCAAACAAAGATAAATCTGAATGTTTACAATCCAGTTGTAGCAAGCAGAATAACAGAATTTGTGTTGTTTCAGAGCAGCAGTGGATTTACTCTAGAAGTCTTGTTTTCCATTACATGCACACTGTTGAGGGGATAAACAGATGATGTGTAGTCACGTTACAACATTATAATGTGATTCTTTCCATACAAAAATGACATGGAATAATTAGTCATGTTTTATTGCAATATTGTTCCGTGCTGCATTTAACACTAACACCAAATGCTGATTTCCATGTGCAGTGTTTCAAAACCATGACTGACTTGTCTTTTCTGAGACATTTCAGTGATAATTAGAATGGCCTTTAAGTCAAATGGTGTCCTACATAACCCTCAGTGCTGCCAATGTCACGGATGAAAAAGCATGTATTCATCAAAGCACTTTGCGGTCCTCTGTTCTTGTTGGCTTTTTATTTTAAACATGGAAAAAAAAAAGAGGGACTGGCCAGTAGTGGCTTGGTTGTTGAAGCTTTTAAGATTCAGTCTCCATCTCTTTTCGAGCCTAGCTCTCTATTTCACATTTGCTTTATTAGGATGACAGTGAAACAATGTTTATTAAATCTTAATAAATAATTGGATCACTTAGGAGAATTGACTGTCTCTGGCATTGTGAATAGCGTAACACATATTTAGCCGCTAGCAGCTGTACTATCATTTTCTCAAAGCAAGAAGAACATGTTTTTTCAGTGTGACTCGGTTCAGAGACTGATGGAATCAAGGTTTCAAATCTGGGTATAAAAGTTTCTCATATATTGTTATATTTTGGACAGAAGAGCAGATAGTGTTCCCATCCTCTGTGAGATCACAGTGTCTACAGATCCTCTGTCTCTCTCTATCCATGTTTGTCTATGTCTTCCTCTCTCTCTATCTCTAGATAATGGTCACTTAATCTGTATTTGGAGAGGATTTGTCTTTCTTTAAAATGTTTAATAAATAGATAACTGGCCAATTTAGTTGTTCTATTGAGGGTCGAGTAACATATTATAAACGTATAGTTTATTTTGGAGGTCAAAACTAGCTTTTGGTGTTTTATCATGCGTGTCTTTTAGATGTGTGTGGATCTCTTTAACAGTAGTTGTGGGGCTGTAGCTGTGGTCAGTGGGGAGTGTAATCTGATGGACGAGTTGAAGAGCAATTGTGTGTAGAGGATGAGGTTCTGCTGAGCTTTCATTGGTGAGGAGGGCTTTATATTGGACTGACTCTGGATCAGACTGATGGAGGTGATGCCAGAACTGAACACATCTCTTCTGGATATCGATGTTCAGCGGGTACAGGCCTAGCTCAGCCCTGCAGGCGGCAGTGGATGTGTTTCGGTGAACCCCTAAAATAATTTTGGCATTTTCCAATTGTAGTTTTTCTACTGATGTTTCATCTCATTTTTTATACATTTAGTACTGGTCCCCAAAGGAGCCACTCCTTCGTTGCGTGGGCGGTGTGTTTGGGATCAATGTCATGCTGGAAGATACAGCCTAGAAGATTTCATATTCAAGGCTCTCACTAATGGAAGGAGGTTTTGGCTTAAATTCTACGATACATGGCCCTGTTCATTCTTCCCTCAACACGGATCAGTTTGCCTGTCCCCTTTGCAGAAAAACAGCCCCAAAGCATGATGTTTCCTCCCCCATGCTTCACAGTAGGTATGGTGTTCTTGGGATGCAACTCTGCATTCTTCTTCCTCCAAACACAACGAGTTGAGTTTTTTTTACCAAAAAGTTCTATTTTAGTTTCATGTGACAACATGATATTCTCCCAATCCTCTTCTGGATCATCCATATGCTCTCTGACAAACTTCAGATGGGCCTGGACATGTACTGGCTTAAGCAGGGACACACACCTGGCACTGCAGGATTTGAGTCCCTCTCGGTGTAGTGTGTTACTTATGGTAGCCTTTGTTACTTTGGTCCCAGCTCTCTGAAGGTCATTCATTAGGTCCTTCCGTGTAGTTCTGGGATTTTTGCTCACCGTTCTCACGATCTTTGACCCCACGGGATGAAGTGGGTGTGATGAGTCCTTTAGACCAGCTCTCAGGGACGGTTCCAGACCACAACACCAGATTAAAGAGTTTGGCTAGAGTTTTAATGATGCTGGGACTACTGAGTTTAAGCATTTCATTATTAATGTGATCCTGTCCACATGGTTTCTTTAATTTAAGATGTTTAATATGTTCTCATGTTTCAGTTATTGTTATAGTTTTATCTAATGGATTTTGATCATGTTTAACTGATTTTTTAATAGAAATTTTCAAAGTAGGATTTCCAAATTGAGCCATTCTGGAGTGGTATCTCTAATTTGTTTTGTTTTTTTGTTTTGTTTTTTTAATATAGGTTCCAGAAAGTTTTGATCTACTGAATCCTCAGTTTCGGTTTTCAAATATTTTTCTCTTTTGTTCCACAAAAGTTCTGCAGACAGTCTGAGTAAGAGAGCCATAATGTCAAGCTGGACGGATCTTTGTGCTTTTTGTTAGAGAGTCTCCTTAGCTCTTTCCTGAGACCTGCACATTCATCAACGAACCAGACATCCTTTCTCATTCTCTGTTGATTTGTTTTATGTTTGCTTTGCTGTTTGGTGTTAGAGTTATCAATGTTTTGAATATGAAATAATTTTTTTTGTTGCTAAATTTATTCCATTAATATCTAAAGAGAAGTCGGTGGACATAAATTCATCCAGCATTTTTAATATAGTAGGACTGTTCATGTTTTCTTTTTTTATGATTATTTATTTATTTCAAGGTTTAACATGGTCCACAAGTGCGACCACATATAACTATGTACAAAACCAGGGTTTGCTAAAATACACAAAAATAAATAAATAATAAAATAAAACAAAATACTCAAACAAGTATTAATAAGTTGGGGGGTGGAATAACAATACCAGCTCCAGGATTACCACTGCTCCTTCATGAAAACGCTCAGAAGTAATCAGTACGTTTGACCTATTGAGTTATGATATGAGATAGCTTTGTAACAAATTCAGTCCAGGCCTTAAGTGTTTGTTCATGTTTTCTTTGAATTGATCCCAGTTGGATTGATTCCATTTAAGTTTAGGTTTCAGAGGAACAGTTTTTCAAATTCAAGTGGAGCACTTTTAGTTTTTCACATGGGGGTTTCAGATAAAGCACAGTTTGGCAGTGATCAGAGATTGCTGAGGTCTGACTGTGAAGACATTAATACATTTTGGATCTGTTATTGAATAATCAACCACACTGGTTCCTAATCTGGAGCAGTAAGTGAATTTACCTAATGTATCTCCACGAATTCTGCCATTGATGATGTAAGTCCTAAACCTTTACAGAGTTTTAACATTTGTTTTCCATTAATGTTCACTGAATTAGCAGTCTCTGAGTGATATTCGATGAGGAATGAAATGTGGTGTCAATGAGAATGTGGTACATTTTCATGTGGTACACTCTCTCTTTCTCTCTCTGACACATTTTATGCATGTTTATTACAACTGTCATTTTGTCATTTGCTCAATTATAACATTTTTAATGCAAATATGACATTGTTTGACTTGACATATACAATCATAACCTATCAGTGTCTTTGTCATGACATCACTAAGACAACCCAACCTGTCATAAATATGACAGCAGATTAATTATCAAAATTAAGACACCACTTCGCTTTATGAGTTAACATTACATTAAACTGTCATGTGGATGGTTGTCATTGGCTGTCATTAGGCCATTACAACATTTTAATGACAAATTCAATTTGTACCACTGTAGTTGAGGTCAAGAAAAATATTCATGACACAGTTATAATGGCCTCATGACAGCCAATGTCAAAGCCAACCACATGACAGTTTAATGTAAAGTTAACCATACAGCTAAGTGGTTTAAGTTTGATAAGTAATCTGATATGCCACGTTTATGACATATCTATGATAATGTATGTTGTCTTCGTAATGTGAAGTTGTAATTACCAAGACACTGACAGTTTTATGATGTATTGGTTTATGTCAAAGCAAAGACATCTCAAACAATGTCATATTTGCATTAAAAATGTCATAATTGAGTGAATGACACTTAATGACAGTTGTCGCAAACATGAATAAAACCTTCATATTCATGACGTGTCATGTCATGGTTATGAAGGTGTCATGTCAGTCTTATGCACACCCCTTCAAGTGAAGTGTTAACTAATTTAAAATATATTCAAATGGAAAACAGCTATTTTAATTTGTAATCATATTTTCCCAAGATTATCGTTTTTACTCTGTTAATGCATCCTTGGTAGAGCAGATGAGACTTCTTTTCAAAAACAACAACTGTTAAATCAAATCCCACCTCCCTTGAACGAATCACCACTGCAGTTAATAAAGGAAGACACACCACTGCCCTTTTACACCGGGCTCAGATTGGAGGAGTTTCAGGCCGATTTACTTCTCCTGACACCCGGGAAAAACATCCTCTCAATCTGCTCGAGGACACATTGGGGCCAATTTTTACATTTGAATGATTGCTACCAACGATTACGTCAATACTTCCACAATCGCCAATGAGAGACAAGTCTACAATGAGACAGAAGTGACAGAACTTTTGAAATGATGACTGCTAGACAACATGCAGCTGCACTGGTCCGGTGGACAACAGAGATAGACGAACAGCCGAGGAATCTCCTCATTTAATGTCTACAGCAAGTTGCCACAACACAGTATCCATTTTGTTTCCATCTGTTTCCCCATGGGATGCTAAATCTGCCATGATAATCTTAAAAATGTGAGTGTGATGCGCCACTATTTTCAAATCTTGTTTTGTGTGCAAGTTTGAGATTTGAAAGTAGAAAATCTGTGAAGATTATCCTTACAGTATGTACGTGACTCAACCAGATTTCACAATTGGTTAAGATTTAAAAAAACTCCTGTAGTCTGAGCCCTCTTTACTTACTTCAGATGCACATTTTAAAAGATTTTGGATTGACAACCACACTGCGCATTTGATCCAATGTCCATAAAAATGTAAAGTTTTAAAACACAGATGCATACCCTGTGGCTCAGCTTGGCCCCCATTAAAATCCCTTTCAAGTCCTCGATGCATTCTTTTGAAACAAGAAATGTAATTGCCCGGTTCAAAGAAAATCTATGAAAAATGGGCAAACTTTCAGCAGCAAGTTTGTCGTAATCTTCAAACAAATCATACTGTCCTCAGCATTAAGGCCTTACTGTGGTCAGAAAAGATCAGTTCTCTTTTAAGCAGAGGTTATTCAACAAAGATAATACAGCCTTCATTTCATTACAACCCTAATGCAAACATTCATTTGATTTTTCCTCTGAAATAAGACATTTACCCTGTAATTTTCCCCAGCTCAACTCTCTGTCAATAACTCAAGAGGCACCTGTGAATAAATGTTCCCCTGGCATTTTCGCCGCTTCTTGTGATTACATTAAAACCTCACACTTTTAGCCAGCTGCAATTCAGATATCCACGCGACCCAGCCAAGCAATTTAAATACGCCTTTCTACAGCTGATGGGATTTGCCGCCTCTGCTCGATAAGCTCCCCCACGCCCAGTGGAGGTGTTATCTGTTCGCCTTGCGACGGTTCGACTATTTGGACATCATCATCTATCATAGGGCAGCAGGCAGCAGGGTCAGGGCGGGGGTCTCTGGGCCCCAGCATCCCCAGCTGTCTTTTAGGCAGGGCGGCTGCGAGCATCTGCTGATGTATTGCGGGCAGTGGAGGGTGAGGCTTGGAGACAGCCACAGTCACCTTGCGCTTTCTGCACCGGTGCGGGCAAGACTAATGCATGCGGCATTTAGACAAGGTAACAAACCACCCACTTCATGAGGCGGCCGAACGGAAAGCAAAGGGAATTTTGGGGTTTTAACATTTGCCTTGCAAATCACAGAAATCAGGCAGATTTGATTGAGCAGGGGTTCGTTTCCCAAAAGCACTGGGTCTCATTCATGAAACACGAGCAGAACAAATTTTTTCGTGTGTAAAGTGGTTATGGCGTAAATTTTCAGATTCATTAAAATGTTCGCATTTTCCAAATGTTAGTTGGTACGCAAGAAATCTACACCTGCTCCCAGCCACGCGTAAATGGTGCGCTTAACATCCGAACGTTTTGCTCATTAAGGCTGCATTTTAATTCACCTTAATCGGGTACATATTTAAACAGCATTAAAAAAAAAAATATATATATATATATAGTAATTTCATGCGGTTTTCTTTTTTTACTTCTATTATGAGAGCCAGTATTATGAAAGCTTGTTTCCGCCACTGAAAAAAAAAAAATTCATCCCACAATTGCCTGTTTATAAAGTCAGAATTGAGAATATAAAGTCAGAATTGTGTGATATAAAGTCGCAATTCTGAGAAAAAAAAAGACAGAAGTGTGACTTTTTGTCTCACAATTCTGACTTTTTTCCTCAGCAATTCTGACTTTATAACACATAATTGCGAGTTTATAGGCTATGTCGAAATTCTGACATCTTTTCTCAGAATTGTGAGATATAAACTCGCAATTCCGACTTATCAGGCTAATTCTAAGGGGGAAAAATACTAACTTTTTCAACCTCAGAATAATTTAAATCTCACAATTCTCACTTTATATCATGCATTTCTGACTTTATATCACGCAATTGCCAACATTATAACTACCAATTCTGACTTTATATCTTGCACTTGCGACTTTATAACACGCAATTTCTGACTTTATATCTCACAAATCTGACTTTACATCTCACAATTATGAGAAAAAAATTCAGAATTGAGAGATAAAAAGTCACAATTACCTTTTTTATTTTTCATTCAGATCTAGCAGATCTGGTGGTCGAATGGCGTGTCCTTCTCCAGTTTGAATGTGATTTTTCCGAAGTGAAGTAATTTGTTTTTTTGCTGTCAAGCTTAATGTCAAACCATTTTCTTCTCACTTCTGGGACTGTTCGATTAACAGATGAAACTCCATTAACTGCATCTGTAATATGCTGCCAAGCTTCCTTTTTAAGACCTAAAAGGCCACTATGTACACTTGAAAATAAAATTGGCGTTTTGAATGAACTTCTGAAAATAAAACTTCAATTTCTGCATCCGAGAAATCTTTCTTTTATATATAGATGTCAGTCGAATATAATGGGCGGGATTTATGGTAATTGAGAAATGAACGTGCACGTCGCATCCCTTTACGACTGGTTGGAATTCATTAATACACACACATTTCACTATCAAATCTGACTTTTACGAAGTATTTGTGAATCAGGAGGAGTTTTCGGGAAGGCCTCTTTACGTGCAAATCACTCTCATATTTACTTTGTATATTTACGAATGTTTCAGTGAATGAGACCCATTGTTAGCCAACTGTTGCAAGTCCCGTCGTTTATTAGCAAGGTTCAACAAGTCAAGATAACAAGTTTCTCGAAACCATCACCGCAAAAACAATCCTGTCAAAAACACAGTAAACTACTGGCAACTGTGGTTGCCAGCATCATACTGTAACTATGTGGTGTGTTACTGTTTTTGTGTTAGAGCATATAGCTGTTAAATTAAAGTTTTATACTGTAGCTGACAGTATAGTATTTTGCTGTTAACCCTTTCACACGATACGAATCACACCGGTGTGATGAGTCTTGGCTGGTCCCTGGAGCCGTAAAAATCACACCGGTGTGATTAGAACGCTGAGTGCATCACGTGATCAACTGCTAAATTCAAACTTGATCTCACGCGTTGGCTGGCACTGAGCCAGAGACAGACGCACTCAGTGCTGTCACATATCACAACTATTGAGTGTTTTCTACCCCATAATGTTTATTTTAGGTTTCAGACATTTAAATACACATAAGTACTAGCAAAACAAATGATTTTGAGTCTGTAAAATACACACTGATGTCTATGGAAGCGGCAATAATAATCCTTTCAATTATAATAAGATGACACGTTTTATTCATACTAGATACACATTGTGTAAGTAGCTTAACATTTGACCCTATTCTTCTCCCAGTTCACCAGCTACTTACTATCATATATTTCGTGAGAAGTGGAGGAATTGACGTTGTAAATCCAACAGATCCGATTCTCTGAACTGAAAAAGAAACTAAAATGGTGCCGCCCATTGTGCATACAGTTCAACTAACGCGATCGTTATAAAGATGTTTAAACAACAAAACCCATTCCACTTGCCCATATTTGACAATCGGAATATAAGTGTTTCATGTTATAGCGAATACATTTATGAATATTTGTAATAAAAAAGGAAAAAATGACATAAAAGCAGATCATCATTCCTTTCCATGCTCTGTTGTGGTTTGTGCTGTGTCACGTGACAAGCAATGATGCGTCACTATGGAAACATTAAAGTGGCAAGTTCTAAACAATGGTCGCCTTGAAAAACTCACGCTGGGGGGGGGTCAGTTAGAATATTTTAAACTTACGTGTGAAAGGGTTAATTTCAGAAAACAGTAACACACCGTATTTTTACGATATGATGCTGGCAACCACAGCTGCTAGTAGTTAACAGTTTTTTTTACATGATTATTTTTTACAGTGATGAACGTTCGCAGAACAGAATAGCAAAGCTGTGTAGTTGTAACGACAGATCTCGACTGTGATTAGAAGCATACTTTCTAATTTGCATGATATGTGGACTCAAATCCTCATCTTGAGCTTTTAGTTTAGAATACATACAAATGTCATTTACGTCTTTTAGTTTGTCAAGCAATTTAAAGCATCGTTGAATGACACGTGAAATGTGCTCTACTAACGAGCCTATGATTGAATCTGGAAAATCAAGCAAAATAACTGAGAAAATAACCGTATCCATAATATAAAGCAAAACATCTAGCGTTAAATCAATCTCAAACAGATTAATTAAAAGTACCTATTTAAGACTCACGACATCATAAACCAATGTGGTTGAACCACCAATTTGCGACAATATGGTTTCGGAAAACAGTTGTGACTATAGTTGATTTCAATGATGAAATCGATACTATGGAAGTTAAACAGCAAGTATTGTCGTTGTACCCTATTGTCTGCGGCAGAGCTGCCTATAGCTGATTTGAACTAATTTTCATACTTGATGAACTTTACACAATGACACTGAACTGAAGCAACACTGAACTGACTTGTTTACTGCTGTGAAGCTGCTTTGAAACAATTAAGAACTGTGCCGAGATCACTGTCTACAAATGTTAAAAAAGGATTAAGCGCTTGCATGAGTGCTGACCCAGCACTTCTGTAGACATTTCTTTAACAGTCATGAATGCCATTTTCCTCTGAAGAGATGACAGCAGGAACAGCTCGCTCTGAGAGGATGTCCTTTGTAAAGTTTCTAAGAAACTATAAGAATATTGCTAGTTAATTCTCAGTACGAAACACAAGTCTCTCTCTCCCTTTTCTCAAAGGTGAAGTACTTAATATTTTCTTATAAATTCATGTTTGTTCAATAACTATTACCATTTGTGGGTTTATCTCCCCCAAAAGTGTAAACATTGATTCTCACAGGCACCATCAAAACTTTGATAAGACCAGAGGGGACTGAATTTACACCATTTTTTGCATACACACTTTAAATAATCCCAACTTGGATTGACCCCGTTGTCAATAGTTCTATCACTTAAATGTCTTATTTTAAATCACAAAAAATACATTTACATGTTTTTCTCCTTGACTCATTTAGTGTGCAGTTCTATGAATATGCAAATTAGCCCCACCTCCACTCACATCCGCAATCCACTCGTTGATCAGGGGTGTGTTTCCCGAAAGCATCGTTAACCAACTATGGTCGCAAGTTCCGACATTATCAGCATAGATCAACGAGTCGGTGTTTCCCGAAACCATCGTTCCAACGAATATTCAAACCACACAACTTTGCGATGCTGTTTGTGAATGACAGCTTTTGACCTGTGGTTAGAGGCATAGTTTCTATATAGCATGACATTTGGAGATAATACATCCTTATCTTGATCAAAATAAGCAAGCTGACATTCAGGTACGACCGGTGCCTTTTATTTAGAATACATACAAATGTAATTTACGTCTTTTAGTTTGTCAAAAGATTTAAAGTACCGTGTTTGAAGAGTGCGCATGTGCGAACGTGCTCTACTATGTAAGAACGAGCCAAATATTGAGTCTGGTAATAAAGCAAAACAACTGAGAACAATTCGAAATAGTCCCCAGATGACATGTCTGTAATTTATATTTTTTAAAAAAATAGCGTTAATTGGATCTCAAACAGTTTCATTAAAAGTAGTTATTACTCCACCACCTGCGAAACCAACATGGTTGAACGATACGATTGCGACATTGGGTTTCGGGAAACAGTCGTGACTAGCTAGTTAATTTCTCCAACGATGCATCATACTATGGTAGTGAAGCAGTGAACTACATAGTTGTATGCGAAAAGCACCCCTGATTGGTTTCAAGGTAGTTTGTGATAGAAACCAACAATTTCAAATTGTTTTGGTCTCTTGGTTAGGATACTGTCCTTGACTGTTACTCAGTAACAAGAAAATACTCAATGGTGTTGACTTATGAATTTGAATTTGTCTTACAGTAACATCATACTAAAGACACCCATCGACAAACAAAAGCTGGATTTTCACCACAGAGGGACTTTCAAAATTAACAAGAAAACCTGTTATATCTGCTTAAGTTTACTCAACAGTCTTTACTTAAAATATATTGAACACAATACAATCTACAAAGTACTTGACCTTAAATTACCACAACTTGCATTTACATAAAAGCTAGATGGAGTTGAACCAACATACAACTGACATAATAAATAAAACTGGTCTACCTACTGCACTTTATTTTTGGACAAAGGCTGCATTTCAACACAAGTTTTTCAGACAGTTAGTTTTGAAGAAGCATTTTGGGTTTGACAGATTGCAATAATAGCTCACACTATAGTGAGAGTTTGGGATGTTGCTAATGTAGCTGGCTGAGCCAGAAGGTGTTTAGCCGCTGTGGGACTATGGCTGACAGATTACATTCGTTCGGTTACATAAGTGCAAGCCAAATTCCACTAAATTTAGACCTTCAAAGACTAAACAAAGCAAAGCAAACATGTCAAAGCAAAGGGGGCATTTGATACAACGTCATGGACGCTTCAACAGCTTACAGCATCAAAATACACCCATTCAGAAAGACATTCTGGCTTTTTTTTAACCTTCAATAATTACTTGACTTCTAACCATATGCATACTTTTATTTTTATGTATTAATATGATTAACTGTCATGGAACAGAAGATTGAAAACACAGGTAAATATGAACGCAGATATGATACTTTCATAATGAAGCAGGTGAGTCCCTGGATTGCAAACAGTTCTGGTGATACTGGCATGTGAATGAAAGTCTTATCTTTTTGCAGGTAGTGTAGTGAAGAAAGCGACTTGAAGATGAAGATTACTGCAGAGGTAGGTAATCCAGTACAGTATGAGATTAGAATAACAAGACCAGACCCAGAGTAGTGTTTGGTGCTGGCTTTTATGTAGGAACTGATGAGGTTGATGGCAGACTGGTTTATTGATTGAGTGTGAACAGGTGGTAGCCAGAGAGGATGATGGGGAATGTAGTGTGCTGATGTGACTGCTCTGGTGACTGAGGATTGTGACATTAACACAGTGGTGAAAATAATGGTAATAATTAAAAATAATAGATATCCAACATATTATACCTTACATATATTTTACATTACATAAACCTATCCAGGAACCTTTCGCCTGTTCTTAAGTGCATCTTTTTAGACCAAATCAATCAATTAGATAAGAAAAATGAGATGGGATAAATCTGTTAGATCACAGAATGTGCTTTGAATTCAAAGAGTCACATACCTTGATTCCAAACCACACTGCTGAGTAATTGTTGTGCATTTACATTTAGTCAATTAGCAGATGCTTTAATCCAAAGCCATTTACAAATGAGAAAAAATAAATCACGAGCTATCTATCATGCGGGACCTCACAGTGCTGCATTACAGATTTTCGATGGTAAAAAAAGAGCAGATATAAATTGGGAAATAAAGTTAATAGGAGTATTGTAGATAGTTTAGATAGTTTAGGAGTAGATTAGATAAACTGTTTTGAGGAGTGGCACAGATAAAAAAAAAATAACACCTGATATTTGGTGTAAATAGTTGAATGTATGGTTCCCCTCTTACTCAAGGAATGAAAGCCCTGTAATGTAATCTAGCTGTGTAATTGTACATGAAGTGTTTTGTAGTTTCTAAGCAAAAAAAAAAAAAAAAAAAAACAACAACAAAAAAACGCCTATTGCCACACCTGCTTTTTGCTGTATATAGTTTCATTTTTATCTCAATTTTACCTTTTTTATGTTGTATTTGTGCTATTTGGGAACCCTCATACTCTGGGAATACAAGGACTTAAATATAGATCTCTGTATATTTGTGTGCACTTTTTTTTTTTAAATGGCTAAGCTAAAATGAGAAATAAAGCGCCTATGGCTACACTCGCTTTTTTGTAACTCATATATATATATATATATATATATATATATATATATATATATATATATATATATATATATATATATATATATATATATATATTTTGTATATAGCTTGATTATATCTGAATGTTAGCGGCGTATTTTGACATTTACAACTTGTGTTTACATTTTAAACCTTTTAAAATGCTTCATTGAGCATGTTTGTGTTTTTTTTTTGTAGTAGAAAAGCTATAATATTTCTATTCAATTTTTTTTTGTGTGTGTGTGATTTTGGGTCCAGTATGTTGATACAGTACATCAAAGTGATAAACTAATTGTCTGTTCATATAGGTGATGTTGTGCTGAAAAAATGATACCAAAAATTGGTATGGTAAACATTTGTTTATGCCGCAAAATTAAAAAAAAAAAAATACTCAAAAAGGACTCCGAAGGGTTAAAGAAAATACAATAACAAAGTTTAAGTTTTATAAGCTCAAATGCTCGCCTTGCTCTGTTCTGTGACGCACATTCGTGCAGCTCTCCTGTTCGAAGCTTGTTCATCAAAATGAACAAATCTTTTCCAGAATCAACTTCATTTCATTTGTTGATTGAACTAAATAACTCGGAAAAAGATTCTTCATTTTGATAAATGAAGTTCGAACAGGAGAGTCACAAACACGCATCACAAACAGAGCAAAACCGTTTAAGCTTATAAAACATAAGCGTTTTTTTTTAAATGAGCGATCGTTTCGCTTGATAAGACCCTTATTCATCGTCTGGAATCATTTAAAGCCCTTTAAACTTTTTGCAGTTTGCACTGAAACTGTCTTTTGGACCTTGAACCGTTTGGTTTCCATTGAAGTCCATTGTGTGAGAGAAAAATCCTGGAATGTTTTCATCAAAAAACGTAATTTCTTTTCGACTGCTTCGAACTGCTTCACTGCTTCCACTTTGAGTGCAATGCCCGTATAATGTTCTGTCGATACATTGGTTTCAACGCTACTTGAAACGTGTAAGCATACATCACAACGTTCACCTATAGTGATCCAATAACAAGCCTTCAAATTTATTTTTGAAAAGCAGCAAATTTCAGTTTGTCCTGTTAAAGCTGATGTTTTTAATTCCTTTTGTTACTTATTGAAATTAAATTAAATGTGTAAATAATATTAAAGTAACTCAAAAAGCAACTTTGTGATTGAATACTGTGGATTTTATATATCTCTTTTCAAGACCAGTTTCTAAATGGCCATTCCAACCCGATCTCATGACCAAGTCGTTGCACCAATTCAACGAATGATTAAAAAGTGGCTAATTCGTAACAATTCATACGACCTCACTTGCGTACGAACTAGTACAATTTTGTTAAAGCGTACATATTTTACTGAATTGGCCAATTTGTATGAATTCAATCCAAAGACCTACCCCTTACCCGCCCCTAAACCTACCCATCACTTGGGTTTAGACAAATCGTACGATTTGATTTGTACGAGTGAGGTTGTACGAATTAGCCACTTTTTAATCAGTTGTCGAATTCCTACGAATTGGTCGTGAGATGGGTAGGTATTTCACAAACTCAAAATCATTGTTTTGCTGGTACTTATGTGTATTTAAATGTCTGAAACCTAAAATAAACATTATGTGGTTGAAAATACTCAATAGTTGTGATAAATGACAGAACTGAGTGCGTCCGTTTCTGGCTCATTTTACGTAATTCGTCCAAACACTGGACGTTTTAATCATTCGTCAAATCCGTGACGAATTGGTCGTGAGATAGTGTTGGCCATTCCGGATACTTAAAGTTGGACATTTTAGTTGGACGTTTTAGTTTTAGTTATGCCAATATGCATGGAATGCAGTCTAAGAGTGGATTTTCAAAACTGCGCAGACATAATCTTATATATGGCTGAGCAATTATATACCCTCATCATTGCTCAGAATATGCCCTGCATACTTGACCTTGAACAATCCACAGAGACCTTGTTCATTAATTAGAAATTCTCTACGAGTCTACAGCTTTCGCCTAATTAGCATAGGGCTTTTTTCAGCACATACGACAGCAGCAGGAAGGACAGGAGATATTCACCTGCCTGTGTTTGGCACCTTCACAGCAAGTTGACAATGTGCTCCGACAGATGGTACCATTTACAAAGCTCTTCATACTGTGATGCTCATACACCTTTTTATTATCTCCAGCCTGACTGGATCTCCGTCCCCATTCCGCTCTTCTGCCTCCAAACTCACTAAGTATATGACCTGGGGTCTTCTTTAGATGTGTAAGGATCTATTGAAAACCCCTCAGCAAGCTCTATGGGCCCATCTCCTTTTAAATTCAGAGTTCCTCTTTGGCTGTTCAAACGCCCTGAGAGACTGGGGGCGAGGACTTCTGTGGGCATTATAAGCACAGGAAGCGAGTAACAGTGGGAGTTTGTTCCTCGTCAATAGGTGCTTTCCTCTGAGATTTGGATGGCTGCCAGCCTCCCTTGGTTTTGGCCATCAGTAGGCAAGCATGAAAAGTCACAAGTTTTCACAGTTTCCTAGCTGACACTTCTTGAATAATGATTTATGATGGAGGCGGTTGAGTTTTGAATGTCCATTATTGTTTGTGAAGTATACTATACACACTGGCCCCAAGAGAGTACAATAACTAATAGAAGCAAAGCTCTTAAAGCCTTGATCCTTGGCAGAACCCATGTCTGACACGTTCAGCATGAGAAATGCACAGGAATCTTAATAAGGTGGAAAGAAACGCTCTTTTCCTCTCTCATTTTTTTCTCACAGCAGCTGGTGGCTAACCAGTTTAATCAGTGATGATTCTGTTTAGACACAAGCTCACAAGGAGCAGAGCAGTTTTACACTGTTTACCCAAAGAATAATGATAATCGGACCCAAAAATGTTCCTTCAGTTCAGCAATCTTGTCTGTTGATTTTCTTTTCCCATTAGGGAAAGCAGTGGATATGCAGCAAGATTGGCCTAGAGACGTGACTCTAAGGTGGGGCGGTGTTGTTGCTATTATCCATTCACCACCTTATATGATTCGTACTATTCTATGAAGCAGAATTCTAAAGTAGGTGCTTGTGCAAACGTTTTGTGATGAGTCTACTGAGCCTTCTGGTGGCACCTAATAATTAACCCTCTTAAATTGAGCCATTCACCAACGAGCGAGGCACCCACGTAGGGTCCCTCTGGAGTTCGAAAGCTGCTTTGGGCACTTTCATTACACGCTTCACTTCCACATCTACACTTTTCCCTTTTCTCTTTGTTCAGAGAATGAGATCAGAGGTCTGCTTTTTACATCACATTATCTTATTCATCTATAAATGCAAATGTGGCACCAAAAATAAAATGAAATCTTTCTTAGCTACCTTTCATCAAAAGTGTCTCAGATGTTCTCTTTAAATTCTTTATGATAATGAATAAATTATTAAAATTGTAACATTCAGTAACACCGTCTACACCAGATGTGACACAACACTGAGACAAAACCAAAAATAACCCATTATAATCTGATTTCAGAATCTTAAAGTCTGTTTATATGAACCCTTAGAGCCAGATTTGCTAACCACAGCAAATAAGCGTGAGACTGCAATCCCATAAAGGCACAGATGGGAGTAGAAAGTTGAGCGAGTGATTTGCTGACAATGTGCAAAAGTGCATAAAGACCAATGCAGAGGATACTATAATACTTTATCTCATTCTATGAAAAGACGTCACATCAGATCACATAGAGAAGTTATTTCAAACACTTGACTGATGTTCAAAAACATGGTATGGATCTCATAAATTGCTGTGCTTTGACGCTATTCTAAGCTGACATGTTAGAGAGCCCTTAATGTGCTACTGTTTCTATAGTAACAGACAACTTTCAGGTGAACATGATTGAGATAAACTGCACACTGTTATTACAGTGCTGTGGTTATTTTTAAGCAAACGTTGTACATTCAGTTTAACAGCATAAAAAGATATATTAAAGATGATAACAACATATAAAAAAGGGCAAACCTTATCATTCAAATGAACAGTGCGCATCCATTGTAGACACTTTCATTATGCTCTTGCTCTGTCCATGCAATAAATGCATGTCTTTGAATGAGTGGGTGTTTTCTAGGCCTACCGGCAATGGTATTGTCTATGATATGACCCATTACAGGGCAGCCGAAATTACAATCAAGCAAAGCTCACTTATATTCATTGAAAATAGAGAACAGTTAGTTCTATACTGATTCAACACACAATTAGAAGACAGTGACCAGAACAGCTCAGGTCAACCCTTTATCACATGTGTTGGGGCACCAATCCAGATGTGGCGGGTCAAAAGCCAGCTCATCCTATTTGCTCCGGTAGCCCTGAGGCCTAAATCGCAAGAATCATGTGTGAAGAGCAAGTAACTTTGTGGGTGCAACTTGTGTGCTGTTGCTATTTTACCGGTGAGATAAATGACTTGTGCCCGACGCAAGTTTAAAGCTCCAATATGTAACTTTAGTGGCCACAAGAGGGCGCCGTTTCCAACAATAACAAAGGCAAATGTGTGTGACGCATTAACGAGCTGAATGATAGGACTTGCTGTCAAGCTGATGGATCTAATAATGTTTAAGGATTAGTGAAAACACTCATGTTTTTTAACATTACAGTGCTATGAAGCAGGTCGCGATTGCTAATAAGATACATATATCACACGCGAAGCCCGCGGATATAAAGGAATAAGGAAATTTCATCCTATTGAACTACACGCAAGCGCTGGATTACTCACACAGGTCAGTTTATTAGATAAATTAAATTTGTGAGGGAAACGCAGCGCTGTTCCACTTGGTATAACACTATCACACTAAACAGCATTTAAATGTGTGTTGAAAGTTATAATGTTATTCTACGTGTTACTGTAGTTCGTCTGCTATACGAAACTAGCAGCTAGATCAACATAAGAATAACATACTGACCATATTCTAACATTTCATCATGTCAAGCTAACGTTATAACATTGATTTGTTTATGTACTTTTGCTCACCTGTCTAATAAAGCTGTAAAGTCGTGACTCGTGATGTTCGGTCAAGTCCAAATTAGTCACGGACGCTAGCTCTCTGTCGAGTGGAAGTCAGTCTCGGATGCTAGCTCTCGGCATCTCAGAAACATCACGGTGATATTGATCCTCATTCTAGTTCTCCTTGTTTTTCCCAAAGTTTGCTTGCTTGCCATGGTCTATGATTGAACGAAACAAGAACTGGGTGCCGCTAAACATTACTCACTATGCAGTTGTCCGCTGTCTGTGGCCATGGTTACGTCATGGCTATGGCAATACGAGCAGAAACGAGGATAGCCGAGGGTAGCCGAGGATAGCGCGGATATTGCGTCATTTACAGGCGACATTTTTTCCGGGACGGCCACTTATTTAAAATTGTAATTTCTCTGAAATAAAAGAACTTTGGAGACTTTTGGGATATTTTAAGTACACAACTGCAGGAAATATATCACACTGTGCAAGTGATTTTTGGATATTTTGTTACAAAATCCTTACATATTGGAGCTTTAAAAGGGGTTGGTCTGAAATAGCTTCATTATTTATAGGTGTGGTTTGGACTTAACGTGAAATAAACCAATCAGAGCGCCATCGAGCATACCCTTAAAGCTCCAGTATGTAACTTTAGTTGGGCACAAGAGGGCGCCGTTTCCAACAATAACAAAGGCGAATGTATATGACGCAGTAACAAGCTGAATGATGGGACTTGCTGTCAAGCTGATGGATCTAATAATGTTTAAGGATAAGTGAAAACACTCATGTTTTTTAACATTATAGTGGTATGAAGCAGGTCGCGATTGCTAATAAGATACATATATCACACGCGAGTCCCGCGGATATAAAGGAATAAGGAAATTTCATCCTATTGAACTACACGCAAGTGCTGGATTACTCACACAGGTCAGTTTATTAGATGAATTAAACTTGTGAGGGAAACGCAGCGCTGTTCCACTTGGAATAATGCTACACTATCACACTAAACAGCATTTAAATGTGTGTTGAAAGTCATAATGTTATTCTACGTGTTACTGTAGTTGGTTTGCTATACGAACTAGCAGCTAGATCAACATAAGAATAACATACTGACCATATTCTAACATTTCATCATGTCAAGCTAACGTTATAACATTGATTTGTTTTATAATTTTGCTCACCTGTCCAATGAAGCTGTAATGTCGTGACTCGTGAGTTCTGTCAAGTCCAAATTAGTCACGGATGCTACGTAGCTCTCTCGAGTGGAAGTCAGTCTCGGACGCTAGCTATCGGCATCTCAAAACCATCATGCTGATATTGATCCTCATTCTAGTCTGCTTGCCATGGTCTGTGTTTGAACAAAACAAGAACTGGGTGCCGCTAGATGTTACTCACTATGCAGTTGTCCGCGTCTGTCGCCATGTTTACGTCATGGCTATGGCAATACGAGCAGACAACGAGGATAGCCGAGAATAGCCGAGGAAAGCGCGGATATTGCGTCATTTACAGGCGACATTTTTTCCGGGACGGACACTTTTTAAAATTGGAATTTCTCTGAAATAAAAGAACTTTGGAGACGTTGGGGATATTATAAGTACACAACTGTAGGAAATATATCACATCGTGCAAGTGATTTTTGGATATTTTATTACAAAATCCTTACATATTGGAGCTTTAAAGAGCAGGTGTGCATGTAGCATGGCGTATTTACTAGGCGCACGGAAGGAGCGGTTCACAGCCGAGGAGGCCGATGTTCTTGTCAGGGCAGTGAAAGAAAGAAGTGATGATGTATGGGGATGGGAGAAACCCACCCAAATCAGCGTCGGTTAAACATTATATATGTGTCTTGCCACAGCACAGTCTCATCCCAAGACGTCATATAACTGACATCTTGGGATGTCTTTTGACCATACGTCAACATCCGCCATTTTAAGGTACCCTTTAACGTCGATTAGATGACGTTATCGGATCCTAACCCTACCCCAGACCTAAACCTACCCCTAAACCTACCCCATCACCTAACTGACGTTAAAGGTAAAGCGTCAGTTGTATGACGTCCCAGCAAATAAAAACTGCTGCATCTGTGTTGATTAGAGAATAAAAGTGTGCACCCGCTACATAATGGCCAAGCATGCGTGCTTAATATAGCATTGAGCAATGCGCAACGCGTCACTGATTTTAGACAATATTTTTTTTCGCTCAACGGAAATGTTTTGCGCTGAACACGCCTCCTTTTTGCGCTGACCCGCCCAGGGAGCGCAAATTCATTTCCCACTTTACCGATGTGCGTCTTTTGTGCCGGGTGCAAGATAGGGCCCCTGGTCTGTATGTGGAAAATGCTGCAATTGTAAATTGTTGTTGTGTAGATGTACTCTGAAGGCTACATTCACACTGCAGGCTAAAACAACCTAATTCCGATTTTTTTGCCCCTATGCGGCCTGTATCTGATTTTTTCATGACAGTCTGAACGACACAGATCCGATCTTTTCAAATGCGACCCAGGCCACTTGGGTATGTGGTCCAAATCCGATATGTATCCGATCTTTTGAAATGCAACTTCAATCTGAACGGCCAGGTCACATATATCCGACACGCACGTCACTGCACGCACATTTAGCTCGCGATACACTCCAACTCCAACGCATTTCTGCACTGTTATGGGCCGCGCAGACGTGTCTCTTCCCATGACAGAGTTGATCGAAGACGTGGTGGATCTGGTCATTCGGACGTTACTGATGAATTCTGTATCAGTGAAGCCACTCACATCAGTATCCCACCACTCCTGGCAGCGACATCGCACCCACACCCACACGCTCTGTTGTGAAAATAACTTTAATATTGCTAAACGAGCTCCACTGTAAGACATCCATTTAGCTACTTTCGCAAACAACAAGTGACGTCGTTGACCGTTGAGTACTCTTCTGGGCATGTGGGTCACTTCTGGGTCATTTCACGTTCACACAGGAGATCACAAAAGGTCGCATTTAATTGGAAATGTGAACGGCCTTGCAAAAAAATCTGAATTTTTTCAAAAAATCGGAATTGAGCATTAAGCCCTGCGGTGTGAACGTAGCCTAAGACTTGCTTTTTTGGGGAGGTGGTTAGGGGTTAAATCAAGGTCGAAATGCTAGTAAATTGACTAGCACAAACCTTAGTAAATCATGTTGCATGATTCATTTAAACTCTCGTCCCTATTGCATTTGAAAAAGAGAAACTCAAGATGCAAAAATGACTGTCCATGCCTTTTCATCGCTAATTTCTCACGTGTCTTCAGAAAATCCAGACAGTAATTGTACATTGCTGTTATATAACTGCTGTGATGGAAGGAGACTCGAGGTCGGGGTCGTGCACTTTATTCAAGTTTTCTCTCCCCACGGCGTGTCTGCGCTCTTACACAATAAACTCAAACACTTGCATAAAATAAATCACATCAAACAGTACTCTTCCCGCTGGATACAGCTTTACTGGTCACTGCCTCGGTAACATTCTTTCTGCTGGTCACAACTTTACAGGTCGCGTCTTTGATCACACTCAGTTCGCTGGTCACAGCTTCTCAACCGGTCGTACATGAGCTCCCAGTCTATCTCCATGCCCGTCCGCATGGCCCAATTATATGCGGTCTCCTCACGCCAATTACTGACATCACAAACAGGTGTTCATCATTTGAACTTGACCCACTTGCTACTCGCTCGACTCCTCCCTAGCTCTCCCGCTACAGACTTCGCTGAACCACGCCCCTCGCCACAATCGGCAATAGGGGATTATCATGCTTATACAAAGTACTTCCGGATTCACTGATCTTTGTGCACTGCCACTTCCGTTGAATCACCAATCTCACTGGCGAACTGATGACGGACTACACTAAGTTTATTTATAAGGCATCCCTGGAAAATTAGTCTGATTCACTAAAGTGCCAGCTGAAAACAAATGTGCTACCTTATTTATTTTAAAGTTTGGACCTTCATCCCGGCGAACTGCTTTAATCCACTTCTTTCACTCAATTCAGTCGAGAATCCATGAAAACTTAAGTAGGATTGGCGTTGTTGGTTAGTGGAACAGAGCAGTGACAACTAGCCTTCATTTCAGCCATTGTTGATCTGTGTCAGAAGTGAACATGCACAAAGTTGAAAAATCCGCCCAAAAAACCCGGAAGCGTGATAACCCCCTATAGAGGGTTTGCATTGGATCAAGCTGTTAGTATATCTGGCCCTAAATATTGTAATCCAATGTACATATTAGTTTACATGTGCATTGAATTTACTCTGAACAAAACATCAGTGCATGTGCAGTCCCCATTTGGTACATTCAGATCTGGAAACAGCCACCACGGAAACTATCATCGGAGTTACAGAAAGCATAATTGTCATTTTTGCCTTTATGACACATCTGATAAATATGTCGAAAGAGTTTTTGGCAAATGTTCACTAAATATCCAGTCTCCAATAAGACAAGGGTGTCCAAACCGCTCCTGGGGAGTATAGCTTCAACTTCCGTCAACACATCCATGGACGTTTTATCCCAAGTAAGACTTCGATCAGCAGGTGCAACATGAAAAATTGTGTAAGAGTATATAGCTACAGTTATTGCATTTAGAACAACTCAAATAATTTGTACTTGACTTTGGTGTCTTTGCAAATCTAAACTGAATTATCACATTTGCTGCATCCAAAATATCCTAAATATATTTAAAAGATGCCATTTCCCACACATTACAAATCAAAACACTGGTCGTCTATGGCCTTGTTGGATGGGACAGTATCCTGGATGCGCTTCAATCTTGATATTTTTCACCAAGCTATACAGTTTTATGAAAACTGCATTTTCAAATATTCCTTTGAAGCACTGTTTTACACATACCAAGCTACTGTATAGTACAGTTTTAGGCACATTTGGACACTTGTGACTATTGTGATCTCTTCTGAATCTCTGGAAAAGACACTATGTGAGATAATGAGCGTTTTTTCTTTCTGAAAAAACATCCTGAAGCAGGGGAATAAATAAAAGTCTGCATTTTTTTCTCTCTTTTAAACTCCTAGCTGTCTCAATTAGATATTCAAGTGATCTCACAGGCGATTTTCCTTTCCTATGGGGTTTGCTTGTGCATGTGACAAAGATTGTCTTATTGGGAATTTTTAAAGCCTGATATAAAACAGAGAAAATTGGTTGCGGAAGGCTTAAAATATCCATTAAATCCAGAGAGGGACTGGAACCCGTTTCTGGCTTTGAGTCATGCGTTGGTTATGAGCGCACATTAATTCTAATCGAATTTCCAAACTAGGTCTCTCTCTGAAATCACACTGATGGCGATTATGATTCAGGAGGTCCCCAATCATATTTAATGCATGACGAATCATTTAACTTTCAATTGAGTCATTCAGTGGCAATTACCAACTGGATCTCACTTTACATATTCACCTGGAAGTGCCTTATTCATCAGCAATATGGCTGCTTGTTATTGGAAAGATCAAAGCTTTTCTCCTCAATTTTGAAGGGTTTTAATGAGTTGGAAACCAAAGAAGCAACTTCCAGCTGAATAGTGACGCACTGATTCTATCCCTTCAGAAGACTGGTGTACTGAAATAGACCCATGCTAAGTGCTAACTGAAACTCACTGCAGCAAGGATTTCATTAAAATGTCTACTTTGAATTACACACAGACTTTTTCACCTCACTTTACACCAAACAATTCATTTTCACTCAGTTATAGTCTCGTTAGATACCAGCTTACTTTAAATGAACGTTGTCTTTTCTGCTTGGCTGAAACAGTATGTTACGTTGCATAGTAAATGATGCATGCAACACTGAACATCAGACTAAACTAAAACTGGTGGGGGAAAAAGTCTGAAATTGAGAGTTCGGCATAATTAAAAGGGCAGATGGGTCACGCACATCTTACTCATCACCATATTCCCTGTAATGTTCTCAACTTGTTCTTACTGTCCCGATTCAGTTGCTGTCCTCTCCGTTCAGATCATTGTGGTGTGTGTCATGGCTGCCAAAATCTCTATGTTTGATGGTACTTAGCTTTTCTTTCACTTGGCAGGAGTCTATTGTCAGATTTACATGTGGTTCATGAATATTGCATGATCTCTCTGGAACATGGTAAGTGCAATGCGCAGCAGACTAACTGCATGGTTTAATTAATGTTCGGTGTTGAATATGGCATGAGATTCGAGTTTAGCTGGAGAGAATTACTCACTTTAAAATGACTCGTAACAAACAAATAATTCTTTTTAATCGTCATATCTTTAAAATAAATATTTAACATTTCTCCACAGAACAAATCCTTCACAGGTTTAAGATTATATAATAGATGTAAATACCTACAGTAGTATTTCCAGTGAGTATTTCAAGTTGTTCAGTAGCCTAGAAAGTAGTCAAATTAAGATATATATTTTTTCTTTCTCATAGCTAGCTAAGGCCGGAGACACACTGGATGCGTGGCGTGAGCGTCTCGTAAGCGTGGTGTTTTCCCTTTTTATTTCGGCTCCCATGTTAACAGATTAGAGCTTGCACACTGCCCGCGTGACACGCGCGCTCATAACGCGTGCATGCTAGAAATAGAACCGAACGCCTATTTTTCACACGACACGCAGCGTGTTGGAAGCGTTTCCAGGCAAAAAACAATAGAAAACAATGTTTATTTGTCCTTTTGTACATGAATACATATGAATAAATTGATGTTTGAAAGTCTAGGTTTTGACATACATTCAGATAAAGTAATTTAAACAAAAAATAATATTAATAATTATCAGTTTTTAAAAATTTGCCATTAGTTTTGCCTATATATATATATATATATATATATAATCATGTTATTTTTATTTTTTAAACAATCGAGTGCTGGTGTTCACTACAGAGGTGATAGCATAACATAAAGATATATTTTCTCTTTTTCCCATTTGTTTCTTATGCTCATAACAATGTGATTACATGAAAAAAAAAATGTGAAAAAAAAAAAATGTTCTGGGTCTCAGGAGGATATAAAGATACGATAGGCTAGAATAACAACATTAGTGTGTCTTCTGAGTAACGGTCCACCATCAGGCTAAATATAGGCTCTTTAAAGCTACACAAAATTTGAAAATGTTATTGAAATAAACAGACAGCCCACTTCCATATTTTTCAGATTTTGGAAGATGTGTGATAACAGAGTTGAAATTGATGTCATAAAGGCAAGAGCAACACCGCTGAATCCAAATGTAGACTAGACAGTCTACATTTGGATTGTCATCTCTATGTCATCTAGCAGCAGCAGCGCCGCGTCAGACACGCTTCTGGTGTGCAAAGACTCAGAAAACGCGATGCAGCTGACACGCTACAGAAACGCCACGCTCACGCCACGCATCCAGTGTGTCTCTGGCCTAACATTTCATAGTGAGGGCAATGTGGGTGTCAAATGGGCTTGAGATATGGGTGCTGCGTTGGTTTTGTTCATGGGCTTCCTGTTGGTTCTATCTGAATCCTTAGGCCACGTTTACACAAAGCTGGGTATTCAGCAAAACAAATATTTTTCCCTCTCCATTTTCAAAAATAACATCGTTCACACACCCGCATAAATACGCCGTTGAGCGCTATCATAACTATGCCAAACCTATTGGCGGCAGTGTAGGGGTTAAGGATAAAGCCATGCAAGCCAATCAGAATCATCAGAATCAACAAGAGATAACCTAAAACGCCGTTTCTCCCAGCTCACATGATAACACATGTCCGGCGCTTTCAGAAATCTCCACTTCGCCTGGAGTTTTTAGAAATGATCGTTTTCAGTGATAAAAACTGCGTTTTCGTGTAAATGAGAGGAGAAATATCTGTTTTCCCATCGTGTAAACGGGGCCTTAATAGGTTTGTTCATGGTTCCAGGTCCCCCTTATCTAAATAATCCCCATAGAGGGCCAACATGGAACCTATGGAAAACCAATTTAATGCCCTTTTTGGGGCTTATGCAGACATGGAACCCATATACATTGAAATTTATTCATTAAGCAGATCCTATAATCCAAATCAACTTACAGTTGAGGAATACAACAAGCGATTCATCTTGAGAAGGCTATTTAGCAATAAACTAAATAGGTCTCGCCATGTTTACTTCCGGTATACTGCACGTGGATTTTTGTATGCACCGAGAAGTTTCTCTACTCAAAAGACCAAGATTCCTTGCGGATAGAACATGCCGAGAACACAAATCACAATGGGGATATCCCTATACGCGTTTACATGACCAACAATTTGTGTTAGAAAAGGGGTACCCAGGTATACTATCCCGGTTTTTAAAATCCGGGATATGAGCATATTTGAGTTTTTGCCAGTGTTCACATGGCTGTTCGCAACCGGGTTATTGCTAATATCCCAGTTTTGAACAGGTTTTTGGCTGCATGTAAACGTAGTCATTGTCTTGAACATGATGTGAGCCAAAACTCGCAACCATTGAAGAAAGGCCTAACCCTGAAACGTCAGGGTAAAGCGCACAGGCTTGCAACTGAAGGATTACATATGGCTACAAATCAAATGCTTTGGTAAAGTCACACAAATTAAACATTAAAGTCCATGTTGCACAAAAAAAACACTGAAGTTTATAATTACTATGTTGTTGCTTTTTTACAGTGGGTCAAAATATATCATATCTTTCAGTTTGTCAGTGCGTTTTGTGGTGTTTGGAATTGTTTTTCTGCACATTTCTCAAACTCAAAACGTGCATACGCCAGCTCCTGAGCTGGCGTAGGATTTGAGCGTGCCGTACTCCAACATCCATATTGATAAATTTCAAAGTCACCGTGGTTTTGGGTGTATGCCAGGTGTACGCTGGAAATTTGGTGTACACACTTTTGATAAATGAGGGCCATTGAGTCTTATTCACTAAGCATGCATATACATAAACGTATGCATGACATACGCATACCAGCAGCAAGTTTGACTAGATAAATGAAATGCTGTAAAATCATGACTGGATCTGGATAGTAAACTGGTGCTGTACTGACAGAGAGGCTGGGAAGATGAGTTGCTCTGTCTTAGCTAGGTTAAGTTGCAGGTGATGTTCTTTTATTCATGCTGAGATGTCGGCCAGGCAGATCCGTGCATACAGTATGGGTTGTAGGTGTATGCAAAGAGTTGCCTTGGTAACAAACCAGGGCAACTATGGAAGCTAACCAGGTACAAAGCAAACATAAACTAAACACAGGAAGTGATTACAAAAACAATGGGAACAAAAAAACAACTTAAACTCAATACCATAATCATGACAGAAACCTTGAGGTATCTGTGAGGCAAGACAAACTGCTCACAAAAGCTTATTCTGACCCTTATGCTAAAGACAGACCTTGTTATGTACACCATTTGAACTTACTATGCATAGCACAGCATGTGACCCATTTGCAGAGTTAACACCTACAATAAATGAGGATACTCAGAGTTACAACATGAGTGGCCCCCAACCAGGCACATTACCATGTTCTGCAGGCCAGTTCACTGACATTCAAAAATAGTGCATCTGAGTTATGAATAGCTAAGCTGGAGCACCAATATCTGAGATTAATTTACAAAATAACTGTGTGAGTTGATGAATGTTTGTATGTGAATAAAAGCATAAATTAAATCTGATCATCATAAAGTGATCATGTCTCTTCAGAAACTTTGGACCAAACCATTCCATTCATATAGTTTTACAATCTCTTTATGAACTCTTTATGATGAAGCTTCATAGTGGTAGTTGTGTAGACTGTCACTGGAGGGACAGCAATCTCAGATTAATTTAAAATAACTTAATTAGTCTTTTAAAGATAAAGAAAGCCTTGTGGGTTTGGAATGACTCGAGGGTGAGTAAATGACAGAATTTAAATTGTTAGGTGAACTAACTTTTTAATAGCCTGTGCATTTCACTTCCTCTTCTATTACATCATATTTTGGCCAAATAAGAGAAAACTAAGCACCCACATTGCTACAATAAACTTGCAATATACACTTACAATAAACTTACAATATGCAATATACTGCAGTATCGACATCATTATTTACATTTGACAGGAACACATGCAACTTTCTCCCGTAAAGGTAATAGGGTGTGAAGTTTCTGGACAACGTACACTACAGTTTAGCCAATCACAACACACCAGCCCAAACTAACCAATCTGAGCGCACTGCCTGTTTTTGAGGGAGTGGTTTAATAGAATCAGGATGTAAACCGATCGTTCAAATGACAGATGAGAAACCGGACAACAATAAAGGTGAAATTTATGAAAAACAAGACGAACCCCCCCACCCCACCCCTTTAATAATATAAGGACACATGCAAGTGCCTGGCCACATAAAGCCACACTATAGGCTACATTTTGACTGTACAGTGTTTAATTTGTCATACACTCTAAAAAACGATTCGTTGGCTGAACAAGCATTACTTATAAAAGTAATTGGATCAAACATAAAAAAATAAGTATTCATAACGTTTCAACGTTTACTTAACATATAGTGTGTGTAACACAAAAATATAAGTTACTAGGTGCACTTAAATGTATGCATAAATAAAATGAAAAAAAAACATAAGACATGTCAACTACTACAATAATTGCGTCAAAATTAAGTAAATCAAGCATATCATTTTAAGTAACTATATGAGCCACGTGATATGCGATTTCCCTTGATGCCTATCCAGACAAAAAATGTAAGCCATTTTGTGAAACACATGTGAAGAAGACGTTGAGAAGTGGTAAGCTTGTTTTGTACTTAATGTAAGCCTACACATGATCATTTATTGCATTTTTGGTCAAGAAATTTACCTTTAACTGAATTTCAGAATTGCTACGAATTTTGCATGAACAATTAGAAACGTGTTACTTACAAATGTAAATGTTTAGTCTACATGTTAATGAATGAGATACAGTGTTTTGCACGCGAGATTTTGAAGCGTGTGCTTCCATCGAATGAATCAAGTGTCAGTATTTATTGTTTTTTTTCAATATATATGACAATGGTGTTGGCTCGTATGGTGTGTTCACACCAAACGTGAATTTATTTATTTGCGATAGCGGATTACATTCATAGTCAATGCAAAGACGCGAAGACGCATCGATCGTGCGGGGCGTCACGAATTGGGTGACTCGTTTGCCACGAACGTCTTCCTCAGTAGAAAAATTTGAACTGGCTGCGGAAGATTCAAGCGTCTAACTAAACGCAACCCATTTCAAATATTAAATTCGAAAACACATTGACAGCTCAGTGTGCACGATTTATCATTAAATAATTGCAATCTTGATTCAAGCACAATATTATTCCTAAATGACAGCGACAATTCAGTAAATTAAACCTTCAAAATTATTAGTAAACACCCTTTAAACAAAAGTTTAGCTTCAAATAAAGATTGTAGATCTTTACTGTTTTCCAGTAGTTACTATTGAAATATTTCTGAAGAGATTCGTTCAAAACCTTTGGACAAAAGTCATTAACTTCTGTTTTTCGATTGTTTAATATTTTTAAAAGAAGTCTCTTCTGCCCACCAAGCCTTCATTTCTTGATCCAAGAAAAACTGTAATATTGCGACTATTATTATTATTTTAACAACTATTTTCTATTTGAATATATTTTAAGATGCAATTTAAAAGTTTTGGGTAAAAAAATAAATAAGTGAAATGCTTTATTTTGTGATTTGCATGTTGAATTTATTTTAAGACATTGAATTATCTGGAGCAGTGCAGTAAGCAGACCAATATAGATCTAAAATAAGTTAAAATGGTTGGTTCAACTGATTTAATTGTCTTATTTTTATATATAAATGAGCTTAAATGTTAAGTTAACATAACTAAGATTTGTTTTGATCTCACATGGCCTGCACTGTGTTGGATTTACTTAAAATATATATGCACCATTTTTGCAGCATACTTTTAAGTAATCCCAACTTGGAATAATTTTACATAAAACAAACTTAAATATTTGAGTTCACGTAACATTCTTTACTTAAAAAATATATGTAACGTGATGCATACATTTTAAGTAAAGAGTGTTGCGTGAACTCAAATAATTAAGTACATATAACAAAGATTTTCTTGTTAATTTTAAGTAAAATTATTCCAAGTTGGGATTACTTAAAAAGTATGATGCAAAAATGTTGCATATATATTTTAAGTAAATCCAACACATCATTTTTAGAGTGTAGGAAGTATTTTAAAAATACCGGTTTCCGCCCGTGCTGATACATAATACTAATACTACTACTACTAATAATTAATAAAACAATATTAATAAAAAATAATAAAATACTCCAGGTGTAAGGTTGGAGCCAAGCTGTCTGTGCTACTCTTTGAGAAAACAAAGGACATTTCTGGAAATTAACATTTGAATTTCTCTCGCAGAATTAGCATAACCATCCAAGATTCAATCACAATGAGTAGATTAAACCTCATTATATCTGCACCTCTTCCCCATCTATTCACATGCTGAGATCACCTGACATATATGGTTTAATGTGAACAATTATCAAACAGCACCTTACATGTTTGGTATAATTTGAAATGTCTCAGTGTGACTGGTACAATAGCATCATCCACAAATAAGTAAACCAAAAGGCAATAAAGATCAATATTGTGGTTTTGAAGATCCATGTATCCAGCCAGTGTGAGACTCCAAGTGTTATAGGAATCTGAATAAATGAGTGGAGTTTGAATAAAGATTTAAATATTTTATTATACCAGTGACCAATAGTCTATTAGCATTTGAACCGAAATTCAAAGTCATGATAAAATGGAGTAAGATAAAAGTTTAATTGGAATAAAATTAAAAGAAACCTTCACACGCTCTTTTGGAAACCATCGTTGGGCTAAATGGACGGGAATTACACATTTTACACAATTACACAAAACTTCTATATGAAAGAAACATATCAATACATTTCCACGATTCTAGGGTTCTGGGCTCAAACAAAGTAATATGTCAGTTCCTTTTCATACACTTTCACTTATATTGTAAAAGTTACACAACACTTGGGAATGTCATAAAACCTCTAGGCTGGAAGTAAATCAAATTAATATAGATCCAAGGAATTGATGCCCATAAACTCCAATGTGTTCTTTTGTAGTGTGTGTACCTCATTTAAAATGATTGTGTCCCATTGTAAAATCCTCAGTATTGCTGCTATGAATTTTATTGATAGCCATATTTAATTTCCAACGCAGCATGCACACACATATCCATGCATCTTAAACAGAACATTGCAGTACATAATAGTTAGTTAATGGGCGTTATTTTGCGTAAAACTTTTTGTTTTGCAAAATAAAGTAAGTTTAAGATGAATTATCAATTTAAAGCATGTCCTTCATAATGTGATAATATGCTTAATCATGCTTGAGTAACATGAGGATGTATATACAAAAAAACAACAACAAAAAAACAATATAAATATATATATACTGCATCTATAAAATATAAATGAAAACAAATTAATATGATCAAGTTTTTTTCATTAATTAATTTAAATGTATCAAATATGACTGTTATTTATACAGTATAGCTGTTATGAATGTAACATCAACTGATTACTTCAAGTTTAACTGAATCTGACTTTAAAGGTGCCATGTGTAAGAATTAAGGTAAAAAAAAATCCCAAAAATGAGCTACACGTATCAAAAGAATGAGAAGAAATAAGGGCGATAATGTCATTAATAAAAAGTTATAGTGCTGCAGAGATATCAACTTGAATATGCATGTTTAATTCGCCTTTGGCTAAGCCACGCCCTAGAATGTAGGACTTCACTTCCTGCTCAGCTACTGTTCGGATGCTCCTGCTTACTGCTCCGCGCTTTGCACTATCACTTTTAAATTTTTTATGTATTTTATCTCCTTTTCACCTAATTTTAACTTCAGCAAATCAGCACAGTGCTCTGACGCTTGGATTACTTAAAAAGTACTTCACACTTTTATTCAACCAGCCTCTCACTGCTTACATTCCGGGGAAGAGAAAACACAACTCCCAACATTCATAAGGATAAGAAAATGCCTCTTCTGGAATCTACTTGCTGCCCTAACTGCCACAGACTTTTACAAAGTATTGCAGTTCTTGAAACAAAGTTAAATATGGGAACCGACAAACCAGGACGAAACGCACAAACAGAGCTTCGTCATGGACGCCCTCAACACACAGCCGGTGAGTCCCATAAATCTAGTTCTCCTCGGCAGGCTATACTGACTGTAGAGAAACGAGCCGAATCGACTTACAAATCGATGGCACAAACAGGGAGTGAGACCCAAAGGCACTCAAGATATTAGATTGTCACGAGCACCACATATTTCAGCAGTAGCATCATCTACCCCAGATATGACTCTGACAAGGATTGCAACCACTGGTCTCCTACCACCGCCTATACATCTTGAGAACAGATTTGAAGTGTTAATGAATAAGGAATCCCTGAATTTGATGAATGTGATCGAACACAGAGTGAGTCAGCCTGTAGCTAACACTGATGCAAGCCAGCGCTCAAGGTCGAGCAGACAGCGGCACTCAGCTCAGAGCACAGCCGGGCCCAGGACTCTGATAGTGGGCGACTCCATAATCAGAAACATTAGTAGCAGGGATACAACTACGTGCTGCCTTCCACAAGCAACAACTTCTGATGTAAACAGGGAACTTCAGAACATTCCTATGAAACATAAGACTGCAAATCGACTCATCGTTCATGTGGGGAAAAATGATATTCATAAAGAGCAGTTGGAACTCCTTAAGAAGGATTTCAATTAACTTTTTGAATCACTTAAAAGACTGAAAGTTGAAACATTCATCAGTGGACCACTCCCAGCAAGAGGAACAAACAGGTTTTCACGGTTGCTTGGGCTAAACACATGGCTGCAAAAAACCTGCAATATAAAAGGAGTGAACTTTATTGACAACTTCAATCTTTTCTGGAGTCAGAGGCAACTGTTTCAACGGGATGGGAACCACCCAAACAAACTTGGTTCAAGAGTGCTAAAGGACAATATCTACTTCTCCCTCCATCATCCTTCTGCAGTGTGTGCCAATCCATTCAACCTGAATGGCACACATACACCTGGACACAGTATGAATGACCACAGGACTTCACTTCAGCACCTGAATGGATATATTGTTGACACATCACACAAGGACAATGATAACACCACTCAGCCACAACACCTCTGCTCACGGATACAATCTCAGCAGAGCCCTGCCCACAGAGCTCACCACAGTCAGACTATGACATATCAGAACTGCTCCAAGATTCAGCACCCAAGGACGACTTTCTGGAAAACAGCCAGGGACACCAGGACAGCATTGTACAGCCTCCAATAACACCAGAGCAACAGCCCATCTCACCTGACACGTTATCACTCTCTCCAGCATCTCCACTTCTGTGCTTCTCAGAGAAAATGGAACAACTGGTGTCTGCTGGAACCAGATTATCCCACTCTTTTGCTGCAAGCCCCCAAATACCAACCAAAAAACGGCAGGCCCCACAACCACCAAAGCCTGCGGGCCCAGCTCGCCCTCCTCCTCCCCCTCCTCCTCGAAGAGCTCTTCGGCCTCTGCCACAGCGCCAGGGCCCACACCCTCCTCCATCGGCTCGAGGTGAACCAAAAACAACTGATACCAGCTCTAAGTGATGTACATCGGTTCACTCGCTATGAAAACAATAACTTTATCAAATGTTTACAAAACAAGCGGGAACCCAGTGTGCCTGAATCTTTCTCTATTGCTGTTCATTTACATGATAGAAAATCTAAGGCCTTCAACAGCCGTACAGCAAACCCATCTAATCTGGTGCCTAATCCACGCCAAACTAAGATTGCTGTGGGGACAAAAAGTAAGACTATTAAATTAGCACTCTTAAACATCCGCTCCATTAAAAATAAATCACTTCTAGCCAATGCCTTAATAACCACATACAACCTGGACTTCATGTTTCTAACTGAAACTTGGCTAGAAGACAGCTGTAGTGCAACGGTCCTAAACGAAACATCCCCTCCAAATTTTACTTATATGAGTGTCTGCAGAGTGGGTAAGAGAGGCGGGGGCTTAGCTGTTCTTTTTAAAGATGTTTATCAATGTAAGCAAATATCATTTGGGAATTACTCCTCTTTCAAATATCTCGGTATTGTGTTAAAAGGTGCTCCTTGTATCTTACTTATCATTGTTTACAGGCCTCCAAAATACTCTTCAGCCTTTGCTGAGGATTTTACAGAACTGTTATCAACAATTGCCTCTGAGTTTGACTGTTTTGCCATTGCTGGAGATTTTAACATTCACATAGATAATGCAGAAAACAATATGGCAAAAGAAATCAAAACTGTTTTAAAAACTTTTGATCTGACACAGCATGTACATGGTCCCACACACAATCGTGGACACACTCTAGATTTACTTATCAGTACGGGTTTAAACATCTCATCGATTGTTATTAAGGATGTAGCACTGTCTGATCATTACTGTATTTTCTTTGATATATTGATCTCTCCTGCCATTGAAGCTAGAGCTGTGTCTGTCAAAAAGAGATGCTTAAATGAAAGCACTGGTGTGCTATTTATGAAGGCTATATCTTTAAAACCAAGCATATCTGCCGACTCCGTTGATTTTCTCCTTGATTCTTTTAACTCAAAAGTTAAGAGTGTAATTGATGATATTGCTCCTGTGAAAGTCAGGAAGTATAATGGTAGACAAAAAGCACCTTGGAGAAACTCAACAGCAGTGCAAAATATGAAAAGACAATGCAGAAGAGCAGAACGCATGTGGCGGAAGACAAAACTTGTAGTTCATTATAACATCTACAAAGACAGCATCCACGCTTTCAATAGGGAACTAGGCAAAGCTAGACAGACTTTCTTCTCAAATATTATAAACAGCAATATAAACAACACACGCACTCTTTTTGCTACTGTAGAGAGACTGACAACCCCCCCAAGCAAGATTCCCATAGAAATGCTCTCAGAAAGGAAATGCAGTGAGTTTGCTTCTTTCTTCTCTGAAAAAATCAATAATATCAGAAAGGTGATCAGCACATCCTTGAGTTGCTCTGGGGTCAGGCAGATCAGACCACAACCTGAGAAATTAGTAACTATGTCTGATTTCGAAGAAATTGATGGAACAATTTTGGTCGAAACTGTACAGCACCTTAAAACATCAACCTGCGCCCTTGACACACTTCCCACATCTTTTTTCAAAAATGTGTTACACAGCTTAGAAGCAGATCTCCTAGAAGTGGTAAATGCCTCACTTCGCTCTGGGAGTTTCCGAACTCCCTGAAAACTGCAGTTGTCAAGCCCCTCCTGAAAAAGAGCAATCTGGATAAGACCATCTTAAGTAATTATAGACCGATCTCAAATCTTCCTTTCATAGGCAAGATCATTGAAAAGGTTGTCTTCAATCAGCTGAACAAATTCTTAAGCTCAAATGGATACTTTGACAATTTTCAATCTGGTTTCCGAATCGCATCACAGCACGGAGACAGCGCTCATAAAGATAATAAACGATATTCGCTTAAATACTGACACAGGCAAATTATCCGTGTTGGTACTACTCGACCTCAGTGCTGCATTTGACACTGTCGATCCCAACATACTTCTTGACAGGCTGGAAAACTGGGTGGGGCTTTCTGGAATAGTCCTAAAATGGTTCAGGTCATACTTAGAAGGGAGAGGTTATTTTGTGAGTATAGGAGAACATAAGTCTGAGTGGACATCCATGACATGCGGAGTCCCTCAGGGCTCGATTCTTGCGCCACTCCTATTCAACCTGTATATGCTCCCAATGAGCCAAATAATGAGAAAGACCCAAATCGCTTACCACAGCTATGCAGATGACACACAGCTCTACTTAGCCCTATCACCTAACGACTACAGCCCCATTGACTCCCTGTGCCAATGCATTGATGAAGTAAATGGTTGGATGTGTCAAAACTTTCTTCAGTTAAACAAAGACAAAACTGAAGTCATTGTGTTTGGAAACAAATATGAAGTTCTCAAGGTGAATGCATACCTTGACGCTCAGGGGTCTAGCAACTACAAATCAAGTCAGGAATCTTGGTGTGTCTCTTAGAGTCAGACCTTAGTTTCCATAGTCATGTCAAAGCAATAACTAAATCAGCATACTATCATCTGAAAAATATTGCAAGAATTAGATGCTTTGTTTCCAGTCAAGACTTAGAAACTTGTGCATGCTTTCATCACCAGCAGGGTGGATTACTGTAATGGCCTCCTCACTGGCCTTCCTAAAAAGACCATAAGACAGTTGCAGCTCATACAGAACGCTGCTGCCAGGATTCTGAGCAGGACCAGAAAATATGAACACATCACACCAGTCCTCAGGTCTTTACACTGGCTGCCAGTTACATTTAGGATTGATTTTAAAGTATTACTACTGGTATATAAATCATTCAATGGGTTAGGACCTCAATATATTGCAGATATGCTCACTGAATATAAACCCAACAGATCACTCAGATCATTAGGATCACATCAGCTAGAAATACCAAGGGTTCACTCAAAGCATGGAGAGTCTGCTTTTAGCTATTATGCCAGCCGCAGCTGGAACCAGCTCCAGAAGAATCAGGTGTGCTCATACACTAGTCACATTCAAATCCAGTCTCAAAACACATCTGTTTAGCTGTGCATTTACTGAATGAGCACTGTGCCACTGTTCGTCCGACTGTTTCTAAATTGTTTTAATTTACTGTATTTTATTTTTATCAGTATTTTTATTTTTTATTCTAAACTGTTTTAATTATTCTGATTTTTTTTGAATATTTTAATTTCTTCTATGTAAAGCACTTTGAATTGCCATTGTGTATGAAATGTGCTATATAAATAAACTTGCCTTGCCTTGCCTAGATTGACCAATCACAGCGCAGCCAAGAACGAGCTCCCACAGAGCAGAGGTCCGGCACTTTTTTTTTTTGCTCCATTGACTTTCAACACAGGCGTCTCATATTTTCGGTCTCGGCAGGCTATTTTTTATAAAAAATATTGTTAAATGTTGTGCTTGGGGCATTTGTAACTGAGTTTCCCAGAGAGGTCGGAAGGGGTGTCCGTTTTGTCCCTTCCCAAAAGCCAAAGGTGAATTATAGCCACAGCTCGACAGGTGTCATTATACCAGTTTTGGCCATGGGAGGCAGTATGTGGGCAACATAACCACCAGCCAAAGTGCAATACACGGAATAACTCGCACGGCTTGTGGGAGTACTTGAACCTGATGTCAATCGTGTGGAAAGCACATCTCACCACTACATTTCAGTTCAGGGAAGAGACGGAAGAATGGATGAGGCCCTTGGCAAGAGACCCTTACCACCACTGCAACCACCCGCTCTTTTTTCTTGCCAACAACGGGATCTATATTATATTTATTAAATTGCTTTTCTAAGGTAAATCTGACATATTTGTTCTCCAGCTATGTTATTGACCTCTGCACGCTGATAAAAATAAATAAATAAATAAATAAATAAATAAATAAATAAATAAATTATTGGTCGGTATTATGTATGAGGAATACATTTTGGTAAGTTGTAGCATCTATCTTTCAACAGTGTTCGTGTTTTTGCATCATCGGATAATATTGGTTAACGTGCGCTAGTGATAACATTTACAAGCACCAAAACAGTATTTATTGTTTGAAATGCCTAATAAAATTTACAGAATCTGAGAGATTTTTTTTTTAATATTATAACTAACTTGCTCTGTCTAGTCTGTCGGTCTCCATGTCCTCTTTGCTTTGCGATTTTTCTGTGCGTGACAAAATTTATGTGAGGCGTGAGAGCGTGTGAAAAGTGTCAATTGCGTGTCTCGCAGTCAATTCGTGAGAGTTGGCAGCTCTGAATGGCGCTAGCTTGGTCAACACCAGCCAATGCTGTTTGTAAAAATTTATGTAATTCAAACTAACAATAAAAAAGTAAAATGAACAAAACGAATATGAACATATTTACTGGTAAAGGTGAAGGGGAGTAGCTTGAAGATGTCATATTTAAAAATCACATGGCGTCAACGTTCCTCTGGAGTCAAAATATCCTCTATTAGGAGTTGGCTCGGCTTCGGCTTTGGCTCTAGGGTCGTTGTCATAGATATATACAATTTATCTGTCCTTGGCTACGGCAGTTCATTAGAACAAATGCGACAATAGAGCTGCCATCTTGGAACAGGGGAGCCCCTCCACTAATGGATCAGCGTCAATGTAGACAAAGGTCTAACGGAATTAAAATCACCATAAATCATCATGAATGCGATTTTTTTGGGTTCGTTCCAATGGTCAGACATGTATTTATCATTGATTCCAGAAAAAATAAAATAAAATAAAAACATTCTTCCTAGTTCAGATTTCATTAGTGTGAACATCATACACAGCACAAAAGTCCGGCACCATCAATTAATTTGAAGTAAAGGCAGAGATAGCAGCATTACCTAGCTACTTTCTATGACAAGACCCCTGTTTCTAAGATGGCTGCGGTTTTGACGCATGCTTAGAACATCACACCGCACAAAAGTCCACCACCATCAATGAATTCGAAGTAGGGCTGCACGATTAATCGCACGATGTTGATATGAAAAGTGTCAATTGCGTGTCTCAGCGGTCAATTCGTGAGAGTTGGCAGCAATAAAAAAGTAAAATGAACAAAACGAATACGTTGATGTTGATATGCGCATCTAATCATTAAAGCCGGTTCCTTGATTAGCAGTAAACCACCTTCACCTGCTTTCAGATGGAGCGGGCATTTACTACAAAGAGCCGTAACTTACTGACAAGCTGAGCCAAATCAGCGTTAATATCAAGGACGTATCGCCAGCGATATTTAATGCGATATGGCTCAGCTTGTCAGTTAATTACGACTCTTTGTAGTAAATGCCGCTCCATCTGAAAGCAGGTGAAGGTGGTTTACTGCTAATCAAGGAACCGGCTTAATGATTAGATGCGCATATCGACATTAATGCGATTAATCGTGCAGCCCTAATTCAAAGTAAAGGCAGAGATAGCAGCGTTATCAAGCTACTTCCTATGACAAGACCCCTGTTCCAAGATGGCGACGGTTTTGACGCATGCTTAGAACCCTAAGGTGACATCTAGTGTATATGTCTATGGGTCGTTGTGAAGGTCAGGGGCTGAGCATAGAGACTATGCCATTTCTCGTTTGTTACTGTAGAGCAGACCAACTCACTTTCTGGAGGTAAACTGCACCCATCTGGTATGGAATGTGGATAATTAATTGATTTGGCAGACAGCAAGGCACCTTTAAGTTATGAAATTAATTCACATGGGTAATGACTGCTGACATGTCAAATAACTGGAATTTAGACTTTAGACTAAAACTGGACTAAACAGTTTTGCGTAAATGTGCAAAATTGTAGCCTGTTAAATATATATACACACGTACTGTTTACACTCAATATCAAACCAGAATTTTTCCACTACAAAGACACACAACATGGGTCAAAAGAAGTAGTTGACCCTTGTTAACAAGGAGACATTGTGCCTGATCCCAAACCCATCACTGATGGAGTCTAAAAGGAAAGGATCTATCCATCTATCTATTCAAGCAATTAGATTTTTCCATGATTTGCATCTCTCTAATGTTACCATTGGAATTCTTGACTAGAACGTGATTACTCTGCACACTGTCAGGCACCACACCAAATCCCTATTAGCTGGATACTGATTCTTTCTTCAAAACTGCCAAGAGAATCCATAAAAAAAGAATAATTCAGCTCAGAGCACCTCAACTTTCTCTAAGGCAATCTTAAAAAATATCCAGCAGCTTTTGAGCGTATGTTTCAGCAGCTGGCAGGGAGAAGGAGCATTTCCCTGCCTTCTGCTCAGAGGAGAGCCAGCACACAATGTGTCTTTACTAAAATCAGCATCATGCAGTTAAACAACATAAAATCGTCCGGGCCACAGCTCACTGCTCTATCTTCTCCCGCTCTATTGTACATGGGCAACTCCTTTAGTAAAGAAACCAGTTTGATCGTTTTCTCTTGGGTGGTTTGCTTTGCTCCATCCTGATCCCTCTTAATCACAGAACGAACAAGCTTTCAGCACAATCAAAGTTTGTCAGAAATCCCTTCAAAACTGTTAAACCCTGGAGAAGCCACAGGGTAATTGTTCTCTAAAACAGCCATTTTCAAGTCAGCAATGTGGGCCTAACTTGACAATCTCAGGCTTGGCTATTCTGTATGATTCAATAATGTCTTGAACTCAAGATAACACATTACACAATAAGATGCAATACTTGCGCTGCGGATGGATGAGTAATGCCTGGTTCAGATTACACGATTTTAGCCCGATTTTGGCACCAATCCGATTGACGTAGGGGATTCGTACATGACAACGGGCATTGGGATGCAGAGATTCGAATACGTATCAGTCTCGTATAGTGTGTCATAGTGGGCGACAACCTACTTCATGTCTGCGATGCTTCACGTCATCACGACAAAAAGACTAGCATGTTTAATTTTTTAAACGATTCGTTCACGATGGTTCCGTCACATATATGAGGTTGACCAATAGGAGCACAGAAGCTTTTCCGTACACAACTTTCAAAAATGGCGAAAAAAAAAGAGAGACAATGGTGCTAACGTTAAAACTAAAAGTTTTAGAAAACATATAAGAAAACAATATTTTGCCTCAAGTTCTCTTTGGAGGATTGATAGCCCTGTCCTCTTTGAGCAATCCAGGAACGTGTCCATTGTCAGGTTTTCTTTTTTACTTTTTTCTGAACACAGGAAAGCCAATACAACACTCACCGCTTCATCCATTGTTTGTTTATGTTCGTTTCCGGAAGTCACTCGCTACTAGTTTCGCCTTCTTGATGACATCAAGCACGCCTTTAAAGACGGCATGCAATGACTGGTCAGGAAGTGTAATCTGACATGCATCTTGTCCACGACACGACAAGATTTTAGGAGTCAAAATCACGTAATCTGACACAGTGACTATCGTAACAGACAAAAAATAATCATCTAATCTGAACCAGGCATGAAGCATTTGGCATAATGGTAAATTGACAATATTGAGTTGAATAACCATCTCACAATGTCATATTCTTGTCAGCATCATCCTTATATGGTTTCTGCAGCCTGACATGGTGCCATGTGCCAAATGTAGCAAAGGTAAAGTTGTAAATAGTAATTTTACTTTCAATGTAATGTTTTCATTGTCATTCCCTTGGCAGCATGGTTATCTCCTGTATATTATTCAAACCTTCTCTGTCAACACAGTCATATTTGTAAAATGTTTTAAATGTATTCTACTTAATTCATATACTATTAAATCTGAAATTACAAACTGACTTACAAATAGGGCTGCAACTAACGAATATTTTAATAGTCGACTAGTCACCGACTATTGAAACGATTAGTTGACTAATCGGAAAATTATTACATTTTTCTAAAATGTAGCATGAGATTGTTTTAATTCAGTGGAAAATGATAGTAAACACAAGAAGGGGGTACTTCAATGAAAAATGCATATTTTATTGAACTTTGCTGCTGATGGGCCGATTCATACTAAAAGTAAATTAAAATGCGCTGTCTAAAACCAATTAGGCACAGTGCTTGGTCAGTATAGATATAAATATATAAATAGAGAAACTCTATCATTTTTATAAAGGACACGCACATTTGTTTTATAAGAAAAAATAAATGAAAATCAAATAAACATTTTCTTCCTGTAAACCAGGGGCAGGCACATTAGCAGTAATAACACAGTAAACAAAAATATTAAGTGCATTTTGTGAGATACATTCAGTGGTCATTCTGTTGCAAAAGAACTTTACAACTCGTGATCCAAAACAAAACGTATTGGCTTCCATGTTATTTAACGTAGTTTCCGCACTTTAAGGCGCACCTTCAATGAATGACCAATTTTAGAACATTTTTCATTGGGCGTCACCGTATTTTAAGGCGCATAATATACTGCAGTCAAACATTTGACTGGGTTTGCGTCATGCATCCACTAGATGTGCTAAAGGGAATGTAGCGAGTGTGCGGCGCCATATTTGAGGCGTTTATTAGTGTGAGCGTGCTGGGGCGGGCACGTAACTTACATTCGCAGCCTGACTATGAGTATTCAATATGCGGCGGCTGGCTGTTTTGAATGAGATGACCCGGTTTCTGTGATTCGGGGAGCGCTTCATGAACAATCTGTGACACGCGAGCAGCGCCGGACAGTGTGTCTGTTAAAGGTTCTCTAGCGATGTGGGGCCAAAACATTTTATGTCACATACAGCAAATGTCTCCTCACTATCGGCTAGCTGCCTGTCCCCTAAATACACTGTAAAAAAATGCGGTCTCTGTAGACACCACAGGCTCCACAAACGGCAACAAAAACAATCATGTCTCACCTGGACCACGAAACCTAACAAACAGTGTTCCAGCCAATCACTGGCAAGAAGTATTTGAGGGTGGGTCTGGGGGGTTAGTGCGTGTGCACATGAAGGGGGTGTGTGAAGGAGAGAGAAGCATGGGAAGTTTGAAAAATGACCGACACACGACCAAAGAGACGACGTTCTGATGAACAAATTAAAAAGAAGAAGGAATCGGATAATGAACGTGACAAGTTCTGAATTTACATCGGTAAAGCTTTTGAACGATGGCGAGAAATCCGGCGGCAGAAGGGCTTCCAGTCCGACATTCAGGTTGCTCTGTTTTTGCTGGACAGGTGGGTAACGTTAAATTATATTTTTTTCTTCTAAATTGACGCTTATGTTCGCCAAACCCACACAATTCATGTTCACAATTATTTCGGGAAGCACGGAAGGGAGGGGGAGGAGATGAGATGCGGAGGGAGGGTCTAGCTAGCCTCCGATTTGTTTGAAAATAATCCGAATGTCAACACCCAGGTTCACTTAGAGAACCTTTAAGAGTGAGCGTTCGTGTGCGGGAGACACACATAACCTGATTTATACAAGGTTGAATGTGCTGTGTGACAAAGCAGGCATAGATGGACACGAGCAGAGTTCGCGGCGAATTTAATAATGCGGAGCGTTGTTAACTAATAGATCCATATATAACGCGAAAATACAGGTAAATCTTACCGAAGCGAGTCAAACTCCGTTTCATTTAACTGTCCGACGTGCTTTCTTTTTAAATGTTCGTGCATCACCGAGGTGCTGCCGTAATACGCAAGGACCGCATTGCAAACCACGCAGGTAATCTTTTTATTTACCGTATCCAGGCTAAAATGCTCTCAAACTATAGATGTTTTGGTATGTGTATGTGTTTGGTATTAAGTTAATGCGCATGTGCGACTTGGCAGAGGTTGTAATGAAGGGAGATGCCTCGGTCAAAAAAAAAAAAAAAAACATGTCTGGCGACAACGTCGACAATGAAATTCATTGTCGACTATTTCTATTATCGATTTTTGTCGACAGCGTCAACGAATCATTGCAGCCCTACTTACAAATAGGTGCTTTAGCAAAAATTCAAGCTTTAAATTCAGTTTTGTAACACCATTTTGCCCATTTGGCATCTATATTAATAATGACATTCCTTGGAAATGTAATTGAGTCAAAGTTTTAATAGTAGGCTACTTGAGAGAAGTGGAAATGTACCAAAATAACACTTTAAGTATTATAATGAAGTACAATTGCCCACATACTTCACACCTCTGGTAAACACTATTCCACTCAAACTGGGTGAGTATAACTGTGATTTCAGTTATTTCAGAATGGCTCCTAAAACATACATCATTTTTCAGTTTTATTTACTTATTTATTTATTTTTGTGTCTGTGTGAATGTGGTGAAAGTAGAAATAAAGCATTTTATGAGACAAATGCAGAACTTCATAATCACCATATATTTAGCAGTATAATCAATAAATCCTGTTTCTTATGTGAGCTAACAATGAAAGTGCATGTTGTGAAAGCCTCGCTATGCATCCAAGGCAGATTATGGAATAACGTTCATTTAAATCTAGCTTTAGTAATGTATGCATACATTTGAGAGTACCATAACAATACTGTACATGATGAACAATTTTGGAATGGACATATTTCTTATCAACCAAATTGCATGTTCATCTAGTTTGTTCAGGGCATGTCATTTGCTCAGAGAAGGCAAATCTTTGGACTGCCTGTCCAAATAATGATTGTTTGCAAGACAAGACGCAAACAAAATTCAGGGTACCAAGCTAAACGCATCTTAAACCCTTCATTCTCAATCAAAAGATGCGTTACTGCCACATAGTTATATGGATTTGGACAAAAAACAGTCAAATTCTTATCGAATAAGGCACTTTTAAAGCCTTTCAAAATTACAATAAACATTTGTGGTGGCACATTCTCAATTAATGTCCTAGGAAATGCAGCCCTTATCCATGGTCAAATAATGCACTGCCTGAGGTGGGTTTTTGTTTTAATGACCTTCTAAAGCTCTGTTTATCAAATGAATGCACAGACACATTGAGCCCTACAAAGTGAGTTTATTTCCTGTAACTAGAAATGTGTGTGCTTTATTGTCATTTGTTTTTAGTCTCTTCGGTTTAAATTCAGATAAACAGTGAAACATTCATTTAAAATGCCTTTAAATGTCACGGTGGTGAGAGTGCTGCTTTTAAGAGGTAATTAAAAGAGGAAAGAGAAACTTTGATTGTTACTTAATTGGATTTCATTTCTCTTTTCTGTTGATTCAGCTTGTCTGCTAACATTTATAATTATTTATTTATTTATTATTATTACAAAATGTCATTAAACAATTGTCTTTAGATTAGATTGGAACAAATAGCCTAAAATGAAGAGTCTCACTGCATTATGCTGATGTATGGATTATTACTTGGTTTACAATAAATATAATCAATGGACTCTCAGTGCATATGTTGCGGAGGCCCAAGCACTTTGGGGGCTCCAAGAGTTCAATACAGCTGTATATATTAATCTAAATGTATAATTTGGCTCACAAAGTCAGGGTATATTTGGAATATATATACACATTTCCGTAGGAAGAAAATATCAGTCATTAGATTTCCCAGAATGCAAAAGTCAGTGGTGTAATCATTACTTTTGGTAATATTTTAGATCTGTCTTTGGATTTAGCAAAAATGTATTAAATTAAAGGGTAACACTTTACTTGAAGGGGTGTGCATAAGACTGACACGTACAACTTCATTAGGTTTTATGTATGTTTATGACAACTGTCATTAAGTGTCATTCGCTCAATTATGACATTTTTAATGCAAATATGACATTGTTTTAAATGTCTTTGTTATGACAATCGACATTAAACATAACATCATAACCTGTCAGAGTCTTTGTCATGACAACATTACTAAGACAACAGATCCTGTAATAAATATGTCATAAACATGACATAGCAGATTAATTATCAAACTTAAGAAAAGGCTTTATGAGTTAACATTACATTATACTGTCATTTGGTTGGTTTTGACATTGGCTGTCATGAGGCCATTATAACATCTCAATGACAAATTCAATTTTACCACTGTTATAATGGCCTCATGACAGCCAATGCCAAAACCAACCACATGACGGTTTAATGTTATGTTAACTCATAAAGCTAAGTGGTTTCTTAAGTTTGAAAATTCATCTGCTATGGCATGTTTATGACATATTTATGACAATTTATGTTGTCTTCGTAATGTCAATTTGTAATTACCATGACACTGGCAGGTTATGATTTATTGGTTTGTCAAATTGTCATAACAAAGACATCTCAAACAATGTAATTTTTTTGCATTAAAAATGTCCGAATTGAGCGAAATGACACTTAATGACAGTTGTCATAAATATGCCTAAAACTTCCTTCATGAATGTCATGTTATGATTATGAAGGTGTCATGTCAGTCTTATGCACACCCCTTCAAGTAAAGTGTTACCAATACAGAAACGGTTTTCCTTTGTGTTTTTTTTTGCATACAAACGACAACATTGCTAAACCAATCCCCGTCCACACAGATTTGCGAAAACGATTAAAACCACTTTATTATTCATACCAGGCCAGTAGTTGGCGATGTCATTTTGTCTAGAAACACTAGAATTAATGCTATACTATGTTGTTATGAGAACAGAATTAATGACAGACACGTATGGCTGCGTTCACTTTAAGAACTAGTGCGCAAATCCATTACTGTTTCATTATAACTTTCTGTCACACGCGTTTAATGCTAAGGTATAACCGACTGTCTTTACGAGGTTACTCACCAAGACAGTTTTGACATAATTTTGCTTTTAACTGTTAAAGCGATATAATCCAGGGATAAAACTTTTGTTTCTGGCGAGCTGTTTGTGAGGCGGATTTAGGCTTTACTCTATGTGCGCGCAGTGAAAGACATCTGCGTGAGCTGGGGATGGTTTAACATTGCTTGAATGTTTAAACTGGTAAAACCAATGATAAACGTTAGTTAGCGGTGCATTGTGCAAGTGAATATTCCGTCACATCCCGACTCCCAAACGCGAGTAGTTGGCGGTGTCATTTTGTCTAGAAACACTAAGCACCTATAGACTGAACACTTACACAGAGATGATAATGGTATAGTTTAAAATCAAAAACTTGCACTTTGAATCCAGTCTTCAGAAGTTTACGTTTTCAGGCCACAAAATCGCCATTGTCATGTAAATGAATGATTTGCACACCTATACAGTTTATTTTTTTCCAAAACAGGGACTTGATTTGTTACGTTGCATTTTCTTCTTAGTTTCAGTTCGTTTTCATAAAGCAACCTTTCAAAGCGTACCAAAATGTGTTCATGCAATTGGTCATTGTTTCCATCCATCAAAATGATTGTCAAGTTCGCTCCATGAAATTATTTGTAACTGTCGAGACATATGCAAACACTATAAGAAAGCAGCCATTATTCCAGTGCTTAAATTATTAACTACATTATTAATACAGCAGTAAATTCAAATGTGCTCTCTCTGGATCTCCCAGCGCTGTCTAGAGGTTAACAGTGTTAAAACACACAAATACTAGATGAATGTTATAGTGCAGCTAGAGCTGGAGTCAAGGCTTCATCGGGACAACATTCTCACACTGAGAAGCGCAATTACACAACGTTTTAAGATAAAGAGGTGCTTTTTGGATTTTAACTTTAACAGCTAATGTGCTCACTCACAGAATCAGACATTACTGTAGCACATTTCCAGTGGCGGCTGGTGAAAAATATCTATCTTCTACATATTGTCAGGGTTTTGTCTTTTGTTGTGTTTTTGTTCACGTATTTTGGTCTCTACGTTTACCTTTTCAGTTTTCAGTTTAGTATTCATTGTGCCCTAGTTATTACATTATGGTACGCCTGTGTTTATATTCTTTCTGTTCTGTTCAGTGCCTTATCTGTTCTTGTCTATTTGTAATTATTCTTCGTGTATTCTTCAAGTGTTTTTTAATGTGTCCCATATTTGTTATTCCTTGCATCATGCATCTTATTATGCATTTTATATTTTGCAGAACTCGCCTGTTAAATTTCCTCTTCAGTGCAAACTAATTCAATAAACTTGATTCTCAAGTATCATGCTGATTAATTTTAGCAATTTGCCTTTCTACAAAAAAAGAAGCAGCTTGCATTAGAAACATCATCTGTGCGTGTCACCCAAGGCCTGGCATGACCCAGTTTCACAAAGGTACAATGGGGACTCTTCCTAATATATTGCGGTTTCAAAGAACAATCCTGCAGGTCCAAAGGCTAAGGATTTACTCAAAACACTTTCCGCAGTTCATGGTAAGGCTTCTGAAAAGAAATAGGAAATCGGTAAAGTGGCTTTGTTACTTTCTTTTGGATATTTTTGAACAATAGCACAAATACAGCCTGTCACAAGAAGAACAATGACAAAAACAAAACTAAAAGCAACATATTAAAATAGCTCTCCAGCCCTGTTTGACACTCAGCTAGGTCATATTATTAGGGCTGTTAAGCAATTAAATGTTTTGTTTTAATTGTAATCAAATTAATCACTTGATATGCTGATTAATCAAAATAGTAATAATTCATTTGTATCAAAATTCACAGAAGCAATAAAATAATCCAGGGTAACAGTTTATTTTAGTGTCATTATTACATATGTTACATGTTGTTAATTGTACTATACATTATCCATAATTACATGCAATGAACCCTAATCCTAACCCTATAGTAAGTACAAGTAGTTACTTAATATTACTCAGTACTTATATGTATGATTATAGTGCAACAAAGGTATTGTCACATTACGATAAATAGAACCCAAGTGCAGACAGCATCTTTCACAAAACACAGTTTATTTATAATAAGAAAACAAAGACCCACGATGGGGCAAATACACAGTAACTAAGACAATAACTAGACTTGACAATAAACGGAACTGGAAGATTAATAGACAGATCACAATACTAACAGATCTGAATGTTAAAGCTCCAGTCGGTACATTTTTGGGTTTAAAATGATCCAAAATAAGATAAGAATAAGAAAAAAAACAACAACAACAACAACAACAACAGCCAGCGTTCAAAAATATCTGCTTGCCTTTGCTCGATTCATAATGCTTGTAATATTTTTTTTTAAATTCCAGTGGTACTGGTGGATTTCCATGGGAAATTCGAGCATGTCTGAGTAATTACGTCACATCTGTACACATAAAGAAGGAGTCCCAGGAGGTAGGCTACAGTATATTGTGTGTGAGGAGGTTGGAGGTGGAAATGTACAGCCTTTTCTCACAGCACTTTAAATAATTAAACTTATGGTGAATCCAGAAAGGTTTAAAAAACAATCACCAGTGACAACTGGAGATTCACCAGTTGTAAAACACAAAAGAATTCGGACCTATGAGTGGGTAGAGAAAAAAAGAGACTGGGACCCAGCCACGTGAAAACAAGGATAAACATCGGCAGGGCTTTTGAACTCTGTGATTTGAAGGGGTTCAAAACGGACACCGAGGCGGCTTTTTATGTTGGACAGGTAAGACGTTTTCAATAGTTCAGTCGTGTCAACACAGCCTCATCCCAATTCGTCATATAACTGACGTTTTGGGACGTCTTTTGACCATTTGTCAATATACGACTATTTAGGGCCCCCTAAACGTCGGTAGATGACGATCCCGGGTCGTCATACAACTGACGCTTTACCTTTAACATCAGTTAGGAGACGAGTTGGGTTTAGGGTTAGGTTTAGGTATGGGGTAGAGTTAGGATCCCATAACGTCATCTACCGACATTTAAGGGGGCCCTAAATAGTCGTATATTGACGAATGGTCAAAAGACGTTCACACATAATTACATAGTTATGTTGTGGCTTTTTTTTTCGTTTTGCTATTATGGTAAATATGAATTATTTTGTGCTAACTATAGCCCTATTCGCACGGGATTAGTATTACCTGTGGACCATGTGTAAATTTGATATTACCCACCCACATCTGAGTTTCGTGTGGCGCATTCGCATGGGATAAGCGAAGCCTGTGATTTTACTCGAATTTACTGACTTATCTCCCGCATATGATGTCATTAAGCTATAGCTTTGAAATGTCTTGTCTTTATTATGTCTAGCTGTATATAATAAACAGAAGAATTGTCCTTACCGTATCCTGCTAAACATGTCATTCATCTCCATCTAATCATTCTTTTTGTTTTTGCTCTTCTGATGGTATACCTTTCTCTTTCTGCAAATTGTTTAGTTGTACTAGAGATATGACCCCACACCCAAAATACTATCAAAACACTCCAACTCAGCCTCTATTCTCTGCGGAAGATGGATAAAAAGGCGCAGATGAAACAAAAACCTTGAAAAAATGATATACGATCTGGCCAAAACACAGAGATGTCGATTCGCAAGGGACTAATATTATCAAAGGACCTTGGTGTTCGGGGAAATATAGTAGGTAATTTGCGGGAGAATTTTTACTTTACAAATTACAGACATGGCCGATTCGCATGGGATTAAGATCACAGACAAACTCCGCAATTATTACAAATTACTACAGGTCACCTGATAATACTAATCCAGTGCGATTAGGGCTTATGAGAGGGAGCAATTCTTGAGAGGGAGAGATTTACTGCAATGCTTTTCCCCCTTAGTTAATCAGAAAAAAGTGGATGTTAGGCCTGCTTACTTGTTCAGATGGCATTTTCTGATGAAAATTCGTATGTTGTCATGGTCATACTGTACTTCCAAAAAGTAGAATGTGTGATTCTAAATGCCAGTCTCCATCTGTTTCATGCCGATGTACAACTGACGTGAAGTTGATAATTCCATGAATAACTGCAATTACAGATTTCGAACTAGAGATGGTGACAAAGAGGAAAAACTGCGGACTCCAGCTTTAAAGGGGTGATGAACTGAGAAATCAAATTTTCCTTGAGCTTTTGACATTTTGTCATCATATTATAAGAATATCCTGTAAGTTTCAGAACTGAAACCTTCCTTGTTAGTCCAATAAAAGCTTTTATTGACACCAGCCTAAGCAAACGACTCGTTTTTAAAAGAGGGGAACTATGACGACAAAGAGGATAAAACACCACCCCCGCAGAAGAAGATCAGCGCCTGCTTCAAGACGACCGGTTTAGCCCCGCCCACCTATTCGCACATTACACGCATGACGCATAGCCAAGTAACTTGCCTACTTCGTGATGACAAACCGGAGCTACCGAGCAATACAGAATATTGTGCAGTGCCTGGTTGTGGAAGACAGTCGTGCATAAGCTTCCTCTGAATTCCAATAGGACTGCATGGATAAACTTTATTTTTAATGACGTTCCAGCTGATGAGGGTAAAACATCATCGTCTGTTTCGCTTCATTTCACTGAGAATTGTTTTGTAAACAAGACTGGATTTGCAGACCGATTAAGAGTAAAGAACGTGCTGTGCCATCTATATTAGATCTGACAGGAATTGTGCAACACACACGGACTCTGGGTCGAACATGTATGGGCGTTGAATCCGGCATTGGCCATTTTCATACATATTGACGTTCAACTCATTATAATATACAAAACTGTTATCCACTCACAGCAGTGGGTGTTTACTTCCAAGTCTTCAGTGCGAGACGCCCATAAAAACCCATCATTTTTCAGGTAGGCTCAAAACTTGGGTACAAAATAGCCTATTACTTATACATTTTGATGTTTTGAATGCAAAAACCAAGCGAACGTCATAATTTGACCTCAGACAACAATATAATACAATTTAAAAAGCCAGTCCATGACCCATTTAATAAAACTTTAACTGCTGTTTAGATCCATTCATTCATCTTTATTTTGCAACCAGATGTGACTATGTATTCTTTATAAGTCTTCATATATGCATTGATCAATAAAGTTAATCAAATATCCTACAAATAACCTTCCCAGGTATACTCTACAAGCTGAAATGAGATTTCCTCTCCTGCTCTCATACTCACATTATTAAACAACAATGATATACCCTGATAAATGACAAGAAGTCTAGCATGGTGAATTCAAAACATGGCAAAGAATTATTAATTCAAAGGGTTGATGTCAGAGATTCCTTCTAGGCTCAAAGCGGAGTCACTTCCCCAGACTCCACTCAACATAAATCACAGTCACATAAATCATAGTATAAATAACTCTATAGAAGAGCCTGATCTATCTTTGTTATGCTCTACTGCTTGTGTAACACCTTCAAATCCAGCAGTCTGTTGCATCAGACTGATATCAAATATCTGCTTAGATTTGAAAGGAAACACAATGCAAAGTCTTTGCATATGAACACGGTTGAAATGTATTCACATATGCAAAGACTTTGCATTGCCTTTGATACATGCATTGCCTCTGCATGTTATTAGCTTATTCAATCTAGAGAAGAGCAGCACCTGCATCGATCATGGTTTTAATGAGAGTCTGCCACAATGACTGGTATCAGTCAGTTGGCACATCTCTCCAATCATCTCATGGCAGATACCATAGCCCCTTCATTTCTAGTGTGACAGGAATCAATAAGAAGAGATGCATAAGACAATCAACAACAGATTCATATCTTTCCTACTAGGAGAGTTGTAGCACTGGGGCTTTGTCCATGAATCAGAATGAGTATCATTGTTCAAGACACTGAGGAAGATTTAAAATGGATGCTAATTCTTTCCCAGCACTGACGTTGCATCATCATCACACTGCAATAATGGGATTATTCTACGAATAATCCTATTTAAAGTGAGTTGAAAGAAAACTATAAGATATTGTAAAAAGTCATGTACGTAGGTTCCAAAAACATCTATTTTTGCAAAGAATGTAATTTTTAAAATGTTTTGCCTCATGATCTTAATGGTAGCAACACAACACACCACTCATAAACAAATGCTCTTACATTGATCATTTTTTCATTTCACTAATAAATAAATTAGGAATGCATGTATTATTAGCGGTTTATTGCATCATCTTTAAGTTTGAATGTTTGATGTAGTGGTTGCATGCATGTGGTGGTTACATGCTCTCAATATATCACTGCATTAAGCATATTGTGGTTGACAATGTTTATCCTCATTTCAACTCGCAGTCTTCAATTTACCTTTCATGGTTTTATGCATGGCTTTAAGTATAAGGGCATGTTATGTAAACTACATTATACTACAGGGCTGTTGAAAACTTGATTCTGATTGGTTGAGAACGTTCTAAAGGTGTGCAATTATTTTAAGGGAAACACACGGCTAAATTAGTTTCAGGCAAGTTTGAACAGCATTACAGTTCCATATCACTGCACGGAGTTAGGATTCAATTCATAACAAGAGAAGACATACAGCCCCATGCGCTTGATCTGCAATTTCCGATGTCTAACTTCACGATCAATTGACTTTAATAAATAAAGTATAGTCATATCTATAATAGGCTAAATAGAAAATTAAACTGAATATATAAATATATTATTAGTACTCCTGCACGGATTTCCGTAATATTCCAGATAATATAACAAATAAATAATTATTGATAGGCTTACTTGTTAAAAGGGCTTTGTGTTTTTCATTTATTGGGTTATCTACTATCAATTATAGAAAACAATAATGAACAAATTAATTAAAATGAAGTTAATAAATAAATAAATAAATAAATAAATAAATAAATAAATAATATTGACGCACATGCTTTTCTGTCTCATTATTTCAAACGTCTCTCTTTCTCTCTCTCTCTCTAATAACTGCATTAATAACTGCTGCATAAAGCCGGGACAGACTAGTTTAGGCCTACGCCAGTTATGAATAATTTAATACTTCTGACTGATCATGCCCAACGCGCGTGTCAGGTGTCAGTCTATGTTCACACAGTTGGTGATAAGTAAGACCTGTCTACAGTCGATGGAAACAGTCGTTCTTCGAATATTTCAACGAATTGTAAGTGTGTCCCCCATCATTACATTAGTCTGCAGGTCCTCTAAAAGGACGTTTTGGAATTAGCAATGGAGGCATGGGATTAGATGCGTAAGAAATTAGAGCGCTTAATGTCAAAAACTTGACAAACGTTCTTGATATGAATCATCTGAACAATGTTTTGAGGTGTGGTAACTGTAGTATAAGCGGAATAATTGACTTCAGGCAGTTGAATTATCTGAAAAATAATGCACACCCGAGGTGTAACGGCCAATCCGCTTCGCGTTGTGACCACATTACCACATCGGATGTGCATTATTTTTCTACAACGTTCTTTTCCCGAGCCAAGAATGGGTTCTTTGGCTTTCGAAACACAAATAACTGGTTCGCGCGCAGGCACCGGCTCCGAAAACCGGCTCTCAAAATGCTTTGGTGGAAAAGGGGCTCTAGTGGTTTAACCCTAACACTACCCCAGACCTAAAACCTACCCATAACCAAAGCACTTTATATTGACGCTAAAGGGTGCCATGTGCGTCGGATTTATACGCAATGTCAAAAGCGTCACTTTATGCCGCCCTAGGATGAGAATGCGTTGACACAATCATTGCGAAGACTGATTCAATGATTCATTTTAGTCCCGATGACTATTAAAATATTTCATGTCACAAACAGGTGGTTGCAATGATTGCATGATGCAGAAGAATCCAACAAAATGGTCTTTAATAAATCCACAATGTAACACTCAGGAGATTGTAGGAAAAAAGCTCAGCAAAACATTGAAGACAATTAACACTGAACAAAGAACTGGGAGAACTGAAGGCTTACAGTTAATACCAACGCATTCTTGATCCCAGGGTGTCATATACTGACACTTTTACAATGTGTATACATCCAACGCACATGGCACCCTTTCAGCGTCAATATGAAACGCTTCGGTTATGGGTAGGTTTAGGTCTGGGGTAGGGTTAGGGTTAGACCACTAGGAGGCGCCTTCTGACACATATTTATCTGCGTTTCATATTGACGCTAAAGGGTGCCATGTGCGTCAGATGTAGACGCAATGTCAAACGGGGTGTAAATACACATGGAGTAATGAACAGAAACAGAAAACAGGTGTGCAACTCAAAACTGTAACCACGGAAACAATATAGCAGTGGGGAAAATGGGAACAAAGGAAACATATACGGGAGCTAGAGCTAAAAAGGACATATACAGGTATGTGACAGTTAAACAGTGCTGTCATGTTTTCAGTTCAGTGATAATGTGTTCTTTCATTGGTTCATGCAACGCTGCATAGTAATGACGCAATGGGATTGATGACCTTATGGCGGTGTGGATTGTCTGAACCCTTATTGAATCATGCCAGTTCACTGACGTCACTCACTTGTGTGATTGAACTCACAGTGGACTTGCCATCTGCTCCACAGATTTTCTTCAGAAGAAGCAGTTCATCTGGATTTCACCTATGGGTTTTTCATGTTCCAATGTCTTGCAGTATGTTTCCAGTATGTTAAAATATGTTGTTGTTGTTTTTTTATACAAAATTACTGTAATTCACCAAAAAGCTTTTTTTTTAATTGTTTTATTATTGTTTTAAAGGTTTTAGTATGCTCCTAGTGACCCCACTGACTTACTACATGTACACAATGCAAAATCACACCTGTAGTAATTCAGTCAGGGAACATCAGTCATCCATTGGAACATGGAAAAAAACCCTTTAGGTGAATTGCAGTATTTTTCAGTAAATACATGAAGGGAGGTATTAGCAAAATGTAATCTGTTGTAAGTCACTTTTACCAATACAATTACAAATTTGAACATGTCTGTTTTTTAAAGTGAAATTTAGATTTTTATTAATACAAATTAAACGTTTTAACCACTTGGTGGAACTGACAGACATTCCCTTAGGCATCATGCAAATTGGTAGCGTGTCAAAACCTTCTTGAGTATACAATATACAGATGTAATGCAAATAGGTGATTTTGAATTAATATTTCATGTTCGAATATACAGTGTGTAAGGGTTACCTACTGTTAAAACTAATTGTGATGTCGATATCTTTGTAAAACTGCTGACCCCAAAGAACAGTGGCAAGGAAAACTAACTTTACCGGGCTCCAAGAGCCCCTAGTGGTCGGGACCATTTCCATTGTGTTATGGCTAGCATTTTTTCTGCTTGTTTTTGTTGTGTTATGGCTTTATTTTGTTAGATTGTTTTCGTTGTGTTGTGGCTTGATTTCATTGTGTTGTGGCTTGATTTCGTTGTGTTGTGGCTTGATTTCGTTGTGTTATGGTTTGTCTTCTTTGTGCTAACTACTGGACCACCATTCTCCCCAATCAAAATCTGTATCTGCTGCCATGTGTGCTTTGGGATACAGAGTTAAAGGGTTAGTTCACCCAAAAATGAAAATGATGTGATTTATGACTCACCCTCATGTCGTTCCAAGCCAGTAAGACCTCCGTTTATCTTCGGAACACCGTTTAAGATTTTTTGGATTTAGTCTGAGAGCTTTCTGTCCCTCCATTGAAAATGTATACACAGTATCTTTTCCTTGTCTTAGAAAGGAAACAGAGACATTATCAAAGTAGTCCATGCGACATCAGTGGGTTAGTTGGAATGTTTTAAAGCATTGAAAATACATTTTGGTCCAAAAATAACAAAAACTACGACTTTATTCAGCAATGTATTCTCTTCCGGTTTTGTGGTCAAGCAGCGCCTACGAGTCCGCAGTGACGTAATGATGTAAGACGCTGCTGACGTGTATTATGGTGCGTCCATGTATTCGGATTCAAATAAATATGGTTGGAAAAATAAAATACAAGTCTTCCTTTGTGTCGAAATCCGTAGACATGTTTGCGAAGATTGTTTTGTTTACAGTGCGTCTACCTCAGACTGTAAACGAAGCTCGGGCACATTGATAACACATCAGCAGCGTCTTACGTCACTGAATGCGGCTTGACAACAGACCTGGAAGACAATGCGATGCTGAATAAAGTTTTTTTGTTATTTTTGGACGAAAATGTATTTTCGATGCTTCAATTCTAACTATGCACTGATGTCACAAGGACTGACATTGATGATGTCTTTATTTCCTTTCTGGACAAGGACCGTATGTCACCGGGGTGACAAAGGCAGGCGGAACCTTTTATCACGGCCGGGTTTCCGAGGGAGGTATTTCCGGTGTGGGACCCGGAAGATTTGAGTTTCGGAAAACTTCGAAGCGGAGACGGAGGATTATTAGAGGATTCAAAACAGGTGCGGGAGAAGACGATCGCGATCTCGATTGGGACACGTCGTCAGCTGGGAAGGATAAAAGGGCATTTCAGCTTCATCATTGAGGAGGAAAAGGAGAGAGGAAAAGCTGCGTGTGGCATCTGGGCGAATCTGGAGAGGCAGAGAGGAGAATTGTGGTAGGAAAGATAAGTGCTGTTGATGTTTGGACCGTGATATGAGGAATCTGTTTAAGGATGTGATGAGACTTTTTGAAGTATAAACCTGTCTTTTTGGGAGAAAGTGTGAAAACCCCACGCTTCATGGGAAGAAGTCCAAGAGAGTGAAGTGAGGTGCAGTGGACCAGATCCCCTGTCTATGCCTTAGTTTGTGAGTGATGAAACGTTGCAGTGTTGTTCATCAATATAATCACGTGTGCAGATTTGTGTGAATTACAGTTAAACACGAGTGGAAGTGTAATGCAGTGACACTGGGGAAGTGGTCCTGGCTGTGGAGACATCGTCCACATTTTCCTTGGATGGAAGCCGATGGAGGAAGACATCTAGTGGTGAAATCCTCTTGTTCTCCTCTTTAATCTCAATGTGGGGTTGTGAAGTGCCAGACTCCGGTTGAATTGACATTCTGTATCTTTATCTGCCCGAGCCCCGTGAAGAGGGCCAACTATATTATATGATTGCCATCTTTTCTCTCTGCTTGCCGGAGCCCTGCGAAAAGAGCCAGCTTCGCCGTTGGACCCTCACTCCTCCCTGTTCATCTGGATCCTGTGAGTAGAGCCAGTTATACCATTGAATCTTCACTGTCATTCTCTGTCTGCTTGAGCCCTGTGAAGAGAGCCAGTTCCGCTGCTGAATCCTCACTCTCTGTTCATCTGGATTCTGTGAGTAGAGCCAGTTATACCATTGAATCTTCACTGTTATTCTCTGTCTGCTTGAGCCCCGTGAAGAGAGCCAGTTCCGCTGCTGAATCCTCACTCTCTGTTCATCTGGATTCTGTGAGTAGAGCCAGTTATACCATTGAATCTTCACTGTCATTCTCTGTCTGCTTGAGCCCCGTGAAGAGAGCCAGTTCCGCTGCTGAATCCTCGCTCTCTGTTCATCTGGATCCTATCCTGTGAGTAGAGCCAGTTATACCATTGAATTCGCACCTTTATTCTCTGTCTGCTTGAGCCCCGTGAAGAGAGCCAGTTCCGCTGCTGAATCCTCGCTCTCTGTTCATCTGGATCCTACCCTGTGAGTAGAGCCAGTTATACCATTGAATTCGCACCTTTATTCTCTGTCTGCTTGAGCCCTGTGAAGAGAGCCAGCTGTGTTGTTGCAATCCTCGCCCCTCCCCGTTCATCTGGACCCTGTGAGCAGAGCCAGCTATACCGTTGAACCCTTACCTGTTCTCTGCCTGTCCGAGCCTTGAGAAGAGAGCCAGCTTCGCTGTTGATTCCTGTGTCCTCGCAGTCCATCCGAACCCTGTGAAGAGAGAAATAGTTCCACTGTGAATCTGCGAGGACAGTCTTGTTGTGGATTCTTACCTGTTCTCTGCCTGTCCGAGCCTTGAGAAGAGAGCCAGCTTCGCTGTTGATTCCTGTGTCCTCGCAGTCCATCCGAACCCTGTGAAGAGAGAAATAGTTCCACTGTGAATCTGCGAGGGACAGTCTTGTTGTGGATTCTTACCTGTTCTCTGCCTGTCCGAGCCTTGAGAAGAGAGCCAGCTTCGCTGTTGATTCCGGTGTTCTCGCAGTCCATCCGAACCCTGTGAAGAGAGAAATAGTTCCATTGTGAATCTGAGAGGAACAGTCTTGCTGTGGATTCTTACCTGTTCTCTGCCTGTCTGAGTCTTGAGAGGAGAGCCAGCTTCGCTGTTGATTCCTGTGTCCTCACAGTCCATCCGAACCCTGTGAAGAAAGAAATAGTTCCACTGTGAATCTGAGAGGAACAGTCTTGCTGTGGATTCTTACCTGTTCTCCGCCTGTCCGAGCCTTGAGAAGAGAGCCAGCTTCGCTGTTGATTCCTGTGTCCTCGCAGTCCATCCGAACCCTGTGAAGAAAGAAATAGTTCCACTGTGAATCTGAGAGGGACAGTCTGGCTGTGGATCCTTACCTGTTTTCTGCCTGTCTGAGGCTTGAGAGGAGAGCCAGCTTCGCTGTTGATTCCTGTGTCCTTGCCGCCTATTTGAACCCTGTGAAGAGAGAAACAGTCTCCACTGTGAATCTGAGAGGAACAGTCTTGCTGTGGATTCTTACCTGTTCTCCGCCTGTCCGAGCCTTGAGAAGAGAGCCAGCTTCGCTGTTGATTCCTGTGTCCTCGCAGTCCATCCGAACCCTGTGAAGAAAGAAATAGTTCCACTGTGAATCTGAGAGGGATAGTCTGGCTGTGGATCCTTACCTGTTTTCTGCCTGTCTGAGGCTTGAGAGGAGAGCCAGCTTCGCTGTTGATTCCTTTGTCCTTGCCGCCTATTTGAACCCTGTGAAGAGAGAAACAGTCTCACTGTGAATCTGAGAGGAACAGTCTTGCTGTGGATCCCTACCTGTTCCCTGCCTGTCTGAGCCTGGAGAAGAGAGCCGGCCTGTTGATCCCATAGTCCTCTCCGCCCATCGGAACCCTGTGGAGAGAACCAGCCCCGCTGTGAACCCTCACCAGCTCCCTGTCCACCGGTGCTTAGAGGAGAGCCAGATATACGGTGGAAACTCACCTTTCCTCAGCTTGCTGAGGGTGTTTTAGTTAAAATATCAAATAAAGATTCTGTGGTTTCTAAATTACTTTGCCTTGGTGTCTTCTGTGGTGTTGGCTCCTTGTGGTGGTACGTGAGTCGGGGGAGTTTGGGGCGGCCGGCCATCTGGCGTCCACACTCTCCGACGACCCCGGTGACAAAAGTGGCGCAGTCGGCAGGGTCTACCACCGCAAGTTGAAGCAGCCACAGATTCACTATGGCCGACGAAGAGGTGGTGGTTGTAAGACCACAAGTCATGCCCGTGTTTATGGGAGCCCCTTGGGCTCAGCGTTACGGAGGACCGGGATCAGAATTACATCTCCAGGACTGGAGGACGCAATTGAATACCTGGCTGGCCTCCAGGGGTTGAGTGATGCACAGAAGACTCAGTTTGTTCTGGGCTCCCTGGAGGGAGAAGCGAAGAGGGAAGTTCTAGCTGCACCCAGCACGGTACGAGCTACTGCCAAGGCCATTTTTGACTTTTTGGCGGAACTGTATGGGACACTACCCCCGTGGCCGCCCTCCGGGCTCAGTTCTTCAACTTTCGACAAGGTCCTAGGCAAGCCTTACGGGCCTATGCACTGAAGCTGCGTGAACAGTTCGCCCGATTGAAAGGCCGACCGGATCATGGTCTGGGAGATGGAGATTCCTTATTGCGAGATCAGTTTGTCTTGGGGCTCCGGGACGGGCCTATTCGACAGAGTATAAAGCTCCAGCTCCGCCGAGATCCAGCGTTGACTTTTGAGGACCTCCGACAGGAGGCCTTGGCATTGGAGATGGATCAGGGCGAGGCAGCCGACCCACCGGTGTGCATGGCTATTAGTGGAGCCGCCACTTCTCCAACTTTGGAGTGGAAACAGAAGCTGCGGGCGGAGCTGCTGGAGGACGTTAAAGGACAGATGTGCATGGCCGTTGGTGGGGCCCCCACTTCAACCGTGGATTGGAAACAGAAGTTGCGGGCAGAGCTGTTAGAGGATGTGAAGGGACAGGTGGCTGAACTATCTAAGACCCTTCTAGAAGAAATGCGCCGGGGACAGCTTGGTGGCCGGGACCGATCCCATTCCTGAGGGGAGTCGGGAGCCCGGACGGCGCCCTGGACGACCAGTTAATCCGAGATTCCAGTGGGATGATCAGGGCAGGCCCATTTGTAACAGCTGTGGGGAATCAGGACATTATAGTCGCCAGTGTGGCTCCCGACGCAGTTCCCAAGGGGGTTTTCAGTCGTGCCGGCCACTGTGGGTCAAGTGGCCGGGTCCCCCTTAAGTGACCCCCTTTCTATGCCTATCCCCCGCGACGACTGGGTTGGACATTGCCCAACTGTGAAGATCCAGGTTAATGGGGTGGAGATTGAATGTTTAGTTGATACCGGTTCCCAAGTCACGTTATTCTCCGAGGGTCTGTCCAGAGAACTCTTTAAGGACCGACTCCAGGGGGCGGAGGCTTCGCAGCTTGTATTGAGAGGAGCGAATGGGCTGGATATTCCCTATACCGGCTATGTGATTGTGGACTTCCATGTTCGAGGGGTCCCTGTACGCCAAAAGGAGTTGTTGTCGTTAGAGACCACTGCCTGGGTTCACATCGAGCATTGATTGGCATGAACGTCATTTCGGAATGTTGGGAGGAGCTGTTCCAGAACCGGCCGACCCAGACCTCCTCGGTCCCAGAGCGACAGGAATGGGAGCGTATTCTGGCTGATTGCCGTAGGATTCAGGCAGCTAACCGCGAGGAGGATCGTGAGAGTATTGGGCGAGTAATCTGCCGGTATGGCTTGACCGTTCCGGCACGAAGTGAGGCAGTGATATGGGCCAGGCTGCCTCCAGGGGCTTATAGCGCAGATGACTGGGTCCTCCTTGAACCACATTGGGATTGCCAGTCCCTCGGAGTGGCCCGAGGGCTGGCTGTGGTCCATCGGGGCCGGGTCTCGGTGCGGGTACGAAATGTTAACCCATATCCTGTGGTTCTTCGCCGCCATCAACGCCTGGTCCGAGTCACCACGGTACGTTCCCATCAGGTGAGGGAAGAGAGAGACGTTTGTTTCCGCCAAGTGAGCTCTGCGGTAGTGGAAGTGGCTGTTCGATCAGTAGAGTTGAGGAATGATCCCCAGAGAGGCAGAATGCCGGATCATGTAGTGGGAGATTCCTTAAAAGGAGAGGGCTTGGAAGAGGAGCAACAACTCCAACTCCGAGATTTCCTGACAAAATGGCAACATGTATTCTCTACTCATGATGAGGACTATGGGTGTACGGGGATCGTCAAGCATCAGATTCCTACAGGCGATGCGCCCCCAAGTAGAGAGCGGTATCGACCGGTGCCCCCAACACTTTATTCAGAGATTCGCACCCTGCTAAAGGGGATGCTGGATAGCGGAGTCATACGGGAGAGTAGTAGCCCTTGGGCGGCCCCAATTGTGCTAGTGCGGAAAAAGACCGGTGCCTGGAGATTTTGTGTTGACTATCGGAAGTTGAACGACGTGACGAAGAAGGATGCATTCCCTTTACCACGCATTGAGGATTCCCTCACTAGTCTGACTCAAGCCACTTGGTACTCGACGTTAGATCTGGCCAGTGGGTACTGGCAGGTGCAGGTGGATGAGAGGGATAGAGAAAAGACGGCCTTCACCACGCCATTCGGGCTCTTTGAGTGGGATCGGATGCCATTCGGGCTGTGCAACGCCCCTGCGACTTTTCAGAGGCTAATGCAGCGGTGCTTGGGGGGACAGTTAGTCGATTCGACCTTGGTCTACCTTGATGACGTCATAGTATTCTCGCCAGACTTTGCCTCCCATCTACTCCATCTGGAACGTGTGTTCCAGGCTATGGAAAAATATGGATTGAAGTTACGACCGGACAAATGCCAGTTATTTAGGAGTGAGGTGCAGTTCCTGGGTCATCGGGTCAGTGCTGCAGGGGTGTCCCCTGACCCGGAGAAAGTGTCTGCCGTCCAGGGCTGGGAGGTGCCGAAGACGGTCCGGCAAGTAAGGTCCTTTCTGGGCTTCGTAGGCTACTATCGGCGCTTCATCAAGGGTTTTTCAGGGATTGCCAAGCCCCTGAATCGTCTCCTCGAAGGTACCGGACGTTCTCGACCCGGGGGTCTCCTTCCGTGAACTGGGATTCAGCATGTGAATCGGCTTTCCAACAGCTCAAGCGCGAACTCTTGCAGGCCCCGATCCTGGCCTATGCGGATTTTACTCAGCCATTCACCTTATATACAGATGCAAGTAATGCGGGGTTGGGGGCTGTACTTGCGCAACGACAGCAGGGAGTGGAGAGAGTTATTGCATATGCCAGCCGGAGTCTGCACCCAGCTGAGCGGAATGCCTCCAACTACAGTTCTTTCAAAATAGAACTTCTGGCGCTGAAGTGGGCAATGACGGAAAAATTTAAAGATTACTTATGGGGAGCGAAGGTGATGGTAGTGACCGATAACAACCCTTTGGTCCACCTACAGACAGCACGATTGGGAGCGGTAGAGCAGCGCTGGGTGGCCCAGTTGGCCAATTACGACTACCAGCTTCAATATCGACCGGGCAGAGAACACATTAATGCTGATGCACTGTCCCGACTCCCCGTGACTAAAGAGAGCGAGCCAACGGAATCCCCTACTTCGGAACCAAAGGAAGGATTGTTGGTGGGGGTAGTGGAAGCCCCCGGAATTTGTTTGGAGGGAGTACCCGTAGGCTGGGGGTGGGACCCAGGTCGGTGGGAAGAACTACAGCAAAGAGATGTTGATCTGGCAAGAGTGTATGCTTACCTGCAACAGGGTTCTAGGCCTGGGGGAGAGGAGAGGCGGGCTCAAACCGTGGCAGTAAGGAAACTCATGGGGCAGTGGAAGAAACTCAGCTTGAGAGAAGGAGTGATTTGCCGTTCGGTCCAAGATCCAGTAACCCAGGAGGTGGTACACCAGGTGGTGGTGCCAAAGGAACTACAGTTGGCCCTGCTGGAAGCTTACCACACGCATATAGGACATCAAGGGCAGGAAAGGACACTCTCCCTGTTAAGGAGGCACTTTCACTGGACTGGGATGGGAGCAACGGTTCGGGGAGTTCGTTCAGAGCTGCCCGAGGTGTGTACTATTTAAGACCAGGAAAGAGGCCAGAGCCCCCTTAGTCCCTATGCGCCCTAGAGCACCTCTGCACATTGTGGGGATGGATTTTCTAACGCTGGGTCGGCCCACAGACCGGTACCAGAACATCTTGGTGGCAACTGACCTATTTACCAAGTACGCATGGGCGATTCCTACTCCAGACCAAACAGCCGTTACCACTGCGGGTGTACTCTGGCGAGCTATTATCCAGCCCTTCGGGTGCCCGAGACTTTTCACTCTGATCAGGGCCCAAACTTTGAATCCAGGGTCATACAAGAACTAAGTCGCCTTTATGGGTGCCGGAAGACTCGCACTACCTCGTATCACCCCCAAGGTAACGGGGGGTGCGAGAGGTTCAACCAGACCCTGTTGGGGTTACTCGGGACATTGGAAGCCGACCAACAGAATCGGTGGGAAGAATGCCTCCCCGCCCTAGTACAAGCCTATAACAACAGTGTGCACAGCACCACAGGCTATGCCCCGGCATTCTTGATGTTTGGGAGACACATGCGCTTGCCAGTTGATTTGTTGCTAGGGACCAAGCCTGCGGAGGGAGTTCAGGGTACGACGGAGTGGGTGGGTCGTCATCATCGACAGCTCCATCACGCCTACCGTCGGGTTACAGACCATCTGAACGCAACAGCAGCCAAAAATAAACGGTTGTATGATCGGACGGCTCGAGAAGCTCCCCTATTGCCCGGAGAGCGAGTATTGGTGCGAGACAATCGACGCCCAGGAAAGGGCAAACTCAGTGACCGTTGGGAGACTGTACCATATGTGGTGGAACGTCAACAACGGCCTGATCTACCTGTGTATACTGTTCGCCCCGAAGGAAGGCTGGGCCCTGTACGGGTATTACACCGGAATTTGCTTCGTCCCTGCCCAAATTATTTGACCCCGAGGGAAGAGGCCCCTGAACGGCCTATGACCCCAGTAGCTCCACCGGTGGGATGGGCTGTGGTCCCAAGAGGCCCCCGAAATCGAGGCGGCAAGACTGGCTCCCGTGTCTCCACCCCGCCGTTCCCGGAGGGATAATCAGGGGAGACCACCCCAGCGATACGGCGAGTGGGCCGAAGTTTCCCGGTCCTAGGGACTAGTCCCGAATGGTAGGGGGATGTCACCGGGGTGACAAAGGCAGGCGGAACCTTTTATCACGGCCGGGTTTCCGAGGGGTAGGTATTTCCGGTGTGGGACCCGGAAGATTTGAGTTTCGGAAAACTCCGAAGCGGAGACGGAGGATTATTAGAGGATTCAAAACAGGTGCGGGAGAAGACGATCGCGATCTCGATTGGGACACGTCGTCAGCTGGGAAGGATAAAAGGGCATTTCAGCTTCATCATTGGGGAGGAAAAGGAGAGAGGAAAAGCTGCGTGTGGCATCTGGGCGAATCTGGAGAGGCAGAGAGGAGAATTGTGGTAGGAAAGATAAGTGCTGTTGATGTTTGGACCGTGATATGAGGAATCTGTTTAAGGATGTGATGAGACTTTTTGAAGTATAAACCTGTCTTTTTGGGAGAAAGTGTGAAAACCCCACGCTTCATGGGAAGAAGTCCAAGAGAGTGAAGTGAGGTGCAGTGGACCAGATCCCCTGTCTATGCCTTAGTTTGTGAGTGATGAAACGTTGCAGTGTTGTTCATCAATATAATCACGTGTGCAGATTTGTGTGAATTACAGTTAAACACGAGTGGAAGTGTAATGCAGTGACACTGGGGAAGTGGTCCTGGCTGTGGAGACATCGTCCACATTTTCCTTGGATGGAAGCCGATGGAGGAAGACATCTAGTGGTGAAATCCTCTTGTTCTCCTCTTTAATCTCAATGTGGGGTTGTGAAGTGCCAGACTCCGGTTGAATTGACATTCTGTATCTTTATCTGCCCGAGCCCCGTGAAGAGGGCCAACTATATTATATGATTGCCATCTTTTCTCTCTGCTTGCCGGAGCCCTGCGAAAAGAGCCAGCTTCGCCGTTGGACCCTCACTCCTCCCTGTTCATCTGGATCCTGTGAGTAGAGCCAGTTATACCATTGAATCTTCACTGTCATTCTCTGTCTGCTTGAGCCCTGTGAAGAGAGCCAGTTCCGCTGCTGAATCCTCACTCTCTGTTCATCTGGATTCTGTGAGTAGAGCCAGTTATACCATTGAATCTTCACTGTCATTCTCTGTCTGCTTGAGCCCTGTGAAGAGAGCCAGTTCCGCTGCTGAATCCTCACTCTCTGTTCATCTGGATTCTGTGAGTAGAGCCAGTTATACCATTGAATCTTCACTGTCATTCTCTGTCTGCTTGAGCCCCAGTGAAGAGAGCCAGTTCCGCTGCTGAATCCTCGCTCTCTGTTCATCTGGATCTTATCCTGTGAGTAGAGCCAGTTATACCATTGAATTCGCACCTTTATTCTCTGTCTGCTTGAGCCCCGTGAAGAGAGCCAGTTCCGCTGCTGAATCCTCGCTCTCTGTTCATCTGGATCCTACCCTGTGAGTAGAGCCAGTTATACCATTGAATTCGCACCTTTATTCTCTGTCTGCTTGAGCCCTGTGAAGAGAGCCAGCTGTGTTGTTGAATCCTCGCCCCTCCCCGTTCATCTGGACCCTGTGAGCAGAGCCAGCTATACCGTTGAACCCTTACCTGTTCTCTGCCTGTCCGAGCCTTGAGAAGAGAGCCAGCTTCGCTGTTGATTCCTGTGTCCTCGCAGTCCATCCGAACCCTGTGAAGAGAGAAATAGTTCCACTGTGAATCTGCGAGGGACAGTCTTGTTGTGGATTCTTACCTGTTCTCTGCCTGTCCGAGCCTTGAGAAGAGAGCCAGCTTCGCTGTTGATTCCTGTGTCCTCGCAGTCCATCCGAACCCTGTGAAGAGAGAAATAGTTCCACTGTGAATCTGCGAGGGACAGTCTTGTTGTGGATTCTTACCTGTTCTCTGCCTGTCCGAGCCTTGAGAAGAGAGCCAGCTTCGCTGTTGATTCCGGTGTTCTCGCAGTCCATCCGAACCCTGTGAAGAGAGAAATAGTTTCATTGTGAATCTGAGAGGAACAGTCTTGCTGTGGATTCTTACCTGTTCTCTGCCTGTCTGAGTCTTGAGAGGAGAGCCAGCTTCGCTGTTGATTCCTGTGTCCTCACAGTCCATCCGAACCCTGTGAAGAAAGAAATAGTTCCACTGTGAATCTGAGAGGAACAGTCTTGCTGTGGATTCTTACCTGTTCTCCGCCTGTCCGAGCCTTGAGAAGAGAGCCAGCTTCGCTGTTGATTCCTGTGTCCTCGCAGTCCATCCGAACCCTGTGAAGAAAGAAATAGTTCCACTGTGAATCTGAGAGGGATAGTCTGGCTGTGGATCCTTACCTGTTTTCTGCCTGTCTGAGGCTTGAGAGGAGAGCCAGCTTCGCTGTTGATTCCTTTGTCCTTGCCGCCTATTTGAACCCTGTGAAGAGAGAAACAGTCTCAGCTGTGAATCTGAGAGGAACAGTCTTGCTGTGGATTCTTACCTGTTCCCCGCCTGTCCGAGCCTTGAGAAGAGAGCCAGCTTCGCTGTTGATTCCTGTGTCCTCGCAGTCCATCCGAACCCTGTGAAGAAAGAAATAGTTCCACTGTGAATCTGAGAGGGATAGTCTGGCTGTGGATCCTTACCTGTTTTCTGCCTGTCTGAGGCTTGAGAGGAGAGCCAGCTTCGCTGTTGATTCCTTTGTCCTTGCCGCCTATTTGAACCCTGTGAAGAGAGAAACAGTCTCACTGTGAATCTGAGAGGAACAGTCTTGCTGTGGATCCTTACCTGTTCCCTGCCTGTCTGAGCCTGGAGAAGAGAGCCGGCCTGTTGATCCCCATAGTCCTCTCCGCCCATCGGAACCCTGTGGAGAGAACCAGCCCCGCTGTGAACCCTCACCAGCTCCCTGTCCACCGGTGCTTAGAGGAGAGCCAGATATACGGTGGAAACTCACCTTTCCTCAGCTTGCTGAGGGTGTTTTAGTTAAAATATCAAATAAAGATTCTGTGGTTTCTAAATTACTTTGCCTTGGTGTCTTCTGTGGTGTTGGCTCCTTGTGGGAGTCGGGGGAGTTGGGGCGGCCGGCCATCTGGCGTCCACACTCTCCGACGACCCCGGTGACAGTATACCATACATTTTCAATGGAGGGACAGAAAACTCTCGGACTAAATCCAAACAATCTTAAACTGTGTCCTGAAGATGAACGGAGGTCTTACGCGCTTGGAAAGACATGAGGGTGAGTCATTAATGACATCATTTTAATTTTTGGGTGAACTAATCATTCAAGTTACCAACACCATTGTCCAGTATTGAAGGATGGAGATGCTTCATGCTATCTCCCCTCAACACATCTTCTCCCTAGAGATGCTTTACCCACAATGGGAGATTTGGAAAATCTGGTTTTCTCCACACGCCGAATGCTCTAGCTCTACACCAGACCCCAAAATGAAAGAATGGGCCTCATGGGCCACTCTCCGCTGTCAGAGGATGCCTCAGGCACTCCTCCAGTAACCTTAGCTTTGTGCCCACCACCCCTCGCTGGCAGCCACACATAATGTTTGCCGGCTGAGCTACAGCAGGAAGTGACCTCAATCCTCCTGAAGGGATTCTATTCAGACAATCAGCTCCGTCCCAAGGGCATTCCCATTGAGTCATCCCTACGCAGCGTCTCGTTCCCTATTCAGAGAACATGGGTTACAGACAAAAGTAGCCCGAGACGGTTTCTAGTGTTATTAGTTACATTAACCGTAAATGTATTAGGCATGTATTATTTTAATGTGTTTATCACAGTTTATTCGCTATAGTTATCACAAATAAATTAGGTTTAATAGCTGTTAAATTTAAGTAGATATTACCAATTTAGGTCAACCAATTACCAAGCAATGTTTAATTTTGTTCAGTCTGTGGTGTAAAAAGGTCACATTACCAATTAAAGAAAAAAACACAAACAAAACATGGTCAGGTCAAAGTATCTGAATCATTTTTGGTACCAGTTTTCATAAATTTTACTGGTAGTCCACTGTATGAAGAATTCTGGGTATAATATGTCACGATTTACAATTTGTTTTCTCCTTTTTTTGTAATTGCTAGTCTTAATTAAATTAACAAATTAACTATAGAGTCCTACACCCACTAGTAAAACAAATATCAATATATATCAATATATATCAATATATATATATATATATATATATATATATATATATATATATGAAGAGTTCAGATGAAGAGTACCTATCAGAATGAAGATTACCTATTAATTGTCATTTAAATGAAATTACTGAACTTAAATATACAAGCTTGATAAAAACGGTCATTTTAGAAGAAAATTTCAAATGGCACTTAGAGGCTTTTGCATCTGAACTCTTCACATATATATATATATATATATATATATACACTCACCGGCCACTTTATTAGGTACACCTGTCCAACTGCTCGTTAACACTTAATTTCTAAGCAGCCAATCACATGGCGGCAACTCAGTGCATTTAGGCATGTAGACATGGTCAAGACAATCTCCTGCAGTTCAAACCAGAGCATCAGTATGGGGAAGAAAGGTGATTTGAGTGACTTTAAACGTGGCATGATTGTTGGTGCCAGAAGGGCTGGTCTGAGTATTTCAGAAACTGCTAATCTACTGGGATTTTCACGCACAACCATCTCTCAGGGTTTACAGAGAATATTCAGAAAAAGAAAAAACATCCAGTGAGCGGCAGTTCTGTGGGTGGAAATGCCTTGTTGATGCCAGAGGTCAGAGGAGAATGGCCAGACTGGTTCGAGCTGATAGAAGGGTAACAGTGACTCAAATAACCACCCGTTACAACCAAGGTGGGCAGAAGAGCATCTCTGAACGCACAGTACGTCGAACTTTGAGGCAGATGGGCTACAGCAGCAGAAGACCACACCGGGTGCCACTCCTTTCAGCTAAGAACAGGAAACTGAGGCTACAATTTGCACAAGCTCATCGAAATTGGACAATAGAAGATTGGAAAAACGTTGCCTGGTCTGATGAGTCTCAGATTTCTGCTGCGACATTCGGATGGTAGGGTCAGAATTGGGTGTCTACAACATGAAAGCATGGATCCATCCTGCCTTGTATCAACGGTTCAGGCTGGTGGTGGTGGTGTCATGGTGTGGGGAATATTTTCTTGGCACTCTTTGGGCCCCTTGGTACCAATTGAGCACCGTTGCAACGCCACAGCCTACCTGAGTATTGTTGCTGACCATGTCCATCCCTTTATGACCACAATGTACCCAACTTCTGATGGCTACTTTCAGCAGGATAAAGCGCCATGTCATAAAGCTGGAATCATCTCAGACTGGTTTCTTGAACATGACAATGAGTTCGCTGTACTCAAATGGCCTCCACAGTGACCAGATCTCAATCCAATAGAGCATCTTTGGGATGTGGTGGAGACGGGAGATTCGCATCATGGATGTGCAGCCGACAAATCTGCAGGCAACTGTGTGATGCCATCATGTCAATATGGACCAAACTCCCCGAGGAATGCTTCCAGCACCTTGTTGAATCTATGCCACGAAGAATTGAGGCAGTTCTGAAGGCAAAAGGGGGTCCAACCCGTTACTAGCATGGGGTACCTAATAAAGTGGCCGGTGAGCCAGTGAAATATATATATATATAATTATTTTTGCATTGACTAATCGTGATCATTTCGGATAAAACTGCACAAACAAATTTCATAATCTGATATTACCCTTTAAGAGACCCTTTAATGTGTCTACTTTTCAGTTTATAGCTTGTAGTGTAACATTTTAGATTTTGCCATATTTTAACAATGGTACATTATAAGCAGCTCATACAGCCACAAGCTTTCAAAGTAGCTTCCCTGCTAAGAAACATCTTGCAGGTGTGTTTTCATTCAACAACGAATTTAGAAGACGTGAATGAGAGCCTAACGGGAGCCAAAGCTTCCGTCACATCAGAAGCTTTGAAGCAAACACAATCCACCTTAAAAGTCACCAAAAGGGGTTAATGATAAAGCCCCACATCCCCTGCACTGAATCGACCATCTGCTAATCTAATTGAGTGTAATTAATTGTGCCACCCTAAATTATCAAACCTGTTAGTCATTCGGTAAAAAGTAAACACTATACTGATAAGGTAAACCAACCATGAATAGGGGCTATAAATATCGACACACAGTTTAATTCACTAAACAAATTCATGGACTAGTATGCTTTAGATCCCAGGGACAATTCTTATAAATATGTAATAACTATATAATATGCTGCCATTACTATATTGCATAGTATACAACTATTTCAATCTTGTACAGGCTTGTAAAACATGATAGTCTTGATATATAAAATCCTTTGAAGTTGCTCTGCACTTATTATTAGACCTGCAGTAAACAGCGCCCAAATCCCAGTGTTACACCTTGGAGTTGATGCAATTTGACATGTTCTTTTGCAATGTTGCAGTCTTTTAATCATGCCTTCTGAAATATGCACGACAGCATCAATAACTGAAAGTGAATCGTTATTTTTATATTTGTTGCCTGGCACTTAGTTCGTAAAATATAACTATTAGATTGCAGGACTCAAAAGTTAGGATATTTTACCACAAAATCAATATCCCAGAACAGAAGGATTCATTCTGTATTCGTTTCCCATGCTCTTTCCCAATGGATTACAGTGAGAAATAAATAAGTCTATTAGATGTGTACTATATTCCAACTAAAATAATAATCACTAATAAACTTTTCCTCTTATGAGCCCTTAAACACTGAGATGAGTCTGATTTGAATCATTTACACTGTTTTTGTGAACTAGATCGACTAATTCTTTAAAAAAAAAGATATTACTCCAACAACATTTTTTTTCCTGAATCGTTCTCTTGACTTAAATTTTCAGTCTGTTTCTTAAACAAATGTACCATATGGATTTAGAAGAGCTGAAATTTAGCGCATGCCTCATTTATATGATGCTTCTGTGTCTGTTTTGAAGCATGAAATATATACAGGTGTGTGAAAGCAGTTCTAATTCAATACAATTACATAATAGATAGGAAAACATTCTTCCTATTTTCTCCTTTCGTGTTCTGGTGGGAAAAAAAAGACAATTATACAGCTTTGGAGCAACATGAGAGTCAGTAAATTAAGATATTTTTTTTTTCATTGTTTATTTATTTGATGTTTTTTGACGAACTGTTCCCTTAAAGGCTGTGCAAACTGACATAATTAAAGTGAATAATGTTATCTTTTTCCTTCAACCAAATTGCCTTTGCCAGCAACATAGACAACAGCCTGCGAAACATTCACTAAGCACGTAATGCTTTTGTCATACGTAATATGACATTTGCACTTAGGGTGAATGAAAGGCCTCAGAAAGAACGAGCGAGGGGAGAAAGAAAGAGAGAGAACAAGGAAGACTCAGAATAGACATCAACTGCCACTCAAGCGTCTTTGACTAATCTTGGGCTCGAACATTGCCTTGCAGCGGCCTTTTTAATCAAAGCCCTTCCATTCTGCCTCCACTCGGCTCTATCTAGGTCAGAAATGTCGACGCTCCACTCCTACTCTCTCTCTCTACTCCTGTCTCACAATGAGAAAAGGGAAAATCTGGTTAGATATTTCATTACTGCTTCAGTAGTACTTTCTGAATTTGGCCTCCCATCGAGGAAGGGTCATCTGAATTTGTGTACACAAAATAAATCTCTCTAGACTCACCCGTTACACATTTTGTTTTATTTTGGTTGTTATGCCTGGAGATGTAAATTTGGTTCGCAGAAAACAGAGATATGAATAATGATACTGGATGAATTGTATTCACCTCAAGTGCTCATTCGGCAAAGGCTTAGTATAGCTCCGAAAACTGTGGTTTGTAGTAATTCTTTTTCTGTTCAGGCAAATAAAAGTTACAATATATCCAGGTAAGGCTAAATGAGAAATCCACTGCCATGCATATTTTATGTTATGTGATGACCTCTGGGACGACGTTTGTAAATGGTCATAGTTTTTTTTTTTTTTTTTTTTACTTTATTTCTTTGAAAGTAGACTATTCTTTGTGGACTCTTCTTTATATGAAATTAAAAAAGAATTTGAGAAAATTACACAAAGCCTCATTTAACTTTCAGAAAATTGAATTTTTAAATACTTATTTATCAATACTACAAGGTCTCAGTCCCAGCCACATATATCTAATGTAAGGCACACTAAATAGGAAACACTGTGAGCTTTAAAAGTCGTCATCTTGATTGGTTGAATTTTACATGATTTCTGGGAGACGCATGTGTCACGTTCTTAACATTCTGCCTGGAAACAAAGCCTTGGTGTTGCCAAACCACCCATGGAAGAAAGCTGTAATGTTTACAACTGACAATCAGCTTATCAGGATCATCAAATGAGCGCTAATGTTTTTGGAAACTGATGTGCCATTGTTGCAGTAAATTTGAACAATGTTCATGAATGAATGATTCATACAGGTCTGCTATTGTAGGGACATAAAAGTTACATTTTCAGCCCTCTAAACATGATGCTGAACGATGCAAACTGTAATTGGTTGCTATACATGTCAGTCCGAGAGGCTCTGGGTCGTCCTTGGCCAATGGAAGCTAGTATGGATTCCATTTCAAGGACAGACATTAAGCTGGTTTAGATGTACTTATCAGATCGTACTATTTTGTCTATTTAAATGGGGAATAATCAAAGACAATGTCAATAGACTATGGAGTGCCACAAGGATCAGTGTTAGGCCCTCTGCTATTCTCATATGCTGCCACTTGGTAATATTATAAGAAAACATGGAATTAAATTCCATGACACTCAATTATATATTTCATCACAGGAAGATGAAAACACTAACTTATCTTTATTGACAGAGTCTTAAAGATATAACAAGCTGGATGACGTGTAATTTCCTGCTATTAAATTCAGATAAAACAGAGGTATTACTTATTCGTCCAAAAAAAGAAAGAAAGAAAGAAAGAAAGAAAGAAAGAAGAAAGAAAGAAAGAAAGAAGAACACCCACAAAACTTCTTGAAATACAACTTTAATTTAGAAGGATGTCCTGTTACTTTATAGCCTCGTGAGACTATCCTGATCTCCGCAAGCTTTCAAGGTTTCACTCGCAGATCAGTCTGGATACTTTCAGTTAAAGAAAATTTGGGAGCAGTTCACCAAACGAACGTCCAATCAGTGTTGGCTTTGAGGCGGGTTGAGGTGTGACGCAACGAGAAGCGCGACAGTTTTCCTTTTTACGTTTTTTTAAGGTTTTTTTTTTAGTTTTTCTTTTGCCGACATGTTTATTTGCTGAGCTAACGAGCCTTTACCTGCAGCAGCAAGAGTAGCCTGGCTTGTGGTTTTGTTTTCGTCGTCGCTCTGTTAGTACGTCATATGCTTCATTGATCTGATTGGTTGATTTGGCCCGTCTATCACCAACATAGGCCAATCAGCTAACCAGTATTTTCGCCCCTTTCCAAAACTACTTCAACGGAAGGTTTCCAGATGGATATGCGGAGCAAATCCATCTGGCGGAGTCAGGTTAGTTACTTTATCCACTACAGTAAAAGCCCTGGGTGTTCAGCCTGGTCTCATTGTTAATACGTAGGTATTTTACGTTTTTGCAAAGATAGAAAACATACTTTTTAGTACGTTTTGATAGATGCTGAAACGTATAATATCGTCATATCTGCAACATTTAAACGTAACATTATTCCGTTTTTACAGCTAAAAAACGTAAAGTGTTTACGTATATTCTATAGCATACAGATATCTGTATAATTTCCCTTTTTACTATTTTATAGATAAATGTAAGATCCCATAACCCTAATCCCAAACCTAAACATACCCATTTTATACATAATATAAAAAAGGATAAAACTGTGTTGGGAAAGGGCAGTTTTATTAACAATATAACGTTAGCATTAAAATCTATTTTGAGCCACCAATCCTACTCCTACCCCTAAACCTACCCATAACAATTCCTTAAAACTAACACGTAACAAACTACAATTATAAAGAAAAACATAACTAACAGACAAGTAAAATCACAATAATCTATTTATTGCGAAAATGTCAAAACCGATACCAAAAGCCGTTCTCATGATGAAGCGTTGCAGTCGCAGTCTTCTCTGGCAGTATTGTAATAGTTGTGCATGAAGTACAGAGCAGAAATGAAATTATAATCAATTAAAATGTTAATCCGGCTTCGGTTTGCGCTTCTCCGTTTCAAATGATTAACCGCAACCGTCTCACAGTCCTTCATGTCGCAATCTGTGACAAAGCAGGGAAGAGCCAATGAACGTTTGATATCACTGCCGTAAAAGATGACGTATTGATTCTCAAGGGCGCATTTTTTAATTTGAATTCATCACCAGCGCGGGGTTTGACACGGTCGCTGCTGAGAATGGAGACGAAGGTCACGACTGGATAAGAGGCTGAATTAGGAGTTGTTTCTTGCATACAACTATGGATTCTAAAGATTTGGATTACATCAAACTAATAAAATTGATGTCTTTTGTGAATTTTGTTGTGTTTTATAGGAGAAAATGCTTTATGTGTTTCAAGGTAAATAAACAAAACGGTTAAACGAGTAACTTAAATAATGTATTTTTAAGGTTTTATAGTGTATTGTTTAACACCATGCAGGCGAAACGAGCAAAATGTTAATATTTATGAGTATTATATCAATAAATGCGACTGAAAACTTAATTAATAAGACAGTGGAATGCAATAGAGTCAAAACATAATGCTACGATATTAATATGCATAAATTGTGATACGTACAAATGTGTACGTCGGTGGATTTGTTCATATGTAAATAAATGACGTTTTTGTGCCGTCAATACGTAAATATTTTACGTTTTAGTACTGTAAATACGTCTGTATTATACGTTTCTGCGCATATAAAACGTAATTATATATACGTATGATAGAACGGCACTTTACATACAAATACATACGTATTCTCATGAGATCACGTTGGGTGTTACACTAGACCGCAATTCGTCTTTAAAAACACATTTCACATTTTCACAAACACAACAGCCTTTTTCCCGCCTTAGAAACATTGTTAAGCTACGTAACATGCTATCTGTTTCTGATGCAGAAAAGTTAGTTCAAGTATTCTTGACCTCTCATCATGAAACAGTGGCTTTTACTAGTGCCCTGCCTTTGCCCTTGCGTGTGCTCTGTGCTGGCCTGTGCTGTTGGCGATGTGGCCTCTGATTGAATTCACAAAGTCCTTATAAGGCCATCAGCTTGATCAGAGAGCTCTTATCATATGCGACACCTTGGCCTTCAGTGGAAGCCTGGAGACATGGATTGCTCAAATGAGTGTCACGCTGTGGACTTGATCAAAAGCAGCAGAGTGTCTTGTGTCACAGAACCAGCTGGAGAAACCAGAGGCCTGTTCTACACTGGCTGTAAGGCCCATTACAAATCAATCACATGTTCCTTCCCTCCGCCTCTTTCATGTGCTAGTACTGCTGTAACCAACTGTAATCACTAATGAAACAAACAGAAATCATGATCATTAGGAATAAATCATACAAGGATATAATAAAACTTGCACAAAGTTGCAGAAGGCATCGGTCACTTGATATAAATTGAATTAATTGTGTAATGTCAATTAATTCATTAGTCAATTTAATCACAATATATGATACGGAAATGCATGCACTGTGTTCACTGTGTTTTTTCACATGCTTTTGCAACAGATATAGCTAGATCGTAAACAAAACAAAAGACACGCCGCACACACTCGTTTGGGCTTGCGAGCCGGCCAAATAGTTGGTTAATGTTACGTTTTGAGTGGATGACGAGCGCGAGATGCTGAAATGGATGCCAGTAAGCATCTAAATGGAAAGTTTCCTTTTAAAAAGTTGTCAAATGGTTCCATTGACAAGACCAAAATTATCTGTGTGTTTGTCGTTGCTGAACTGAGCGAATCATCATCGAAGCATGTCCATTCTGAAATACCGCTTGATGATGGCCAAGCACACACACAGCTGATGCGAATTCTCCGCCCCTCGTCAATATCAGAACCTCGTCAGGATTTCTTTCACACTTTTATTGATGGACAGTGTTACATTGTGTGAGAGATTATTTGCTCAAAGTGAGAATTGTAGTGAGAATTTTAGTCTGAATTTGAACACAGTACATGCCAATGATGTTTTCAATAAAAAAAACAACCAAAAAAAAAATCAACATTTGCACAAAGCAAGCCAATCCACTTTTCCATGCTGATAAGAACATTAAAATGAGAAAAAAAATAATGGGACATAAAGAAATCAAGAGACATTTAGAATAGATAAAAATTAGCGATTAATTGCGATTAATCGAGTTAACTATGTGACATTAACACAATTAATCACGTTATTAAGTATTTTAGTCGTTTGACAGCTCTAATATATATATATATATGAACCTCATCAAAGAAATCAAAAGATATAAAATAATAAAAATGTATATATATATATATATATATATATATATGTATATATATATATATATATATATATATATATATATATATACATATATATATATACATATATATATATATTCTAATATATATATATATATATATATATATATATATATATATCGCACATTTTTATCTATTCTATATATCTTCTGATTTCTTTTGATTTCTTTTTGTTACATTATTTTTTCTCATTTTAATGCTCTTATCAACATGGAAAAGTGGATTGGCTTGTTTAGTGCAAATGTTTTTTTATTATTATTATTGAAAATAACATTGGAATAGTGTTAAATTTCACACTATATAAATAATCTTCACACAATGTAACACTGTCTATCAATAAAAGGGTGAAAAAAATACTGACAGGTCCTAATATTGACGAGGGGTGGAGAATTCGCATCAGCTGTGTGTGTGCTTGGCCATCATCAAGTGGTGTTTCAGACAGGACGTGCTGCGATGATGATAGCTCAGTTCACAACGACAAAACACACAGATCACTTGGTCTTGTCAATGGGACAGTTTGGCAACTTTTTAAAAGTAAACTTTCCAATTCAGAATCTTAGGGCATCCATTTCGGTGTCTGCGCTCATCATCCACTTAAAACGTAACGTTACTATTTGGCCGGCTCGCAAGCCCAAACGAGTGTGTGCGGCACAAACATCCTCGCGCTGCGCTCTGAAACCCATTCATTTCAATGGCTTGCGCCGCGCGAGGACGTTTTGTTGCTTCTTCGACCAAAGAGCAAGCGGATCTAGCTAGATCGAAAACAAAACAACAGGCATGCCACAAACACACGTTTCGGCTTTGACTGGATGACGAGCACGAGACGGCGAAATGGATCAGGACGCATGCCGCGTCCTGTTGCAAAAGCATGTGACAAAAAGACCGTTAATCGCGCGATAAAAAAATTAACGCCGTTAAAATGGGTTTTGCGTTAACGCCGTTAATAACGCGTTAAACTGACAGCCCTAATATATATATATATATATATATATATATATATATACACACACACACACACGCATATGTATATATATATATATATATATAAGGGTGTAACGATACACGTGTTCTGTATCTGAACCGTTCGGTATGAGGCTTTCGGTTTGGTTTTCGGTACGCATTTTTAAGTCTAACGGTTCCGTCGGTTCATTTGTCCTGCCGACCAACATTCAACATTCGTTATTCAAATGTATGCGCGTCGCGCGTGGCAAGCGCGTTCATAATGTAAGAGACGCTGGCGTGACCACAACATTGTCCAACATCAAATGGCAAATGTAATGTAAGCGGAACGAACCTGAGCTACTCGTTATTGTGTGGTTGTCTGGATCACGAACCGTTTATCAGTTTGGACCAATGCAGCGCGAGCCGATCTTGATCAGCACTGTTACTACACAGCTAAATCCAGTGAAGAAAACATTTGAATTCGCCACTGAAGTAATAACATCGCTGCGAGATCTAGTGAGAAACATTCACATTTCTCCATTATTAACGGATCAAACAGCGCTGACGTGGAAACCAGGAAGAAACATTGTGCCATGAATAAACTATCCAGTGTCCACAGATCAGCAACATGACCAAGGATTTACTGTATAACACTACTATCTGTAAGTTTGACAGGAATAGTAGGCTAATAATGCTTTCAAGTAACATCACGTCTGTTGTATTTTGACATTATCAATACAATTGCTGCCCTCAAATGTTAATCTAAACTAAAATAAACCTTTGTTTATAACTACTACAATATTACATTTCATTTTGTCCAAAGAGCTGTTGTTTTATATGCTCCTAAGAAAAGTCAAGTTTAGTTCCATCATTGCTCAAAGTTAAAAAATATCATACTTTATGATGTTAGTTTTAATAAAAATATAATTAAAAAAATATTAAATCAAGGAAATTTCTCTGCCATTTCTTTTTGCTGTATTTGAAACGTACCGAAGCCGTGACCACAAGTGTCTCGTCTCGAACTGAACCGTGAATTTTGGTAAACCGCTGCACGCCTAATATATATATATATATATATATATATATATATATACATACACTCACCGGCCACTTTATTAGGTACACCTGTCCAACTGCTCGTTAACACTTAATTTCTAAGCAGCCAATCACATGGCGGCAACTCAGTGCATTTAGGCATGTAGACATGGTCAAGACAATCTCCTGCAGTTCAAACCGAGCATCAGTATGGGGAAGAAAGGTGATTTGAGTGACTTTGAACGTGGCATGATTGTTGGTGCCAGAAGGGCTGGTCTGAGTATTTCAGAAACTGCTAATCTACTGGGATTTTCACGCACAACCATCTCTAGGGTTTACAGAGAATGGTCCGAAAAGAAAAAACATCCAGTGAGCGGCAGTTCTGTGGCGGAAATGCCTTGTTGATGCCAGAGGTCAGAGGAGAATGGCCAGACTGGTTCAAGCTGATAGAAGGGCAACAGTGACTCAAATAACCATCCGTTACAACCAAGGTGGGCAGAAGAGCATCTCTGAACGCACAGTACGTCGAACTTTGAGGCAGATGGGCTACAGCAGCAGAAGACCACACCGGGTGCCACTCCTTTCAGCTAAGAACAGGAAACTGAGGCTACAATTTGCACAAGCTCATCGAAATTGGACAATAGAAGATTGGAAAAACGTTGCCTGGTCTGATGAGTCTCGATTTCTGCTGCGACATTCGGATGGTAGGGTCAGAATTTGGCGTCTACAACATGAAAGCATGGATCCATCCTGCCTTGTATCAACGGTTCAGGCTGGTGGTGGTGGTGTCATGGTGTGGGGAATATTTTCTTGGCACTCTTTGGGCCCCTTGGTACCAATTGAGCATCGTTGCAACGCCACAGCCTACCTGAGTATTGTTGCTGACCATGTCCATCCCTTTATGACCACAATGTACCCAACTTCTGATGGCTACTTTCAGCAGGATAATGCGCCATGTCATAAAGCTGGAATCATCTCAGACTGGTTTCTTGAACATGACAATGAGTTTGCTGTACTCAAATGGCCTCCACAGTCACCAGATCTCAATCCAATAGAGCATCTTTGGGATGTGGTGGAACGGGAGATTCGCATCATGGATGTGCAGCCGACAAATCTGCGGCAACTGTGTGATGCCATCATGTCAATACTGGACCAAACTCCCTGAGGAATGCTTCCAGCACCTTGTTGAATCTATGCCACGAAGAATTGAGGCAGTTCTGAAGGCAAAAGGGGGTCTAACCCGTTACTGAGCATGGGGTACCTAATAAAGTGGCTGGTGAGTGTATGTATATATATATATATATATATATACATATATATATACATATACATATACATATATATATATATATATACATATACATATACATATACATATACATATATATATATATATATATATATATATATATATATATATATATATATATATATATATATATATATATATATATACATATATATATATGGATATTTTGTTGTCAATTAAAAAAAGAAAATAAAAAAAAGTAATTGTCTACTCACTCAAGTTACTTGTAAGTTGAGGTCCCTGCCAAGGGAAGCGAGTACCACTAAAATCGTTGACATGGTCGGCTTATATCAGATTATAAGAGACCCTTCTTGAAACACTGAGACTTTTCCTTGGTTGGTTGCAACACTTCCTCCAAGTATGTTTTTAGCACCAAATTACAACCTGGTGTTTGGTAGGTCAGAAAACAGCATCTTGAGAAAGTCTGTCTCCATTAGGATTTTCCTTCAAGTTGATTTGAGCAGTTCTGGCAATGGCATCACATTATCATATTATCTAATAGTCAGTCACACAGATCCAGTATCATCTCTATGACACAGAGCAGTCTGTGACTGACACACATTCATCTCTCATAGAGTGGGCTTCAATACTCCATGAACCTCTCTTCACACGCAAACAGCCCATGGGGTTGGATGACATCCAATAGCTGTGAGTTAATTCATTCCCATCAAATCTGATTAATGATAACTGACTCCAGAAGCATTAACTTGATCATGACTGAGACAATACGACATGCGGCTCTCCAAATTGGTTTTTGAAGGGGATGCCGGTGTATCCTATTTTTCTTTGAATTAAATCCCAATTTTTTGAGAACTGTCTGGTAATTAGCCATGACACCTGCCCTGAACGGATGTCTTGTCCTTTGGCATGCGGGCTTCTGTGAGCCAGGATATTTGATGCATAAGAGGAGGTATGGCAGAGAGTAGCAGGTTCAATCCCATCAATCCACCTCCACCACTGCATGGCCGCCAAGTGATTGATAGAAGATCTCGTGATTGGTGGTTCGTTATGTGGGAACACCATAAAGAACTGTTATATTTCAGCTTTGTTTTAAGCATTTATTTGCAACGTTCTCTCTTCAATCTCTTTTTGTCATGTGCATGAGAAAATTTGAAGCAAACTAAACCAACACATTTGCCATGTTCACACATTGCAATATTGAAGCAATTATATTATCCAGCAGTTAAATATTTTTTGCAGCACCATCTGTGACCTTTTTATCTAATTTGACTCATTTACAATAAATGACTGTTAATTTTGTTGTTGTCCTTGATGACAAACTGACTATGCTGACTGCAATTTAATTTTGATATAATTTATGGATTTTCATTTGGAATTTTCAACCAGAACTTTCTTGAATACATTTCTCATATATAAATGGCTGAAGAATGTCCTTTGAACTGTAGTTTAAATGCATCTCATTATTAATCTGAATGAAAACCTTCACATGATTATTATTTTACATATTAATATGATTTCATTACATTTATGATTCAATGTAAGCAGTGAAACAGGACAAAGTAAGACAAAATACACCCAAGACTTCTCTACCAGGGGTGTGTAAATAAGTAAGTGATTAATGTAATAAAAAGCTACATTTGACTCGATTAAAAGTTTAAGAATCTAGCCAAAATGTTTTTTTTTTCTTTTTTTTTCTGAGTGTAAGTTAACAACATTAAAGGTTTGCTATTAATAGTACAAACATTAACTTTTTAATTAGCATTTGAAATAGACTGATGCAATCAAGGGACAGAGGATAGTATCTTCAGCTTCTGCACAAAGTTTGTTACAAGTTTTTTCAATACAAATGTACTCAATGTCCTCTCTACATCATCTTTAAACATTTTAGAAAGTGTTAAGAGAAGGATCGATTTTTAGTGGGTAACTGGAAAAAGAAAGCACACATGCACATTCATGGAAAGTAGTATACCATCTTGTGACACCATCTTGCACACAAAATAGGATAGTGGAATACGCAAATTAAGATGCATTGCTCAACTATGCAAAATATAAAAAATAGTTGTGCTTGCTTTGTCTCTCTGCAAAGATGCCAGTAAGGCACATAGAAGGGACAAAACATGGACAAACTGATTGGGATTATGCTTCTTAACTATACATAAATCACTGTTGAGTTGAAACAGCCAGAGGAATTTCATTAACCATTCACCCAAAAAGTAGCCCAAGTAGCCTTAATTAAATCTGTTCATCATACAAAGCAATCAAGTCTCTTCAGAAAAGTTGGACTAGACTGCTTAATTTCAACGCATTGCCATCTCAGGGTGTCATTTAACTGTGGATTTTGACCATGTGTAAATTCAGACGCACATGGCAACCTTTAGCGTCAGTTAGATGACGCGGGTAGGTTTAGGTCTGGGGTAGGGTTAGGGTTTGACCACTAGGAGGCACGTCTCATATTGACGCTAAAGTGTGTCGGATGTTGACGGATGGTCAAAAGCGTCAGTTATGCCTCGTTTCCACTGAGGGGTACGGTACGAGTACAGTATACAGTACGGGTCGGGTACACACCATGATCAGGCTTGCGTTTCCATTCGCCAACAATACCCTTACTTGATAGGCGTGGTGTTTGCTGGAAAGAAGCGATCGACGTCATTTTCACGCGAAGAAAGCGACATAGTAAACAACAATGGATGAAAGACAGACAGATCGTGTGTTCTTGCTTCTCTTGGCACTCAGCTCGCTCTGGCTCTACGACTTCGGTTATCTCTTGTATGTACATTTTAGGCAATAATAAAACGAAATATGTTATAAAACACCACTCTGCTTCTTTTCGATTTCATTTCAATACATTTTAAACGTTATAAAGCACACAAATGTGGTTCAGGCAACGCACAGCCTATTGATTATATTCACTGCATGTATGTAATGTTATATTTATAACAAAACTAAATATAAAACACAACCCTGCCTCTTTTCGTTTAAATTTAAAAATATTAAACATATTCCATGCAACATGTAATGTATTGCATATTGAATCTGGTACAAATGTTGCAATAAACAACAGATTATCTTGTAATAAAATTTAAAAAATGACAAAATTATCTCTTTTTGTGGAATTTCAGTTTTATCAATAATAGCCATTATAAAAGTATAAGTAAAAGGTACAAACAGATATACAGTAAAGCTTAAATAACATAAAGAAACAATTCAGTCAGTCAAATATACAAATTCAGCGCTCAAAGATATGAAACTTCACGTAGCCTTCTCCCAAAGCTATTGGCCAGGGAACGAATTATAGATTCACGAGACCAAAGATCACCTGTTAGGTTTATACAAGACGAACTATATCTCATGTTTAACCACTACAGAGACGTCCGAGTCAGCGGCAAACGTCAGGATGACTAGCCGATGAAAGGCTGTTCCAGGCGGGGACACGAGCGCGAGCGTCCGGTGATCGCTTGAAATGGATCTCAGTCAAATTATCATAAATCTATAAATAAACCACAGATTTGAGCTTTAAAAAACTACTTTCTCGCCTGAAAAACTCTTAAAACTATATTTCGTGACACAATAACAGTAGTATTTTATTTCAACTGTATGCTTCTATGCCCTTGTAGCAAGCGCGAGTGACGATACTCTGTCCACCAATCACCGTTCTGCAGTGAGTCTAGCTCCACCTTTTAGTACCCTTTCACTGTGCTAGGTACCCAACGGAAGGGTACACAAAAGTGGTACGGTACGGTTCGGCTTTTTGGTACCATTCACAACTTTTGACAGTGGAAACGCAAATAATTGCGTACTCGAACTTTGAACGTTGCATCGTGACCACGCCATTAGATGACGCCTTGGCGATGAGAACGGGCCGTTAATTCATATGGATTAAATGTTGAATCTCTTTATTAACATGGAATCGTTAAAGTGGTAGACATCGTAGCTGTCAACATAGGTGCAGAAAGTTCTCTGAAATTTCATCAAAAAGATCTTTATTTTCATTCAAGATGAACGGAAGGCTGTGTACTGACAGGATGTTAGTTGCAATTTATGAACAGTGAGCATTGTGACCTTGAGCCAAACACCTTAACACTGATATTACTCCAGGGGACAGGCCCAATAAGAAGAGCACTTCCAGTTGTTTAAGATTCGAAAGCAACACAGGCTTGTTGGAAAAACGTGCCTGTGGTGATAATTTCTGGAAACTGATTTTGTTACTTCTTACACATTTTAGGGCCCTGTTAAAGTGAATGTCCAAATAGTAGCACTAAAAGCATGTTCAATTTGATCCAAAGCAGATTACGTTGGCTATTATGCATGCATCACAGCATTTCAGAAATTAAATGTCTGGGAAGTTGCACTGAAAGGTTATTGCTCGATCATGTTTTAAAAGTAATGTAAAACGTAACGTAAACCTGCTACACCAGATCAGTGGTGCAGATCGTCACGCAGGTATATGCCGTATCCGACTTGAAAGTGTCAAGGATTTTGATACCGACTAGGAAATGTCAAAGATATCTGTATACCCACTATAAAAGCGCTATGGATTCGTAACAACATGTTTGTTTGGGAGATATTTAAGATATTGAAAGTACCATTTACACAACACCGTTTTTTAACTAATGACAGAAAACGTTACATGCGTTTCGGTGGTTCATTTACATGACAATCAGGGGCGGAGTGGGACCAAAAAATCTACTGGGGAAATTTCTGTAGACCACCGGCCCTCGCGCCAGCAGGATTTTAATATAGGATTTATATTTTCACTGATATTAAAGGGAACTTGCTTGTACTATGCTGGAGTAAAGTTTCATAAATGGTTGTTTGTACCAGGAATAATCGAGGGCTCAAACATCTTTTTAGTTAATGAGAGTCTAAGTCTGCATTATCAATGGTGTTTTAGGATGCCAAACAATTATTATAATGTAATAATGATTTATATAATTATTTCCTATGACATAAAATCCATTTAGCTATAAATGTACTATATAAATGAAAATGAGTATTTCAAAAGTATATATTTAGCCTACATTACACTAAAATATATAGGACAATTTAAATACTTTTGTCCTTATTTCTTCACTTGCAAGAAATAAACCCTTGAGCTTTTATTCAGGAGAAAACACCAGATGACCATGATGATCGCGTGAGCAAAGTAATCACGCGCAGGACAAACAGGATGCTATTCTTAAAGTCTTGTGCTGTTTTATAAAGGCAAAACCATATCATGGTTTCAATTTTAGTTCGTTGGCAAAATATAACGCTAGAGACCTTAATGTTAGGTTATACATTTTACATCTTTACATATGTCTATGTGTCGGGAAAAGGGAGAAGAGAGAGTTCGGCAAAAGGCAGATTCGAACTCGCGACGAATGCATAAGCTGCAATCAAGCACTCCAGGCTCACACCCTACGAGCTACGCCACTGTAGCTATTCCGTTACGGGCGTCTTTTTGCTATAAAGACAGGCACTTAGTGCAAATATATGCTCCGTTATAGTAAAATGTAAAAAAAAATAAAAAATAAAAAAATTCTTCCCCTCGCTTGGGCCTCAGGTGCGCATGTGCGAACTTGCAATAAATATATTTTTTCAGATCGGCCCGCGGCCTCAAAACACTACCGGCCCACCGGGAAACTCCTCGACTCTCCCAAATGCCACTCCGCTGACTGATGACAATTGCGTTTTGGGGGCCTGAAAACACTTTTTTGAAAATGTTTAAACAATAACATGAGGTAAAGACACACTTGAAGTAACCATAGCTTTTTTTCTACAAGTCTTTGAGCCATTTTATCACAACCCGTGTTTTACAGGACTTGCATCCTCAAGCTTTTTACATTGTGCAATTCTGCAATTCAATTCTGTACCAGGTGAGCTACTGAGAAAGTTTACTACATCAGAAAATCCCAACACATTCTCATCCTTAGGCCGTCATATAGGTGACGCCATATGACATTTCGTCGAAATACTACGCACATGGCACCCTTTAGCGTCAATATAACACACACTGTTATGGGTAGGTTTAGGTCTGGGATAGGGGCTGCATCTCAAATTGACGGTAAAGGATGCCACTCACCTGTATGACGCCTTGGGTTCTGCGTGTGACGCTAAAGGGTGCCATGTGCGTAGTATTTCGACGAAATGTCATATGGCATCACCTTTATCATCTAAATTGGCAGAGTGTCTCAAAGATATAAAATGCTGGATGACGATGTAATTTCCTGCTATTAAATTCAGATAAAACGGAGGTATTACTTATTGGTCAAAAAAAAAACTACTCACAAAACCTCTTACAATATAGTATATAGTATAGTATATATATATATATATATATATATATATATATATATACACACATATATATATATATATATATATATATATATATATATATATATATATAAGTCTATACAACTTTAATATAGATGGATGTCCTGTTACTTTATCCACTACAGTAAAAGACCTGGGTGTTATAACTTGTCTTTCGAAAATCATATTTCATATGTTACAAGAACAGCCTTTTTCCACCTTAGAAACATTGCTAAGCTACGTAACATGCTATCTGTTTCTGATGCAGAAAAGTTAGTTCATGCATTTATGACCTCGAGACTAGATTACTGTAATGCTTTATTAGCCGGTTGTCCTGCATCCTCAATAAACAAGCTACAGTTAGTCCAATATGCAGCTGCTAGAGTTCTTACTAGGTCAAGAAAATATGATCATATAACACCTATTTTATCATCTCTATACTGGTTACCTATTAAGTTCCGTATCAACTACAAAATACTACTACTGACCTATAAAGCCCTAAATGGTTTAGCTCCTATGTACTTAACAGACCTCCTTTCACCCTACAATCCACCGCGTTCTTTAAGATCACTAAATTCAAGGCTTCTGGTCATTCCTAGGATATCTAAGTCCACTAAAGGAGGGAGGGCGTTCTCACATTTAGCTCCAAAACTCTGGAATAGCCTTCCCGAGTACGGTCCGAGGCTCTGACTCACTGACACAGTTTAAAACTAGACTAAAGACGCATTTCTTCAGTCAAAGCATTCACATAATGCTTACCTTTTATTCCTCCGTTATGCCATACGGAACCGTTTGCCGCTGAAACTGCTTAACGCACCAGTGGGGCTCAACAGCCTTTTAGACAAACGGGTCAGCGCGTATGGCTGGGTTGCGGAGAGTTTGTGAGATTTTTTCAACACCGTACTCCTGTACAATGGAAATCATTATGAACATCAGCTATGCTAATTATTTCCCATCTGCCTTTCTGCTGTTATCGCGGGACTTTTCCGAGAAAAATGGCGTTCATCAGGTCCAGTTTGTATCCAGCCTCTCACGGGGATTTCAGATGCCCCAACGCCTGTGATGAGATGACTCAACGCTGGCGATATGTTATGGCTCCGTGTTATATATAAACAATATTTATATTTAATATTTACATATAAACAATATGAATGTGAAGCCAGAGGAGAGACTGGCCCCCGACTGAGCCTGGGTTCTCCCAAGGTTTTTTTTTCCATCCAATCTGATGGAGTTTTAGTTCCTTGCAACTGTTGCCTTGATTTGCCTTGCTTTGGCTTGCTTAGTTGGGGTTATTTAATATTTAATATTTAACAATATTATTTATCTGTGTTGTACTACTTTCATGTTATCACTTTGAAGCTGCTTTGACACAATCTGTATTGTAAAAAGCGCTATATAAATAAATGTGACTTGACTTGACTATATGACACCAAATGATGATGACGGGCTCAAAAGCCATACATATGGAGCTGGATATGTGATGCAAACAGTTCAGAATTATTTCATCAATTCAAAGAGGAAAATACAGAAAGTATTGTGTGCATGGAACCATGAAAAAATAAGGCAATAACCTGCCCCTGTAATCCATAATTCATGTGGAAAAGAATAAAAGTTGTTGGTGTTTTACTGCCATTAGTGTTCATTTCAACTGGACACTGCAGTGATTTAAATGCTTTTTTTGTGTTTCATTAATCAATTATAAGATGAAATCAATTCAGCAATAAGCAGCTCCAAAGAGGTCTTTTTAATACTGATTCAATTCAATTCAATAACAGTGCCAATGTTGTAATGTATGTTTTAGAGTTTTGCAAAAATGGAAAAATAGAGTTGGATAAAAGTGTCTGCTAAATGCACTCAATAAAATTATATGTTCGCTTTAATTAATTTTAATTTGTCAACAGGTTCCACATAACCGGATTACTGTTAAACGAACATAATTTGTTCATGTAACTTCAACATAATAGAATTATGTAATTTTAAATTACCCAATTTAAGTAGTCTCAACGTGAATTTTTAAAGGCTTCCTGACATGATTTAAAGGCATTTTATTATATTCATTCATCCATTTATATTTCATTTGATTCAGTGACATTTAATTAAATTGATAGACTATAGCTAGCTATTTGCTAGCAGAAGCACATATTAGCATCTTGAATGCTATGATTTACATGCTCCTTCATTCAAAGCAATTGAATACAATTGCTGCGTCCCAATTCGCATACTATCCATCCTGAAATAGTATTCGAAATAGAATTAGTACGTCCCAAACCGTAGTATGTTGAAATGAGTGTTTCAAAGATACCCGGATGGTCTACTATTTCCGGTCAGAATCCGAAGTGTAGATCGGTGCACACTCTAACGGCTGATATTGCCCACAAATCATTGCGCGGTGGACGAGGATTCGGTTAGAACTACAAACACGAGTAAAAATGTTAAAAAACTACAGACACGGAGGGCGTGCGAGTTCTGCGCTGGTCCCGCGGCTGTGTAGAGAGGTTTAGATAAAGAGGTTTGAGTGATTAATTATCACTATCTAACCGGACGAAAATGAATTTATTCAATGTTGTCCACATTATATTGCATATGCAGCAGCATTGTGAACTTTTGTAAAGACACGTTTAGCCATTACTTTTTAAATGCATCATTATATTCAAATTGCAAACACGAGGAGAGTATCTGCATGAAAGACCCACGACTGGCAGATGAACGTGCTCTGAAACGGTAGGAAATCAAATGAGATAGAATGGAGGATTTTAACTGTGACAAGATGATTGACAGGGCAGTTTACGGTGACAGGATGCACGCAGCACGTGACAGAGCCGTCCTGTTAAAGATGACGTGATAGTACGTCCCAAAGCTTGCCTACTCTTTTTGCTGCACACTCAAAAGTATATACTTTTTCTTCACAAAAAGAGTACATACTTTTAGGGCGTAGTATAAGTAGGCGAATTGGACGCAGAAATGAAATCAGTCCACAGCCAAACAAAATGCTCCACTCTTCTCCACAATGGTAACCTACTGTAATTTACATGGTTTAATAATTCCAATATAATTTAACATTAAACACTATTACACACTATCAAGTCTTCCCCTTTTTTACAATTTCTCAAAAAAAAACAACAACATAAAATAACACTTAATTTTGACATTTATTCTCTCTTAATTGTAACCGTATGCAAAGCATGCTGGGAACTCAAAAGCACTGCCCAGTTTCAGTTAAGGCAACACAAATCAATCGTGCAATCCAACACAAACGGATTAAGTAAACTTAAATTGTTCGTAGATTTAAGCAGATTGAACACAATAAAATTAAGTTTGGGCAAAATGGCAGTCTGGCTCACACTATACTGCCACCCTCTGGATGTACACTTTTTTACTTAACATAACTGGTTTGTGTTTAGACAACACATTAGGATTTTGTGTAGGAGTTGAGACACAATTACATAGACCTTAATAGAAAAAAACATGTAATGTCAAAAAAACACAATTATTATAAGTAAACTATATATAAATATATTATGTAAAGTGCACAACCTCCCTAGTTTCATTTTTTTTGAGTGTGACTATCACAGCAGTGAAGTCTCCAGCTTTGTTTAAGACCTACCATATAACATTTGTATCAAAAATCAGTGTGAATGCACTTCTAACATACCAAAGTAAGAGATGATTAAACATCCTTGTTTAATCCTATAGAAAAACAATTCTTACCAAACAATCATACGGTCTACTCTAAAATTACAGCATTTTATTGTTTTTAAACCCTCAACCCTTAGCCAATTTGCCTGGGAATATTGTCTGGGGTCCAACAAGGATGTGAATCCAGGAACATGTCCTACTTGAGTAAATCACATTAAGTGAGCTGCAGTGCGGGTTTGTTTCAGCACTGCAGGATTGGGGGTTAACATGTGATACAAATAAACCACAGCGGGATGTGAGAACAGGAAAACACAATTTGTGCCAATTTACAGCTAAATAAGCACAAACGGGATACAAGGTCAACACGTGGTGTCTCAACTCGATAAGGTACAGCAGAGAGGACAGCACACACACACAGGCGTACCCCTTCGGTTTTAATAGAAAGTGCTACATCACTGTGAGGCCATTTCTATTTTGAAAGTTGCATACTACAAGGTCTGCTAATTACGATGATTAATTCACACAAAGCATGAGTAACGTCCTCAAGAGGGTGTTGGTGTGTGTGTGTGAGGCTGAACATGTAATTCAGGCACTGCGGTGATGTGCATCACCATGGCCTGCTTTCACAACACCTGAGAGTACTTGCGAATTTCCCTGATCTCAGCTGTTCAAACCTTTTTTTTAGTCTTTGCCGTAGTCATGACGCAGCTACAGTCTCCTAGACTACGAGACAGAAAAAGGAAGCCTAAACACATCTGCAAGTAAGCAACTGCAAAAACCCAGACTAATTTACAGCGAAACAAGCTTCTACTCAGACTGAATTTATGACTAAATAGAGAATTAATCCGAAGCAAAGATTTCTGAAGGGTAACAGTCAATTTCAGTGCGGTTGTGAAGAAAATCGATAAAAACTCTTCAAACTTAACTCTTGAATGAAGAGCTCGGGGGCTAAAAAATTAGAGAATTACCTTATCAAACTGAAAACGCTTCAGCGTGGCGTGAAATCATATTACAGTGTACCTGTCAGAAGTTATTGCAGTCACAGCAATGGCGCCGACCACAGGGCCTATTCACTGTTTGTTTTAATCTACATTCTCCATATGACAAGGGCAGCTGTCAGAAGGCTGGCAACACGCAGATCATTAGCGATGGCTTTATCCGTAGATTTGGAAACAATATTCCGTCACCCGTTTCAACGTGCCTTGAGGACCAAGAAAGCTGAAAATAAAAGCCACCGGTTCACAGGAAGAGTAGAGAAGGGCTTGAATAATTGAGTTGTGATCTTAAACTAACCTTTAATGTGTCCTTGCGGTTTGATTACCTGCTATTTTTTTATGTTAAGAACTCGCAGGTTCACAACAGCAGACTTAAGAGCTGATAGATTTAATTCCAGGGGATTCCAACAAGATCATTATCCAATGACATTGTGCTCTTGCCAAAGGCACAAACATGTAGTTTTTTTTGGTTTTTATGGAGGTATATTTGGAGCTTTCCCCTTTTCTGCAAATAAGATACATTATTTTTGAGATGCTAATTATCACCCCTCAAGACTGTGGCATTGTTTTCTGCACAGTTTGGGGGAACCAGTGTTAATTTTGTTAATGAAACTGCTGACAAAATACATTTTACCTGATGGAGGCTTTTTTATTAATTATTTTGTCAACAATAATGAAGACAAGATGCAAGATGCAATTATTAAACAGTTTTAATTAAAAACACACTGTTGACATAAACATGAGGGGAAAACACTGCGAGTTATTAACAGCAAACTAACATTGTGTTTGAAAGAAAATGCAGGAAAGATAATTCACCTTTGGCTAAGCCCCGCCCCCCTTAGTTACTGTTGCTACGATCCGTCAAACTTCATCTGGGCTCTGGTTTGGTTTCAACATGGCTTATGCTGTGACAGCTCTTCCTGCTGAAATGTTATCAAACTTTTATAAAGCAGCAAATAAAGTGTCCAATAGAAGCAGTGGTGGAAAGAGTACTGAAAAAACATACTTAAGTAAAAGTACCAGTACATTCCAAAAAATGTAGTGTGAGTAGAGTAAAAAGTACTTGTCCAAAAAACTACTTGAGTAAGAGTAAAAAAGTACCTTATTTAAAAGTACTCATGAGTAGTGAGTACTGAGTACTGAGGTGCGGATACCCCTTATAATAAACACTGTGTGCACTAGAATTTATAAATTAAAAAAAAAATGCACATACTGCAATTCACATTATATTTTGTTCTTTGTAAAAAAGATTGAAGAATATCTATCATCCATCTTTTTAAAATGCATCAAATCAGTAGACTCATCTCCATTTAAATCATATTATTTTGGGGAGAAAGCATTTAAAAAAAAAAAAAATATATATATATATATATATATATATATATATATATATAAATATAGCTGCGAGCAGCGATTGCGGGCCCAAGCCGGTGGCACCGCAACCCGGTGCCTAAAGGCACCGGGATGGCGGTACCGCCGGCTTTGGCCCTCCATCGCTGCTCGCAGCTTATATATATATATATATATATATATATATATATATATATATATATATAAAGCCGGTGGCACCGCCACCTTGGTGCCTTTAGGGTTATTCTGTACGACGTGCAAAAACGTAACCCCTGCTTTGGAATACATACTAGTATGTATTCCACAATTGGAATACATACTGAACATACTGAGTCAGAACTGAATAGTTGATATCTGAATGACAGATCACCATAGAAGTCAATGGAAAAATGTGACTAGTAACAAAAGAATAGTTACTAGTCACCATTGAAATAAGTACTAGTGTCTAATGAATAAGTACTAGTATCTATTTAATAGGTACTAGTATCTAATGAATAAGTACTAGTAAGTACTAGTACTTAATGGAATAGATACTAGTATCTAAAAATAAGTACTAGTAGCATGAAAATAGAGACTAGTAGGTTAAAATGATTAAATGTTAAAACGGCTTGCCATACTCTATCTGTCGTTTCGACTAGTCACAATTACGTTACAGATATCTTAAATGATAATACAAACTATCCAAAATGTAATTACGACTAGAAAGACGTTGTTGATATCTACAATGTTAATTACGAATAGTCAAACTTAGCTTTTAAATGTTAAAGGGCTTGCCATACAGAAGTGTAGGCTCAGAGAGACACTCAACATTTTCAAACCAAAATATCTGACTTTCTGTGGGTCCTAGCTCATGAGTGGAAATTAGAAAGTTGTCCGGCTTGAGGAGAATATATGAATATATGAAACGATGAGATCAACATGTGTACTGAGTTTCATATTATTACATGCAAGCGTGTTTGATTTATGGACCAAGTTTTGGAACCCCGTTCCAGGGGGCGCTGTCTCAGCCCCCTTGCCACACCCGGGTACCATCTTCAGCCCGGCTCTGATGGCTGTGGGATCTGACCTGTGTGCAAAGTTTCAAGAGTTTTCAAACCCATTAAGGGCCCCAAAAGCCGCTAAGAGACTCAAAATCATCAAAAAAAGGAATGTTAAAGTTTGATGCGTTGCTATGGCAACATTATCTGTAGATATTGAATAATGCTTTCACAGCTCTTCATCTGGCGTGTGTTTACATTATACAGATGAAGTTTGAAGCAAATCGGGTAAAAGTAAGAGTGTGATTTCAAAGCATTTTGAAAGTGAAACACTTTCTGCTGCCAGTTGGTGGCGCTATATTTGGCTGCGCTTACACTTGGCATTAACATCGACCTGTATCGGAAATGTTGTCCACATACACATTGAAAAGACCAGTGTGTGGCGCACCTTGCTGATTCGGAATGTCATCCGAATCGGCGGGTCCAGGTTCGGAAGGTAGCTCGAGGACGCTTGTGGTGATCGGGATTCTAGGTGTAAATGTGGCCAGCAATCCAGCCATCGTGTCTGCATTCACAGGTGGACGGACAACTCATTCAAATCCCACCCAGTCTCCCCGCGATGGCTGTGAGAAAATAATGGCCAGACGCAGTTTAGACACAAGATGAAGTCTATTGACTACTACAATAAACGTTTATCTTTAAAACAGTTAATTCAGGCTTACATGATAGCTATGTGCTGTCATTTTTCATTTTAATTGTGCGACATTATTCTAGAACGAGGCAGATCAGCCTGTACATTCACAGTCAGTACCTGGAGATCTTAAATGAGGAGCTGCATGCTGCTTTGCCAGAGGAATAGTCGCAATCTGATTCTTTTTCAATGTTGAATGTTTTTATTGTAATGTCTTTTACATGCTATCACCAATCTACACCATTTCTGTCAATATAGCATCTGCACGCGCCAGAACCTTAAAACCAGATGATCGATGATATGACTTGTTTTATGATCAACCCAGTTATTCTTGTATGATCAACTCTGGAAGTATAACTTCGTTAACATTTTTTTTATCTAATTACTGGAGATTGCAAAGCGAATGAGTGAAAGCAACTGGGACATTGTTTTATTTGCATCATTTTTACTCTTAATCTGGTGTTAGTGCAACATATCTAATTTAAATATTATGCAGGAAACAGAAATCCGCTCTTCTATCCAGATACAGAGGCTACTTAATGTGACCAAATGTAAACTCACCATGTCCTGATTGGCTAATGATCCGATCTGCTTGATCAGATCCACGGTGATCGCATGTTAATGCCAAGTGTAAGACGCAGCCTTTGACTCACAATAGTCACATCCATGTGATCGGCCTCTTACAACGAACACACTGCTGAAGTTTCATCAAGATCAGTTAATGTATGCAGAAGTTTTAACACACTTCCTTTTTGATTTATTTACTTACTTTTTTGATTTATGGACCAAGTTAATTTAATTAATACACTAATTATATAAAACTATTGTCAATGCACTACAATTAAACAGGTTATATGCCTTTACTTATAAAAAAATAAAAATAAAAACTTATTTAAAAAATACCAGGCTTAAGAAATGTATTTACTTTAGCAGGCCAGACACACAGTGAAATGATTAAGCCCCCTCCCCTACACACACACACACACACACACACACACACACACACACACACACACACACACACACACACACACACACACACACACACACACACACACACACACACACACACACACACACACACACACACACACACACACACACACACACACACACACGCGCACACACAAACACACACACACACAGACTGTGTGTCAAGAGACTCAAAGGCAAAGACAGGCCTAGGCTCAGGAAAGAGCATGATCATATTCAAACTACAATATCTGACTTTCTGTGGGTTTGAGCTTATTATTGTTAATTAGAAAGTTGTTTGGCTTGAATAGAACAATATACACGGCAAGTTTTGTAACTGTCAGTAAAACTAACCAAGTTATAACACACTTTATGTGTCCTTTTTTAGTCAAAAAAAATCCGCCACGGCCAAACCGTTCGAGATATCACAAATCCGTCCGGAATTTAGCATCCTCAATGTCTTGACTTCATGCACACCGAGTTTGGTGGTGATTGGTAACAGCATGGGTTGTAATTTGATGTTTTTCTAGGACATTTATTTAAAAAAAAAAAAACATAATTCCCGACTTCCGTTTGAACTGTTCGTAAAACTTAGAGCACGAAAGTTGTTTGGCCTGATGTGATCTATGAGTGTACCGAGTTTCATATTAATCCATGCACGTGTGTTTGATTTATGGACAAATGTTCAAATCCCTAAAAGAATGCATCCTAAAAGAATGGTAAAGTTTGATGCGTCGCCACGGCAACAGTTTCAAAGATATCAAGAATCCATTCATAGGTCTTCATCTGCCGTGTATTTACATTATACAGATGAAGTTTGAAGCAAATCGGGTAAAATAAGAGGGTGATTTCAAAGCATTTTGAAAGTGACACACTTCCTGCTGCCAGTTGGTGGCGCTATAACTTTGACTCACAATAGTCACATCCATGTGATCGTCCTCTTACAGCGAACGCACTGCTGAAGTTTCATCCAGATCAGTTAATGTATGCTGAAGTTATGACACACTTCCTGTTTCACGTTTCTCGCCATAGTTTCGTTTCCTCGCCACGGCCAAACCGTTCGAGATATCAAAAATCCCCACGCAAACTTTCATCCTCAATGTCTTGACTTCACGCTGACCGAGTTTCGTCGAATTTGGATCAGAGCTCTCAGGAGGAGTATTTAAAAGTTCATTGCGTGTGTTTTACAAAAAAACCTCAATAGCCGACTTCCTGTTGGGCTGGGGTAAAAAGTAAGAACGCGAGGTATAGATGAAATTCTGCTATCGACATGTGTACCGAGTTTCATATTATTACATGCAAGTGTGTTTGAGTTATGGACCAGGTGTTCGGACCCCATTCCAGGGGGCGCTGACGAGCCGCCCTGCCACGCCCGGGTACCAGCTTCAGCCCGGCTCTGATGGCCGCGGGTTCTGACCCGTGTGCAAAGTTTCAAGAGTTTTCGAGCATGTTAAGGGCCCCAAAAGTGCCCGAATAGTCGCTAGAAAATAAAAAAAAAAAAAAGAATAATAAATATAAATATAGCTGCGAGCAGCCATTGCGGGCCCAAGCCGGTGGCACCCAACCCCGGTGCCTAAGGCACCGGGATGGCGGTACCGCCGGCTCTGGCCTCCATCGCTGCTCGCAGCTATATTTATATATATATATATATATATATATATATATATATATATATATATATATACAAAGCCGGTGGCACCGCCACCTTGGTGCCTTTAGGGTTATTCTGCACGACGTGCAAAAACGTAACCCCTGCTTTGGAATACATACTAGTATGTATTCCACAATTGGAATACATACTGAACATACTAGTCAGAACTGAATAGTTGATATCTGAATGACAGATCACCATAGAAGTCACTGGAAAAAATGTGACTAGTAACAAAAGAATAGTTACTAGTCACCATTGAAATAAGTACTAGTGTCTAATGAATAAGTACTAGTATCTATTTAATAGGTACTAGCATCTAATGAATAAGTACTAGTAACTAATTAATAAGCATTGGTATGTAATGAATAAGGACTAGCATCTAATGAATAAGTACTAGTATCTAATAAATAAGGACTAGTGTCTAATGAATAAGTACTAGTATCTTTAAAAGGTACTAGTACCTAAAGAATAAACACTAGTATCTAAAGAAAAGGCACTAGTATCTAAAGAATAAGCACTAGTAGCTAATGAATAAGTACTAGTACTTAATGGAATAGATACTAGTATCTAAAAAATAAGTACTAGTAGCATGAAAATAGAGACTAGTAGGTTAAAATGATTAAATGTTAAAACGGCTTGCCATACTCTATCTGTCGTTTCGACTAGTCACAATTACGTTACAGATATCTTAAATGATAATACAAACTATCCAAAATGTAATTACGACTAGAAAGAACGTTGTTGATATCTACAATGTTAATTACGAATAGTCAAACTTAGCTTTTAAATGTTAAAAGGGCTTGCCATACAGAAGTGTAGGCTCAGAGAGACACTCAACATTTTCAAACCAAAATATCTGACTTTCTGTGGGTCCTAGCTCATGAGTGTAAATTAGAAAGTTGTCCGGCTTGAGGAGAATATATGAATATATGAAACGATGAGATCAACATGTGTACTGAGTTTCATATTATTACATGCAAGCGTGTTTGATTTATGGACCAAGTTTTTGGACCCCGTTCCAGGGGGCGCTGTCTAGCCCCCTTGCCACACCCGGGTACCATCTTCCCGGCTCTGATGGCTGTGGGATCTGACCTGTGTGCAAAGTTTCAAGAGTTTTCAAACCCATTAAGGGCCCCAAAAGCCGCTAAGAGACTCAAAATCATCAAAAAAAAGGAATGTTAAAGTTTGATGCGTCTGCTATGGCAACATTATCTTAGATATTGAATAATGCTTTCACAGCTCTTCATCTGGCGTGTGTTTACATTATACAGATGAAGTTTGAAGCAAATCGGGTAAAAGTAAGAGTGTGATTTCAAAGCATTTTGAAAGTGAAACACTTTCTGCTTCCAGTTGGTGGCGCTATATATTTGACTCACAATAGTCACATCCATGTGATCGGCCTCTTACAACGAACACACTGCTGAAGTTTCATCAAGATCAGTTAATGTATGCAGAAGTTTTAACACACTTCCTTTTTGATTTATGGACCAAGTTAATTTAATTAATACACTAATTATATAAAACTATTGTCAATGCACTACAATTAAACAGGTTATATGCCTTTACTTATAAAAAAATAAAAATAAAAACTTATTTAAAAAATACCAGGCTTAAGAAATGTATTTACTTTAGCAGGCCAGACACACAGTGAAATGATTAAGCCCCCTCCCCTACACACACACACACACACACACAGACTGTGTGTCAAGAGACTCAAGAAAGACTCAGGCTCAGAAAGAGCATGATCATATTCAAACTACAATATCTGACTTTCTGTGGGTTTGAGCTTATTATTGTTAATTAGAAAGTTGTTTGGCTTGAATAGAACAATATACACGGCAAGTTTTGTAACTGTCAGTAAAACTGAGCCAAGTTATAACACACTTTATGTGTCCTTTTTTCAGTCAAAAAAATTCTCCAACGGCTTAAGAAAATGTATTGACTCCAGCAGGCCAGACACACAGTGAAATGATTAAGCCCCCTCCCCCTACACACACACACACACACACACAGACTGTGTGACAGGCCTAGGTTTAGAAAGAGCATGATCATATTCAAACTACAATATCTGACTTTCTGTGGGTTTGAGCTTATTATTGTTAATTAGAAAGTTGTTTGGCTTGAATAGAACAATATACACGGCAAGTTTTGTAACTGTCAGTAAAACTAACCAAGTTATAACACACTATATGTGTCCTTTTTTAGTCAAAAAAATCCGCCACGGCCAAACCGTTCGAGATATCAAAAATCCGTCCGGAATATAGCATCCTCAATGTCTTGACTTCATGCACACCGAGTTTGGTGGTGATTGGTAACAGCATGGGTTGTAATTTGATGTTTTTCTAGGACAATTATTTAAAAAAAAAAAAACATAATTCCCGACTTCCGTTCGAACTGTCGTAAAACTTAGAGCACGAAAGTTGTTTGGCCTGATGTGATCTATGAGTGTACCGAGTTTCATATTAATCCATGCACGTGTGTTTGATTTATGGACAAATGTTCGAATCCCTAAAAGAATGCATCCTAAAAGAATGGTAAAGTTTGATGCGTCGCCACGGCAACAGTTTCAAAGATATCAAGAATCCATTCATAGGTCTTCATCTGCCGTGTATGTACATTATACAGATGAAGTTTGAAGCAAATCGGGTAAAAAATAAGAGGGTGATTTCAAAGCATTTTGAAAGTGACACACTTCCTGCTGCCAGTTGGTGGCGCTATAACTTTGACTCACAATAGTCACATCCATGTGATCGTCCTCTTACAGCGAACGCACTGCTGAAGTTTCATCCAGATCAGTTAATGTATGCTGAAGTTATGACACACTTCCTGTTTCACGTTTCTCGCCATAGTTTCGTTTCCTCGCCACGGCCAAACCGTTCGAGATATCAAAAATCCCCACACAAACTTTCATCCTCAATGTCTTGACTTCACGCTGACCGAGTTTCGTCGAATTTGGATCAGAGCTCTAGGAGGAGTATTTAAAAGTTCATTGCGTGTGTTTTACAAAAAAACCTCAATAGCCAACTTCCTGTTGGGCTGGGGTAAAAAGTAAGAACGCGAGGTATAGATGAAATTCTGCTATCGACATGTGTACCGAGTTTCATATTATTACATGCAAGTGTGTTTGAGTTATGGACCAGGTGTTCGGACCCATTCCAGGGGGCGCTGACGAGCCGCCCTGCCACGCCCGGGTACCAGCTTCAGCCCGGCTCTGATGGCCGCGGGTTCTGACCCGTGTGCAAAGTTTCAAGAGTTTTCGAGCATGTTAAGGGCCTCAAAAGTGCCCGAATAGTCGCTAGAAAAAAAAAAAAATAAATAAAAAAAATAAAAAAAAATATATATATATATATACATATATACATACATATACATACACATAAATATAGCTGCGAGCAGCGATTGCGGGCCCAAGCCGGTGGCACCGCAACCCCGGTGCCTAAAGGCACCGGGATGGCGGTACCGCCGGCTTTGGCCTTCCATCGCTGCTCGCAGCTATATTTATATATATATATATATATATATATATATATATATATATATATATATATATATATATATATATATAAAGCCGGTGGCACCGCCACCTTGGTGCCTTTAGGGTTATTCTGCACGACGTGCAAAAACGTAACCCCTGCTTTGGAATACATACTAGTATGTATTCCACAATTGGAATACATACTAACATACTAGTCAGAACTGAATAGTTGATATCTGAATGACAGATCACCATAGAAGTCACTGGAAAAATGTGACTAGTAACAAAAGAATAGTTACTAGTCACCATTGAAAATAAGTACTAGTGTCTAATGAATAAGTACTAGTATCTATTTAATAGGTACTAGCATCTAATGAATAAGTACTAGTAACTAATTAATAAGCATTGGTATGTAATGAATAAGGACTAGCATCTAATGAATAAGTACTAGTATCTAATAAATAAGGACTAGTGTCTAATGAATAAGTACTAGTATCTTTAAAAAGGTACTAGTACCTAAAGAATAAACACTAGTATCTAAAGAAAAGGCACTAGTATCTAAAGAATAAGCACTAGTAGCTAATGAATAAGTACTAGTACTTAATGGAATAGATACTAGTATCTAAAAAATAAGTACTAGTAGCATGAAAATAGAGACTAGTAGGTTAAAATGATTAAATGTTAAAACGGCTTGCCATACTCTATCTGTCGTTTCGACTAGTCACAATTACGTTACAGATATCTTAAATGATAATACAAACTATCCAAAATGTAATTACGACTAGAAAGACGTTGTTGATATCTACAATGTTAATTACGAATAGTCAAACTTAGCTTTTAAATGTTAAAAGGGCTTGCCATACAGAAGTGTAGGCTCAGAGAGACACTCAACATTTTCAAACCAAAATATCTGACTTTCTGTGGGTCCTAGCTCATGAGTGTAAATTAGAAAGTTGTCCGGCTTGAGGAGAATATATGAATATATGAAACGATGAGATCAACATGTGTACTGAGTTTCATATTATTACATGCAAGCGTGTTTGATTTATGGACCAAGTTTTGGACCCCGTTCCAGGGGGCGCTGTCAGCCCCCTTGCCACACCCGGGTACCATCTTCCCGGCTCTGATGGCTGTGGGATCTGACCTGTGTGCAAAGTTTCAAGAGTTTTCAAACCCATTAAGGGCCCCAAAAGCCGCTAAGAGACTCAAAATCATCAAAAAAAAAGGAATGTTAAAGTTTGATGCGTTGCTATGGCAACATTATCTTAGATATTGAATAATGCTTTCACAGCTCTTCATCTGGCGTGTGTTTACATTATACAGATGAAGTTTGAAGCAAATCGGGTAAAAGTAAGAGTGTGATTTCAAAGCATTTTGCAAGTGAAACACTTTCTGCTGCCAGTTGGTGGCGCTATATATTTGACTCACAATAGTCACATCCATGTGATCGGCCTCTTACAACGAACACACTGCTGAAGTTTCATCAAGATCAGTTAATGTATGCAGAAGTTTTAACACACTTCCTTTTTGATTTATGGACCAAGTTAATTTAATTAATACACTAATTATATAAAACTATTGTCAATGCACTACAATTAAACAGGTTATATGTCTTTACTTATAAAAAAATAAAAACAAAAACTTATTTAAAAAATACCAGGCTTAAGAAATGTATTTACTTTAGCAGGCCAGACACACAGTGAAATTATTAAGCCCCCTCCCCCTACACACACACACAGAGACTGTGTGTCAAAAGACTCAATCACACACACACACAGACTGTGTGACAGGCCTAGGCTCAGAAAGAGCATGATCATATTCAAACTACAATATCTGACTTTCTGTGGGTTTGAGCTTATTATTGTTAATTAGAAAGTTGTTTGGCTTGAATAGAACAATATACACGGCAAGTTTTGTAACTGTCAGTAAAACTAACCAAGTTATAACACACTTTATGTGTCCTTTTTTAGTCAAAAAAATCCGCCACGGCCAAACCGTTCGAGATATCAAAAATCCGTCCGGAATATAGCATCCTCAATGTCTTGACTTCATGCACACCGAGTTTGGTGGTGATTGGTAACAGCATGGGTTGTAATTTGATGTTTTTCTAGGACAATTATTTAAAAAAAAAAACATAATTCCCGACTTCCGTTCGAACTGTCGTAAAACTTAGAGCACGAAAGTTGTTTGGCCTGATGTGATCTATGAGTGTACCGAGTTTCATATTAATCCATGCACGTGTGTTTGATTTATGGACAAATGTTCGAATCCCTAAAAGAATGCATCCTAAAGAATGGTAAAGTTTGATGCGTCGCCACGGCAACAGTTTCAAAGATATCAAGAATCCATTCATAGGTCTTCATCTGCCGTGTATGTACATTATACAGATGAAGTTTGAAGCAAATCGGGTAAAAATAAGAGGGTGATTTCAAAGCATTTTGAAAGTGACACACTTCCTGCTGCCAGTTGGTGGCGCTATAACTTTGACTCACAATAGTCACATCCATGTGATCGTCCTCTTACAGCGAACGCACTGCTGAAGTTTCATCCAGATCAGTTAATGTATGCTGAAGTTATGACACACTTCCTGTTTCACGTTTCTCGCCATAGTTTCGTTTCCTCGCCACGGCCAAACCGTTCGAGATATCAAAAATCCCCACACAAACTTTCATCCTCAATGTCTTGACTTCTAGCTGACCGAGTTTCGTCGAATTTGGATCAGAGCTCTAGGAGGAGTATTTAAAAGTTCATTGCGTGTGTTTTACAAAAAAACCCTCAATAGCCGACTTCCTGTTGGGCTGGGGTAAAAAGCAAGAACGCGAGGTATAGATGAAATTCTGCTATCGACATGTGTACCGAGTTTCATATTATTACATGCAAGTGTGTTTGAGTTATGGACCAGGTGTTCGGACCCCATTCCAGGGGGCGCTGACGAGCCGCCCTGCCACGCCCGGGTACCAGCTTCAGCCCGGCTCTGATGGCCGCGGGTTCTGACCCGTGTGCAAAGTTTCAAGAGTTTTCGAGCATGTTAAGGGCCCCAAAAGTGCCCGAATAGTCGCTAGAAAAAAAAAAAAAAAAAAAAAAAAAAAAAAAAAATAATAATCGGAAGGAAAACAATAGGGCTCTGCGCCCTTTCAGGGCTTGGGCCCAAATAATATATAATATAAATATAGCTGCGAGCAGCCGATCGCGGGCCCAAGCCGGTGGCACCAACCCCGGTGCCTAAAGGCACCGGGATGGCGGTACCGCCGGCTTTGGCCCTCCATCGCTGCTCGCAGCTATATTTATATATATATATATATATATATATATATATATATATATATATATATATATATATATATAAAGCCGGTGGCACCGCCACCTTGGTGCCTTTAGGGTTATTCTGCACGACGTGCAAAAACGTAACCCCTGCTTTGGAATACATACTAGTATGTATTCCACAATTGGAATACATACTAACATACTAGTCAGAACTGAATAGTTGATATCTGAATGACAGATCACCATAGAAGTCACTGGAAAAAATGTGACTAGTAACAAAAGAATAGTTACTAGTCACCATTGAAATAAGTACTAGTGTCTAATGAATAAGTACTAGTATCTATTTAATAGGTACTAGCATCTAATGAATAAGTACTAGTAACTAATTAATAAGCATTGGTATGTAATGAATAAGGACTAGCATCTAATGAATAAGTACTAGTATCTAATAAATAAGGACTAGTGTCTAATGAATAAGTACTAGTATCTTTAAAAAGGTACTAGTACCTAAAGAATAAACACTAGTATCTAAAAGAAAAGGCACTAGTATCTAAAGAATAAGCACTAGTAGCTAATGAATAAGTACTAGTACTTAATGGAATAGATACTAGTATCTAAAAATAAGTACTAGTAGCATGAAAATAGAGACTAGTAGGTTAAAATGATTAAATGTTAAAACGGCTTGCCATACTCTATCTGTCGTTTCGACTAGTCACAATTACGTTACAGATATCTTAAATGATAATACAAACTATCCAAATGTAATTACGACTAGAAAGACGTTGTTGATATCTACAATGTTAATTACGAATAGTCAAACTTAGCTTTTAAATGTTAAAAGGGCTTGCCATACAGAAGTGTAGGCTCAGAGAGACACTCAACATTTTCAAACCAAAATATCTGACTTTCTGTGGGTCCTAGCTCATGAGTGTAAATTAGAAAGTTGTCCGGCTTGAGGAGAATATATGAATATATGAAACGATGAGATCAACATGTGTACTGAGTTTCATATTATTACATGCAAGCGTGTTTGATTTATGGACCAAGTTTTTGGACCCCGTTCCAGGGGGCGCTGTCTCAGCCCCCTTGCCACACCCGGGTACCATCTTCCCGGCTCTGATGGCTGTGGGATCTGACCTGTGTGCAAAGTTTCAAGAGTTTTCAAACCCATTAAGGGCCCCAAAAGCCGCTAAGAGACTCAAAATCATCAAAAAAAGGAATGTTAAAGTTTGATGCGTTGCTATGGCAACATTATCTTAGATATTGAATAATGCTTTCACAGCTCTTCATCTGGCGTGTGTTTACATTATACAGATGAAGTTTGAAGCAAATCGGGTAAAAGTAAGAGTGTGATTTCAAAGCATTTTGAAAGTGAAACACTTTCTGCTTCCAGTTGGTGGCGCTATATATTTGACTCACAATAGTCACATCCATGTGATCGGCCTCTTACAACGAACACACTGCTGAAGTTTCATCAAGATCAGTTAATGTATGCAGAAGTTTTAACACACTTCCTTTTTGATTTATGGACCAAGTTAATTTAATTAATACACTAATTATATAAAACTATTGTCAATGCACTACAATTAAACAGGTTATATGCCTTTACTTATAAAAAAATAAAAATAAAAACTTATTTAAAAAATACCAGGCTTAAGAAAATGTATTTACTTTAGCAGGCCAGACACACAGTGAAATGATTAAGCCCCCTCCCCCTACACACACACACACACACACACAGACTGTGTGTCAAGAGACTCAAGAAAGACTCAGGCTCAGAAAGAGCATGATCATATTCAAACTACAATATCTGACTTTCTGTGGGTTTGAGCTTATTATTGTTAATTAGAAAGTTGTTTGGCTTGAATAGAACAATATACACGGCAAGTTTTGTAACTGTCAGTAAAACTAACCAAGTTATAACACACTTTATGTGTCCTTTTTTAGTCAAAAAAATTCGCCACGGCCAAACCGTTCGAGATATCACAAATCCGTCCGGAATTTAGCATCCTCAATGTCTTGACTTCATGCACACCGAGTTTGGTGGTGATTGGTAACAGCATGGGTTGTAATTTGATGTTTTTCTAGGACATTTATCTAAAAAAAAAAAAACATAATTCCCGACTTCCGTTTGAACTGTCGTAAAACTTAGAGCACGAAAGTTGTTTGGCCTGATGTGATCTATGAGTGTACCGAGTTTCATATTAATCCATGCACGTGTGTTTGATTTATGGACAAATGTTCGAATCCCTAAAAGAATGCATCCTAAAAGAATGGTAAAGTTTGATGCGTCGCCACGGCAACAGTTTCAAAGATATCAAGAATCCATTCATAGGTCTTCATCTGCCGTGTATTTACATTATACAGATGAAGTTTGAAGCAAATCGGGTAAAAATAAGAGGGTGATTTCAAAGCATTTTGAAAGTGACACACTTCCTGCTGCCAGTTGGTGGCGCTATAACTTTGACTCACAATAGTCACATCCATGTGATCGTCCTCTTACAGCGAACGCACTGCTGAAGTTTCATCCAGATCAGTTAATGTATGCTGAAGTTATGACACACTTCCTGTTTCACGTTTCTCGCCATAGTTTCGTTTCCTCCGCCACGGCCAAACCGTTCCGAGATATCAAAAATCCCCACACAAACTTTCATCCTCAATGTCTTGACTTCACGCTGACCGAGTTTTGTCGAATTTGGATCAGAGCTCTAGGAGGAGTATTTAAAAGTTCATTGCGTGTGTTTTACAAAAAAACCTCAATAGCCGACTTCCTGTTGGGCTGGGGTAAAAGTAAGAACACGAGGTATAGATGAAATTCTGCTATCGACATGTGTACCGAGTTTCATATTATTACATGCAAGTGTGTTTGAGTTATGGACCAGGTGTTCGGACCCCATTCCAGGGGGCGCTGACGAGCCGCCCTGCCACGCCCGGGTACCAGCTTCAGCCCGGCTCTGATGGCCGCGGGTTCTGACCCGTGTGCAAAGTTTCAAGAGTTTTCGAGCATGTTAAGGGCCCCAAAAGTGCCCGAATAGTCGCTGAGAAAAAAAGAAAAAAAAAAAAAAAAAAAAAAAAAAAAAAAAAAAAAAAATAATCGGAAGGAAACAATAGGGCTCTGCGCCCTTTCAGGGCTTGGGCCCTAATAATCGGAAGGAAACAATAGGGCTCTGCGCCCTTTCAGGGCTTGGGCCCTAATAATCGGAAGGAAAACAGATAGGGCTCTGCGCCCTTTCAGGGCTGGGCCCTGAATTAGGTGAAAAGCCACTGGGCCTGAGCATGCTATTGTTGCACATAAAATATCAATATTCATAACTGTGCAAATAATTAAAAAAACCTTTAGAAACTCATATGATAGTTCAGCATCACACACCAAGAGATGTGGTTAAATAGAGACATTAAAGATACCCCAGTCTCTCCAAAACGGCACTAATGTTAGTGTTTTGATAAATGAGAATCACTAATATTATCAGATTACTCAACTAATGCATTGAAAAAGGCTAAGATAGTGAGCTAACACTAATTACACACTTTTATTCCATGCTATTTTATATGTTACAATTTAAACGTATATGCATTGTTCTAGAAGGGTGGCATCATCCCTTAGCCTACATTTTACACGGCTACACTTTACTCACATTGTAATGCTGATAATATAATTTGTAAGGAAAATTGTGCATTAAATAGGGAAGTTATATCCAGGAAAGTTTTACAAAAGAAACAAACAAACACAATTTGTCTCTTTGTCTTTGAGGGGAAACTGTTTTATCAGCAGCGTTACAACATGAAAATGTTTTTGCGCAAGTGCACTTGCCAAATGAAGACGGCATCGCATAATGGATCAATCAAAAAAACGTTGTTTATTAACAAGCTGTGCTAATTTCTTATTAAGAAATGCATTTCAATTTAATGACCTGGTGCACTGATTCTGAATATCTGGCGGCATGTGCAGCGCAGACAGCGGCAGTGCACAGATCGTGACGACGTGATTGTGAAGTATGAGTGGATTCACCACGCATTATGAATCTCGTCACGCAATACTCCAACCTGTAGACTCAAATGTTAGGCCCTGTAGACTAGCCAGCCTATATAAATATCATATTAAGCAGAAATGTGAAATGTACCTTTAGCATATTGAGAGGAAGACGCTGATATCTGCGATTGAATTGATGCGTAAGAATGTATTCCACAGCAGTCACGAGTAACAGCAGGAATAGGCGGTTAACGTTTTGTATGGCTAATTTGATTTGATGACAGTCACGAGACTGATTAATCGATCCAATCATGTTGATGAATAAAAATAAAATAAAATTAGAACAAGCATGTAACGAGTAATGAAACAGACAGAAGGAAAATAGCGGAAAACTATCTCATACATCACTTAAAATGTACTCAAGTAAAGTAAAATTAAACAATTTTAAACTTACTCAAAAAAGTACCATTTCTGAAAAAAACTACTTAATTACAGTAACTTGAGTATTTGTAATTCATTACTTTACACCCCTGAATGAGTAGGCAAAAGGGGCTGCATATGTGTTCGAAGGCTGTATTCAAGACATACAGGTGAAACACAAGAAACAACAAGAAACTACTTTTAAGCGCGACGTGAGAGCGCGCGCCCGCGCGCCCCCAACACATTGGCACCTAGGCAACCGCCTAGTTCCGCCCGCATGCAATCGCCGGCTGGTTGAAGTCCAATGGAGTGCTGTGAAAAAGTGTCGGATCTCTGTGGGAGCTCGTTTCTTGGCTGCGCTGTGATTGGTCAATCTACATTCTAGGGCGTGGAGCTGAGCCAAAAAAGGCGAAACTGATTCAAATGCTCAACTCATGCTATTTTAGGAAATTATTCGCTTAAGGCATAGATCACTCAAATGACAATTATGTCATCATCTCACCCTCAAGTTGTTTCCAAACCTGTATGAGTTTATTTGTTCTGCTAAACACAATAAGATATTTTGAAGAATATGGGTAACCAAACAGTTGATGGACCCCACTGACTTCCATAGTATGAAAAAATACTATGTAAAGTCAACTGGGCCAATCAACTGTTTGGTTACCCATATTCTTCAAAATATATTTGTGTGCATGATAATGTTAGAGTATGTCGATAATTGTTTTAGGGCCCTTTCACACCAAATTATGCCATACAAATAACAATAGTTGCAACGATCCATGCTGTTATGTCTGTCGAAGCTACCCGGGGAATTGACAACATGCTGACGCCAGATGACAGTCCATTACTAAACCAATCAATGTCAAGATGCAGCCCACATAGATGCTGACGACAGGACCTAAGTATGTCACGTAATGTTATATAGTGCGCTCGCATTATTGCAGTGTGAAACCAAACCAAAACTTTCTGAAAGTATAAAATGTATCAAAGCATAAAACTTCTGTTTGGACCTTGGTGGTGTCGACTTTCAGGTGTGAAAACGCCCTTAGTTAATGAAAAAATGTTCTGATTTTTCACATTATTGTTAACCCTGATGTTATTTTCACTGATTTAAACCACATGACACTTCAAAAATCATGTAAACATGGAGTAAAAATTATTAAACTATGTACTGCAAATGTGCGTAAAATAATGATTACTGAAATGGAATTATAAAACAAAAGTTTGGACTAAACAACAAAACAGTCTTAAAGCTTAACACCTTTTTGGAACGGAACAGATAAGATGTATGCAGGAGCTGCTACATGGTAATTACGAATAATGATAATGGTGTGTGATGGTACCCGACTTGCTCAAACTGAAATATTAATGCTCTTTTCCAAATGACTGATTGCAAATACTAACATGTATGAGATGTGTAACATTTGAATACATTTAAATTAAAATTCAGATCAGGGATCCTGAAGGATTTCAGATACTTTTGTCATCTTTTAGACAGGCACATTAAACTGGAAAATTATTAGCAAGAGAGATCTTAACAATGAATGCAGACTTGGAAAGTTGTGATTAATTAACATCACATGTTTTATGTGTCTATGTAGTTGCATTCACTAGAAATGACTAAATAAATTCAGTTATCTTCAAGAAAGTTAAAATGAATTGGCTGCAGTTAGAGAGTTTGTATAGAAAATCAATTATATAGAAAGTTTTGATACAGTTTAGGAGAAATAAAACTCATGTAGTGAAAATTCATGATACAGGTGTTTACTAATTGCCCATATTGTTTTAGTAGTATAATGCAGTAGGTTATTATGCAAATACTTTTTAACTGTTTCATCTTCTCAATTAGCCTTGTTGTTGTGTTGATTACTGCGAGATGCTCAATAACCACTTGATTGTTCATATGTACCATTGTCCGGTAAGTACAATCTTTGCCGATGTTTGCCAGATAGCTCTTGGGTGAGGCAATTTCAGTGGCAAGAAAGTTATGGCCAATAAAAAGAAGTTGATTAAGAGGTGACTTATTGACGGATGTTTGATGATACAGTAGGAAATCATTTAAGGAGTTTGAAGTTTTCCTTTAGGCTCGTGAATCGATGGAATAGAAGCATGAGTATGGCAAGTAACATGCTGAAAACTTGAAGTATGCAATTGATGAGCTACATTTAGCAATTGCCCTTATCCAACTTCACATGGCAAAGAGAGAAACATAGATGAAGAATTAATTAGGCCTGTTGACCTATTTTATTGTTTAGTCTTTAAAGGTGTGCAACTGATTTCAGGAAAATGAATTAGCTTAAGAGTTCACGAAAACTTCTAGCTTCACTGAGTTCATATCACTGAAGTGAGGATTTATTCATAATAAAGTTTGGTATAGCTTGCATGCCTTTACCCGATTTTCAACTATTACTTTTCATATCAATTGAATTTTAATAAGAAAGAATAACCATATTTATAAAAGGCTAAGAGTAAATTTAAAATTAGTAAATATATAAAATGTAATTGCACAAAAATCTCTGCATGCAATTTTCAATATTCATATAATATAAATAAAATTATTGAGTGATGTCAGGAAGGCTTTGGTGTTCATTTATTGGGGTTATGTTTATACTGTTGATTAGAAAACAATATGAATGATAATCACAACTGAAAGGAAGAAAATAGCAACAATTGACCTATATGCTTTTCTGTCTCATCATCTTTAAATTGCTCTCTCCTCTCTCTCTTTAATAGCTGCATTATAACTGTCATAAAGCTTGGTACATACTAAGAGGCTATTGCAACCACCATCATCAATAATTTGACCATTATGCCCAAATTGCTGTCAGCACAAGTAACTGCGGCTCAATCGGCGTTTCACTCAGATGGAATACTGTGGAGACCATAGTCAACTAACAGTTCGTCTTCCAGATTTCAGCGACTGGTTAGTGTGTTCTTGCCATCATTACATTAGACAGTTGCCATCAGTGATCACAACCTTCATCAACTAGCTCTTAATCTCTATGGCCTTTGAATTAGCAACCGGAGGCACTGTACTTGAATGAGCATTACCGACATAATAGCTTCTTAATGTTGAAATTTAACAGTTGCCTTTAAAGGAATCATCCAACAAGTATTTTATGTGTGGTAACCTACAAGCCTATACTTCGCTTCGGCCTGATAATCGCATTATACCACTTCTGGCTGCATCATTTCATAATTCATCCGCTGTTGCTATCCTACATATCCACTGGCTGCTGTCATCATATTCCTGCACCATTGCCTGCATCTCCTTCCACTTTCAGAATTTCGAAGAAAAAGACAATTTACAGTCCAGCTGAGTAGCGAGCATCAATTGAGCAATGGCGCTTATTAAATCTCACTGAACAAGATAATATATTGTAGAAATAATATATAGACTCTGGTTTTAATTTTACATTACTGCCTAATATGCTTAAGACAGTCTACAATCAGATGAAACTAGCAGTCATCAAGTTTCCTCCAATAATCGATTTTTTAAAGGGATACTTCAGGATTTAGCATTAACCTTTGTTAATCAGTAAGAAACCTGTAACATATTCTTTGGAGTCTTATGCTTGCATCACATATCCTTGTTCTTTGCCCTTATCTTTAATCACTTCTTCTACTACATTTCCTTGCAGTGGTATAATTTACCGCCATGATGAAATCTTCTACCTTTCGACGACTTGCCGTTTCATCATCTGATAACTTGGCGTTGATCATTGAAACCAATATATTTTCATCAATAAATTTTAACATGTATATTTACGACAATACCATATATATTACTCAGAAGGCCTTTGTCATTCATGGAGTCGATGCATCAGGACTTTGGCGAAGGATGATGTAATATTTGGACTTGAGCTAAAGCTGGACCTCATTTCTTCATTATATCGATTAGTGGCAAAAATTTTTAATAACTGAAACGTTAGCTCAAACAAGAATTCCACATGGATTGTACGGCTTTAATAGGGTGAGAAATGTATGTGTTAAATATCATCTTCGTCGACTATTCCTTTAAGACTATAGTCAGTAATAGGGAGTTTTCTTGATGTCTTTATAATTATCATAGGGTTTATCTCATTATATAATGAAATATATAGCGCTATACATTTTTTTTCTGAGCTAAATCAGCAACTTTGTTCTGAGAAGCCTAGTAGAGGGGTTATCCTCTTTCCTGCATATGTTCATCTTCTACTCAAAATGTCCGTGATATTTCGCTTTTACCTTTGCGATCTTGCCATTCACTGTTGACATGTAAACAATAGTTTTTTTTTTCTATTATAATTATTTATATTCCCATTGGTGTATCTTAATGAGGTGTTTACATTAAATTGTAAATAAGTGTATCGTTGTTTCCTTCATCAGTATCTTGAAAAGTAAGTCTTGCCTTTGCTGAGAGATAAATCGTGCATTAGTAGGTGTCTTTGCTCATTTGGCACCACTGCATCAGCCTCTGTGTCATTTTTCCTCGCCTCATCCTTGTGATTGGTAACAGAACGTAATGCCAACTGTTAGGCCTGTCAATATTATTTTTTTTAAGCTTCAAAACTTTGTAGTAATGACATTCAAATATTCCAAAGTGACATAATTGAAACCAATAAATGCATAGAGAACAGTGTGAAATTGGAATTGCCGATTATACATATCAGTATAAATGGATGTTAGTAAATGACACCTAAACAATATCACATATATGTCTGTTAACTTATTGATGAAAATAATTGAAGAAGAGGTAAATCAAAAATATAACTGGATGTCTCATCATGAGGGAATATGTGTCTAGAAGATACATTTACTGGAACCATATAAGACAACAGGCCTCTGCCTTCATCAAATTTTTGTCTTCTTCAAGTTAAACAAATGTCATATCCCGTCCTTTGGCAAGGTTCTGTTGTGAAATTCGTATCATTCTTAAACTCTGCATCTGCTGAGTGATGCTGCATTGGCTTGTTGAAACTATAAAACATTATAACCAAATTAAGTGGATGACAATATGAGAATAATCATTATAAATGTGTTTAAATCAATAAAGACATAAACTTTTATTATCTAAAACCCAATTAACTGGTGCCGAAATTAATCGTATTGTTGAATTAAATATTAAAATGAAATTGTTATGATTAATCCATTTTCTAAAAATGCCATTAAAATGTTCATAGTAAAACAAATAAATTACAAAAAATTTAAAAAAGCTGATTAATCATCATTAAATGGGTTACTTCAAAATGTGAAAACTTGTTCGACATTTGTGTTACTGTTGCTAAAAAATCTAAAAGTTTTTTTTTTGTTTTTCAGAAACTTTGCTACGATGACGATCATAATTGCTAATTTGTACTACTCAACTACTCATACTGAAAGTTGTTTAAGACTAGTTGGGTCTACTTTATGTAGATGATCTTATCGTAACACAACATGCAGCATCAATCTTTGTTTGGTAAAATCAGTATTACATTTGACAAATGTGAATGGTAACGTCCAAGGATATGACGACATGTGGTGAGAAGAAAGCAACTATAGTTCATTACAATTTCAAGCTGCTTGCATTGCCAAACAGTGGTAAAATACAACTATGTTTATCCATTACAACTTGGTTGTAGCCTTTGGTGCATCCAATTAATTTTATGCCGTTTATATAAGCATTTTCAAGCAAGCATGTGCTTTGCGAGGTTCGCATTTAACTCTTAATGTGTTGATTGTCTTGGCTTGCGCTATCTTTAGTAAATATGTGCATTGAAATCTACACTTGTCTATGGTGTTGTGTGATGTCTTAGTATTTATTTGATTCAGCTGGTCAGTGACTATATTCTTGTAATAAGGAATATATAGAAACAAAATTCAATTTTAAATAAAATTTATATTCATTCACATGCATGTACTAGTAAAACATATATCACTATTTGTAGGCCTAAACAATCTTTGGTATACATTAATTTATTTTATTTATTATTTTCATAGGTTTTCAATTTATTTTAAAATCAATTTAATGATAAATATATAGACTATCAATTTTATGTTTACACTGCAATTTTATTCCATTTATTAATGTCCCATTTATCTTAATTTTTCTATATCATTATATATTTATCAAATGCTTTACCATGGGGTCTTTTAGTTTTAATTTATATGGCTTCAGGGCCAATAGAGTGGGATTTTGTCCATTGTCAATGTTAGTTCATGTTGGTTTTTAATTTTAATAATATTATCATAAAAATGGCTGTAGCAACTAATATTTGTAGTAAATCAGTAATAGTGAGTTTTCCAAGGCTTTTTTAAGTATTTGCATTAGATGTTATATGCATATCACTGAGTACCTTGCTTTTATCAATTTATTTAATTCAGCTATCTCTTGTCATTTTCAGTCATTTTGCTCCGCTTGTACCATAGCTCTCATGAGTATTTTCAGCACCCACTATTAAGTCTTCAGCTTTCTATTAGAAAGCAATATCTAGGTAAACCCGCCTGAAGCCATTGATAAAGCTGCCACTGCTATTGTGATCTACCCTACAAAATGCTTTCATTGCCTGTAAACCTCAGTTATTTCTCTGATAACATTTTACTCAACTTAAACCACTATTGACATCACTGTTCTTGTGAGCTTGTGAGAGAGGCCCACTTCATTCAGGGCGGCATTCATCACACTAAAAACTTTCCGGACACGCAAGTGGTCTCGCTCGCTTTCCTCTCTGCCGAGTGCGTGCACGTGCAATATGCGGTTTGGAGCACAACCTCTGTCTCGCATGCACGCTCGCTCAGATTCCGGGCGATTTTAACTAATTTGCGGTATAACTAGCCGATTATTTACATCAAGTTGTCAAACAGGAAACAGTAAATCTTTCAGCATTGGCAGTTGAATTGTGAAATTTCAGGCTACCAGGGTGTGTGCTGTGGAACCAATCAATGTCAATGTTTACTGCAATGACTGCTATAAGTTAAATCAGGACACTTTAGTTGTGTTCAGATATCTTTACCACTTACAATTGATAAATCTGCCACCAGTTCACTCTTAGCCTTTTAATCCATTATTTATTAAAAGTTATTTATGATTCAAAATAGCATGTTTCAGGATTTATGCATTATTGTTAGGATTTGTAATAATTGATTATTCAGAAAATCAGTGAATCTGCCACTGCTAATTATTTGTAAAATAAATTATTAGCAAAGAATGTTGTTGTTATTTCCACTTCAAACATAGTAAGGTTGGTTAAATATTGAACAGCAGCCAAAAGCTCTCTAATGTAATTTTTACAGTTTAGAGTGTTATGCCAATCAACAAAGGAGTTATATTCAGTGATAGCTATATAGCTCAATAAAATAATTAATATAAAAAGGAAATTATTTTTTAAGAGATATTTTTCTTTTGTATTTTTTATATTTCTCACTTTAGGATGTTATTTATTTAGACTATTTCATTCATAATAATTTTGTTCATGTATGGTTGATTTTTTCTGAATAATGTTTTTGTTTAATTAACAATGGTCAAAACATTAATTCAATATAGTTTTATTTAACTTTTACATAGGCTTTATAATAGAAAAAGTTTACTTAGTGTTTAAATTGGCATTAACATAATGAGAAAGTTTAGATGGTACAAACTGTGTAATATTATTTTATGCCTTGACTAGGCATGAGTGAAGGCTAAACCTATGTAATTTATCACCTTCAATATTGGTAAACAGGCAACAGGAAATTAGAATGAAGTAACATTACAAA